>OY755042.1:14959271-15362015 GCA_963576565.1 Aspidapion aeneum
ACTGCACCAGCGGCGTAGCGTGCCCGAAAGGGCGGGGAGGCGACAGCTAAAAAGGGCGCCTCTGAAAACTGAAAACAATCATGCGACCAAAAAAAAAAAAGGTCGCCATGTGTGACGGGGCGGAAAAGGGCGCCCCTCAATAATCTTGCGACAAAAAAAAAAGTCACCATGTGTGAGGGGGCGGCCGACAGGTCAAATGGGCGCATCTCACAAATCTTGCGCCCAAAAAAAAAAGGTGACCATGTGTGAGGGGGCGGCCGACAGGTCACAAGGGCGCCTCTCACAAATCTTGCGACCAAAAAAAAAAAAGGGTCTAGTTAGTTTCCTTTGGCGCCGACTCAATTGGCCGTTACCGGCCCGACTTACTAAAGCTGAGGGCGCTTCGGCCACCAATGGGACGCCACTACCCTCGGGGCGGGGGGGGGGGGGGGGGCGACGAACCCCCCCCCCCCCACGCTACGCCGCTGTACTGCACCTGCACAACTAGATCTCATTAAATTAGAATATTACATATATTATTATTGATTAAACCAGGTGTTGTAAAATCTTCATCAAATGCTCTCGAAAGATGCTATGGCCCCGGACTATACAAAAAAGTATAAAAAATTGTTTTAACAAAAGTTGTGCTCATTTATTCATAAATCGTAAAATGCCATTGAACCGAATCCACCCTTAAAATTTCAAGCTATTCACCCTAATAACTCAGATTTTTTAATTTTTTAAAAGTTATGGTCTACGAGGTGAAAAATTCTATTCTAGCTCAATGAAATTAACTAATATTTTAAAAGGCATGATATGCAAATTAAATAGCAGGCAAGGTATAAAGGCGGAACCATCTGTCATGCAACATCAAGCAACAATGTAAGTAAGTAGCTAATTTACTAAAAAGAAAAAACAAAACAAAAACCATGAGCTTGCCTAATAACCCTTTTTGTTTAAATATAACAGGCGGATCATGGTACATAAAAATAAAATAAATGGATCCATAATGGATCTGATAACTTCCTAGCTTGCCTATTCAAGTGAACTTCATGATATATTAGCCTTGAAAACAGTTTTTGTAAGTATCTCAGAAACGAAAGCTCCTACAATATAATAACAAATTTTCGGCGTTATCTTTTTAAAAAAAATTCATCGAAAATAATACCTTCTCTAGCCATTGCTGCGCGGGCTAAAAAGGTAAAAATAAATTGAACGCATGTCAAATCTGCGCAGACGGGGATGAGACAATTCGCCGCAGCCGATTCGCCGCAGCCGATTTGCCGCGGGACAATTTGCCGCCGGCCGATTCGCCGCGAGATTTTTTGTTTTATGATATTATACCATTGGGAATTATTTAAACAGTTTTATTTTGCTTGACTTCATATAATATATTTGTTTATTTGTTTGATCATAACTTTTTCAAACTTTTATTTGGTGGTTAGTATAATACAATTCAACTTTTTTTTATTAGAAAAATAAATAAAATGTCGGATTTTGCTATTTATGAACCGATTTGCATCAAACTCGGAACTTTGAGATCTTTCAGGTCGCTGATTATTATTTTTAACCTAATTTAAACAAAATCAAAACGGCGATTCCACAATGGCGCACTTTCTTATTTATAAACCGATTTGCCTCAAACTTGAATTGCGGCGCTTAAGGTCACTTAATACAATTTTTGACTTAAATTTAAAAAAATGAAAATGGCAGTTCCACAATGGCGCACTTTCTTGTTTATAAACTGATTTGCCTCAAAATTGAGGAAGGGGCAAATGCCTCTGGGGGGCCGAAGCCTCATGATGGCGAATTTTATAATCTTTAATTTTTTTATTCATGAAATATGTGAAAAATATCTCAAAAAATCTTAGGCTTGGGGGGCCTAGGCCCGAGGAATCCGCCATTTTCAGGTTTTAAAATTTAAGTAAAAAATTGTATTGAGTTACTTTATAGGAGCCCGGATGTTTCAAGTTTAGGGCAAATCGGTTTATTAATAAGAAAGTGCGCTATTGTGGATCCGCCATTTTGATTTTTTTAAGTTTATGTTAGAAATCATAATTAGCGACCTGAAACACCCCAAAGTTCAGAATTTGATGCATATCGGTTCATAAATGGGAAAACCCGCCATTTCGGATCGGCCATTTTGATTTTTTAAAATTTAACTCAAAACTTGTATTAAGTTACTAAAGCGCCGCGATGTCTCAAGTTTGAGGCAAATCGGTTTATAAATGAGAAAGTGCGCCATTGTGGAACCGCCATTTTGATTTTTTTTAAGTTTAAGTTAGAAATCATAATCAGGGACCTAAAACACCCCAAAATTCCAAATTTAATGCATATTGGTTCATAAATGGGAAAATCCGCCATTTCGGATCCGCAATTTTGTTTTTTTTTTTAAGTTTAAGTTAGAAATCATAATTAGCGACCTGAAACACCCCAAAGTTCCGAGTTTGATGCATATCGGTTCATAAATGGGAAAATCCGCCATTTTGGATCCGCCATTTTATTTATTTTTCTAATAAAAAAAAATGTTGAATTGTATACTAACCCTAAATACCTAGTTGGAAAAGTTTCAAAAAAGTTATGATCAAACAAATAAACAAATATATTATATAAAGTCAAGCTATATAAAATAAACTGTTTAAACAATTGCCAATGATAAAAGCATAAAATAAAAAATCTCGCGGCGAATTGTCCCGCGGCGAATCGGCCGGCGGCGAATTGTCCCGCGGCGAATCGGCCGCGGCGAATCGGCTTCGGCGAATTGTCCTATACCCTTGGCAGACATGATTTAAAAGCCGGCGGAATAAGGCGCTGACTCTTGACGTAGCTTTAAATTTGCGCCCTGACATAAATTGTAATTTTGGAGCATACTCATTTGCATCTCTTTTTAACACACAGTAAATTTTTGATTGCTGTCCAACTCATAGCGCGGCACAGTGCGCTCTCGGACCTGATTATTGACCAAAACTAGCAAAAAAAGGTTTTGTGACAATATTTGGTTTTTTAATGAGCAAGATATGGATTAAAATATTTTCGAAACCATTTTATTATCAAGAAAATAGAAATTATGAATTAAAATAATGGATCTAAGATGGCGAAGTTTCCTACTTATGAACCGAAGTATGAAATTTAGAAATTTTGGGTGGAAAGTATGAAATTTAAAAATTTGGGGTGCTTATAGTTGCTAATTATAATTTTTGAAGAAAACCTAAAAAACTTATTATGACGGATCCAAAATGGCGGACATTGTCATTTATTTACGGATATATATCTAACCCAAAAAAATATATGACGGATCCGAAATGGCGATTTTGTATTTATGAACCGATATGTATTAATTCGGAAACTCTGGAGTGTTTAACGTCTCTCATTATAATTTTTGACTCAAACAAGAAAGAACTAGTATTTCGGACCCAAAATCTCTATTCTGGAGGCTATTTTATTTATAAACCGATTTGTGTCAAACTTGGATTGGATAAAGAAAAAAATTCATTCTCCCCCCGAAGACGGGTGATAGTGCTAAGTTGAGTCTCAACTTAGCATTGTCACTTAAGAATTAAATATTTGAATTGATAAAAGAATAAAATTTTAAAACAGTAGGGGAGACCGGGGTTAGTTGTTACGATTTTTACAAATCTATTTTTAATATTTTCCCCATTAATACGACAAATTTTATTCTAACGCATATTTATTTGCCAACATTTAACGCATTAAAAAAATATAAGTTTTAATTATTTAAACTACCACAAACAAAGTTATAAATAATTTAAGTAAGTAAAGCACAATGTCACAAGTTACCCCGATCCGGGGTTGGTTGTTAAACTGATGAGGTTAGTTGTGACAAGATTGTATTTTTACATCTCATCGTCAGAACTGCAATTTAAACAAATGAAAAATTGATTTTTATCTTTGCATTCCAGATGCGCTCATTTAGAACACAGTACATTGTACCCATTTTTCTTTTGGCCGTGAATTTGAAAAAGGTTCACCGCAAGTAAGGCAAAAAGCCTTCATCTTTAGAGCTGCTAGAAGTTTTTTTAATTTTGTTTTTGTAAATGCTTCTTTTTGCGCCCAACAGTTTTGCTTTCTTCTTCAATTCTTTCATTTCCTTTTCTTTATATACATTTTCCAACTCTTTTTTATTCGGTGTGTCAGTCCAGATGGCAGCCCGCCCGCGCTTTCGTCCTTTTCTGGTGCTTTTGGTGATGGTCGTAAATCTCGAGGGGAGGAGTGCGATTGTACTTTAAAAGGTCCAGGTAAATTATCAGGTGCTTAGTTGTCTATTTTCTTATTTATATCGGGTAATGCTGGAGATAAATTCACTATAACAGGTGAATTTGGAGGGGTTGCTTCTTGAACGATTTCGGGTTCGTTTGGTAATGGCTCTTCAATATTTGGATTCGAACGGTCTGTTACAGGAGCAGGAAGAAACTCGTCTTCTCCGGAAATGTTTTTTTTGATGGGGAAAACTCTCAGAGTAATAACATATAAAGAGAAGTAAGTAGCCCCGGTTTCGGCGGTCATTCATTCATTTGTTGGTAAACAATGTAGCTTTTTCGCTGTTGCCGCCTCATCTGCCTCTATAATATTTTATAAATAATAAGTAAGGTTCAACTTCTTACCTTACCAAAATATATAGTGCTTTAAGTTGGTTAGGCTATTCAAACCGTGCGATAATTTGTCATGCGCTTATTAGCCCGCGTCGCGTCGTTATATGCTGTGTATTTCTTATTACAATCTGCGATAAAAACTAATTTAGACAACATAATTTATGAACGGCCCCTTTTCCCACAATTTTTTCAGGACGTGGCAACAGGTGTATGACATCATATTACGGATTTCGTGTTAGCAGGGCCGTGTTTCGTTTTAAACTACTTGGACTATATCCCCAGGTAAAAAGGGAATGCTTTTTCCTATTGTAGTGGACGATTAACTATTAGTTATTGTTCCAACAGTTTAAATCGGTATTAAGAATATTCTATTTTATTATTTTAAAATGCGGCTTTTCTGTTTGGAGAGTTGCAGCACTATTAACCATTCAAACGAAAATTTCATAGGATTGTTTTAATTTTCTTGTAAGTATTTAGTAGTTTTGTAGTTTTTCTGTGTGAAACCACACCTTAAGGAAAACAAGCGTCTTGGAATTAAATAAATGGATCCATGACGGATCAAAAAACGCGCGCTACTATATTCCGAAAACCGCATATTGATGCGACGTTTCATTAAAAAGTTAGCATTTTTTAAACTCTTTAACTGTCAAAAAACTGTCATTAGCATTCACGAATTTTGACTAAAATCTAATCAGCTCGTTGCAGTGTCGAGTACCTGTAAATTTTACCTGAAAATTTCATGTAAATCGGTTAAGCGGTTTAGGAGCTATCGCGTTACATACATACACACAACACAGACAGACATCAGGACGATATTGCTAGGGTAGGTCAAAATACACCCAAATAAAACATTTTCGGTGTTATCTCAAAAAAATTTTTTTATCGAAAACAATACCTTCTCTAGCCGTTGCTGTGCGGGCTAGGAAGGTAAAAAGGGGGCGGGCCGACTGCACACCAAGTAGTATAAGTAGTAGCCTTTAGACTGGATTGTTTAGTTTACACTTGAAAACGGTTAGATATACTTACTTACTGAAACGTCCTGTTTAAAATATACCAACACAAAAACATTTCATGTAAAAAAGAGCCAAGTACGCGAAAATGGCATTCCGTAAAAAGACTTGAGATAAAATTAAGGCCAAGTTCTCCAATACAAATTTCATAATGAAAGATTTTTACTAGTTGGAAATGTTTTTCTAAACTTTGCTATTACAGCCAAACTTCTTTATGTTCAATTTAGCACTGTGCCTGAGTCATTTACAGCCGTAATAGTCAAGTTTAGAAAAACATTTCCAAACTAGTTTCTTACTTTCATTTTGAAATTTGTATTGGAGAACTTGACTTTACTTTTATCTCAATTCTTTTTACGGAATGCCGCGTACTTGGGTATTTTTACATGAAATGTTTTTGTTATGCTTTCACTTCTTTTTTAAAGGAATTGGATAATATTTAATTTTTAAAATAGTAAAATATGCGGAATATTGTTCAAAACTTTGAATATATATTGCAATGCCTTACTTAAAATTTTGACGTCTTTTAATTTTTTCCCATGATTTTATCATAGCTGCTATCAGCCTTCCAAAGCTCAGCTCTCTAGCGTTTCTGAAAGTGGACAATGTTACTTTTGCATAACTTTACATGTATAGGGGAGGGAAGTAAATTAAAAGTTTCGTGTTTTTAAATTTTTTCCTATAGTTTTATCATAGTTCCTATCAGTCTTCCAATGCTCAGCTCTCTAGCGTTTTTGGAAGAGGGTAATGTTACTTTTACATAACTTGGCATTTACAGGGGAGGAGAGTAAATGAAAATGTTTAATGTTTTTAAATTTTTTCCCATGGTTTTATCATAGTTTCTGTCAGCCTTCCAAAGCTCAGCTCTCTAGCGTTTCTGGAAGTGGGCAATGTTACTTTTATATAAATTTACATTTATAGGGGAGGGAAGTAAATTAAAATATTGGTGTTCCATGTCCATGAAACTTGGAGGGGTTGTTAACTCTTTCCGAAGTAGAGTTTTAGATAGGTCAAATATGGCCTGAAATGTTTCAAGAAAAGATGGTACGGCAGCGCGAACTTGGCGAGGCACTGCCGTGCCCTCAGATAAAGACAACGGAAGTCCAAAGTTTTTTTCTACTCAATCATTGTCTACGAGTTTCAAACAAAAGATTATTTTTTCACTTATATAATGGCAACAAGTTTAATTAGGTGGGTCCTCAAGTCGTGAATGGTTAGCCCAGATATTCCTAAGCTCTAAGGTCGACACTGACAGTAACATGTGTTTGTATTAAATGCAGTGTTGTCTTGGCCGTCGGACTCGGTATATTGAATTTTTGGTGTTTTTTTCTGTGTGCTGAGTTTTATTTTTGTAAAAAAGAACTTAGTTGGACGTAAAAATAAACAAGAAGTGCTATGTTTCTGAAAATATTGTAAAAATTCAGCCCAGTGTGGTTTTTTCGAGATGATTCCAGTGACGCAGCTATGTTGCCATCGCCGGGGATTCTGCAAATTCTAAGTTTTTAGGAATGACCGCCACGAATAGGGAAAATTTACACGGGGCCGCGGTTGACTTCTTCTCTTTATATTATTATTACTCTAAGGGAAAACTCCACTTACTTTAAATTCAGCCTGAATATTCTTCGGGGTTGCCGCCAACAATAGAGCATCTTTTGCAATTTTCGGTATGTCGTTCCCGGGTTATGGCGCATACAGAAATCGCAACCAGTATTTATATACTTTTTAAGAGGTTCATAGATAGATCGTTCCAATGGCTGGAATTTATGGGAGTTATGCGGAGGCATGGAAATTACTACAACTCCATTTTCTCTGCAAAAGTTCTCAGTTTTGCGTTTATAGGTCCTCATTTTCCTTGCTAAAACAATTTCTTATGATAAATGCATATTGTAAAATTTACTATGGAGTAAGTCATTACAGTAACAACCTGCCCCATAGAAGGTGTCACAACTAACCCCATCAGACATTTGGCTAATATTTTTATGATATTTTTTCAGATACGGTAAATAACCAAATAAAAATACCGGTTTATGGAAGAACATACCTGATAGCTTACATTGATGTCTTAATTAAATTATTTTCACTAACACACAAAAATGCATAAAAGAATAGTTTTCAATGTAAGAATTTACTTTTAGACGTGAAAAATACATTAATCATCAACACGCGTACGAAACTGAAGGGAACTAAACCAAAGTACGAGACGACAAAGCTGACGCAACGACTCTTAAAACGCACTTGTCGCGGCACTCTTGCCATGTATACAGTAGCAGTAAAAGCTGCTGTAACAACTTATCCCTGTAACAACTAACCCCGGTCTCCCCTAAGCTATAATTTTTTTTACCATTCTCCGTTATTTTGAAAACGGTGGTGAACGGGGGTTGAGTTGTTGAGTTGAGACTTAACTTACCATTGAAAAATATACAACTTTAAAAATGTGATTAAATTATTTGAGATTTCTGGTATAACTATCAGTTAGTTGGCAAGGAATTCTCGACTTTGTTAACAACTTTGACTTTAACTTTCAGTTTATACCTACTATTACGTGAAGGTGGTGTCGTGCTAACATAAAACATACTAAGTACCTACCTATACTTTGGGGTTCTAACTAATCGGAATTAAGCAAAATGCTGTGGGAGTTTGGTTGGCGAAGGGTTAAGATTAAAGGCAAAACATAATATTTTCTAATTTCTAAAACATCGAAAAAACATGGCGTTAGCTTGATAGTTTAACAATACAAAAGATTAGATTAAAAAGTAAAAGTGGAACCTAATGTAATGATTACTTATAAGTTAGCGTAAAGTATAATCATCATCGCATTTTCACCAGATCGTACTTTCGTTGAATAAAGTGAAGTTCACTGATATTTATACTGGAAATCTCAATTGGCAATTTTTTTTATTTTACTGCATAAATTGCAAATATCCAATTTTTAAGTGGTAATGCTAAGTTAAGCCTCAACTTAGCATTACTATTTGTTTCCGGAAGATGAGAGGGCGCGAGAAATTTTTTTATTTCACGACAAATTTACGAATTATTCCATAGCCTAGGGGAGACCGGGGCTACTTGGCGCAGTTTTTGGTTTTTTAATTTGTATATCTTTGTGGTTTATTATGCAAAATAAAAAGGTAGTGCAGCCTCTAGACGTTTATCTCAGCTATTTGTGCGCCATGTATAATTTTTCTTTAGCTCTTATAGTTTAAAAGAAAATCAACAAAAATCATGTTTATGCAAAATGCGCCAACTTGCCCCGCTCAGGGGTATTTGGCGTATGGCCGGGGTAAATTGACGCTTTGGTTCTGGGTTGCGGACTAAATTTATTAAATAACAAAAAAAATCACTTAAATTATGTTAATAAACATAAGCTAAGCTTTAATTTAAATGAAGTACTTTTTTTTTAACAAAAATTAAAACATAAACTATATCAAAAAATAATATAATCTGTTTACTCGCTTAAGCAATTAATGCACAAAAAAATTGCTGAAGTTTCACCAGCACATTCCTCATAAGCCCCGCCATGGCACCAGTTGCATTTAATCCATTTTTCCCTAAGGGCACTATTCTTATATGTATCAGTGCAATACAGACAAAAGCAGTCATCATCATCATCATCGCTGCTTAAGGGGTCATTATTTTTTTTATTTTTTATTTGCCGGTACCTAATTTTTCTATTTGCCTCCTTTTCGCTTATTGCAGAAGCTTTTTTAAGTTCTACCCTCTTTTTTTTGGAACTTGCTCTTCGCGAAGAGCTTCTTTAATGGGCGTATCGGTTAATATAGCCGTAGTTCGTCTTTTTCGCCCTTTGGTAATATTTTTTCTTGCTTCCGCTTTAGGTAAGTGCCGTATTTGGGATGGAACTATTTCGTTTTTTTCTGAGGTTATTTCTCCCAAAGCCAAAATTTTACGAGACGGCCGTGGACGAATATCCTGGATTTGATTTTCGTCAACTTCTAAAGCTTGTTGTAAAAGATCAGGTTCTTGATACTCCTGTAATTCTTTCACTTGATCATCACCCAAGTCATTAATATTAGGGTTAGGTCGGTCCGTAGAATATGAAGGTAAAAACTCCTCTTCGGAAAAGATATCCCGATTAAAAGGATAAATTCCTGAAACTTCAAAACCGGCAGTAATATTTATGTTATTTCTGTACCAAAAATACTGCTTGGGGTAAGTTGCCCCTGAAAAAATGAGCCAACTAACCCCAATCGTATTTTTTTGTTTCTTGAATTTTTTTCTCGTACAACACTAGGATATAAACAAAAATTTTAGCTTGTTTTTGAAACTAGAAATTCCAATCTTTAAACTACTCTATCTAGTAAGTACCTACAATTATTGTATGAAAAGTTATCGCAAATATATTAAATGAATCAAAATTTACTTCCCACGTGTATGAACACATTAGAGAGCGCTTACACTGAGCGACTGCACTCTGAATACTGGAACTCTTTACAAGCAGACACTAGGTCACATACATCAAAATTGTCTATTAGCACAACGTTGCCAGACTGGTGGTTTAGTAGAAAATAGCCGTGCGCCAACTTGCCCTTGCGCCAACTAGCCCCGGTCTCCCCTACTGTTTTAAATTTTTAGTTTTTACTTGGAAGTTGATGTAGCATTACCAGCACTCTAGGAAAACGGGGGGCGTGAAATTTTTTTCCTTTCATTTGAAATTTACGACAATTAAGGCATATATTACGAATATCCAATTCTTAAGTGGTAATGCTAAGTTTAAGGAGGTCTTTAAAAGAACGCCCCTCAAAATTTCAACACTTGCCGCTTTCTCGTTTTCTAACTTCGTGATATAGTGACCTTACTCTAAGTTTCATGGACTTCCATAAAGTAGTTATAAAATTTCAAAAAACGTCGAAATTCAGTCACTCAGTCATGTATAGATCATCAAAATTCTACTATACTTCCAGATATGCTACAAATTTGGTGGACTGATAGAAATTATGACCAAACCCGTACTCCTCTCCTCTGTACATGTAAAGTTATGTAAAGTTAAGATTGCCCACTTCCAGAAACGCTAAAGAGCGGAGCTTTGGAAGACTGATAGAAACTATGATATTACTATAGAAAAAAAATAAAAAACCATAAAGTTTAATTTACCTCGCTCTCCTATAAATGTATAGTTCTGTAAAAGTAACATTGCCACTTCCAGAAACGCTAGAGAACTGAGCTTTGGAAGACTGATAGGTACTATGATAAAACTATACGAAAAAATTTAAAAACATCAAAGTTTTAATTTACTTCGCTCCCCTATAAATGTAAAGTTATGTAAAAGTAACATTTACCACTTCCAAAAACGCTAGAGAGCTGAAAAAATTAAACAACCTCAAAATTTTAAATAAGCGATAATAAGTTTTGAACAATATTCCGCATATTTTACTACTTTAAAACTTAAATATTAACCAGATTCTTTAAAAAAGAAGTGAAATCATTACAAAAAAATTTTATGTAAAAAGAAGCCAATTACGCGAAAATGGTATTCCGTAAAAATAATTGAGATAAAAGTAAAGCCAAGTTCTCCAATAAAAATTTCAAAATAAAAGGTTCTTACTAGTTTGAAAATGTTTTTCAAACGCTATTACGACTGCAAGACTCTTAGGCACAGTGTTAAATTGAACATAAAGAAGCTTTCATTGTTTAAACTTAAATAGTCCAGTCATTATAAAATTTTTGCTTACAAAAGGTGGTGTAGTCGCGATTTTGACATATTGTTGTTCACATTGGAGCCCTAAAAATATTTTGAGTTTTCAACCTTGGGAGGGGGGGGGGGGGAACGGCTCTCCTTACCATCTTGAATTTAGTGTGCAGGGAAAAACTTTTTTTTAGTTATTCGGTTCCTGTACATTTTAGAAAAAAAAGTTTTATACAGGAGTTTAATAAAATTTTCTAGAAAAGCTCTTTTATACGTTTTTTCGTCTGACGAATGGTTTTTGAGTGAGGAGGCTAAATATTTAATAGCCTATAAAATAAGGTCTCAGTGGGTGGTCTTTGTAGTACCTTTGCTAGGATACAAACCTTAAAGTGTTAGCAGTACATCCCAAGCGCGGATTTGAGGGGGGCTAACGGGGTAATTACCTTCCCTAGAAAAAAAATAGTCACTTTTTTCTAATGAAATTAGGGAAAACAGGAGAATTGCCCCCCTAGAAAAAAAAATTACATTACAAAAAAAAAATTTTTTATTTTTATTTTTTATTTTTCTATTTCAACGGCAGAGCCAATTTACAATAATATTACAGAGTAATTAATTAATAACAAGATGGCAAAAAAAGTAATAAAACTAATTAAAAGAAACAAAAAAAAAATAATAATATGAAACTAGGACTAAGAAAATTGACGAAAGACAAAAAATTTTCTCTTTTATTAAAATATAGGAACTGTAGGTTTTACTATAGTAATTCCCTAATACTACCCTTAAAGGAAGTGAGACCGGCTGCGAATGGATCAAGATTGTTTTGATTGTACAGACGAAGAGTACGAGTCAATGGTGAATAATAGCCATAATTGGCATGATGAAAGGGAATACGAAACATTGGCGAGTTATGCCTACGCTGAATAGTGTTGAAACCGATAATCTCCAATAAAGAAGGACAAAAGCAGATACCGTTTAATATTTTATAAAAAGTTATAACATCAGAATATGTCCTTCTTCTTTCCAAAGTATCAAGTCCAAATGGTTGGCTAATGGCATTATAATTTATGTTATAATTGTTGTTGTAAATGGCTATATCAGCCCTGAATGCAAGAGAACGAAGAAAAGTTCTCTGTACAGACTCCAAGCGATCAATGTGGCAGGCATAGTGTGGTGACCATACCACTGACGCATATTCCAGTACAGAACGAACTAGTGAGCAGTACAAGCGCTTAAAACAATAAGGTGATAACTCGGAGCTGTTACGAGTGATAAAGCCAAGGGTTCGCATACCCTTATTAATAATATCGTCATAATGAGGCCTAAATGACAACTTGCTGTCAAATAAGACACCCAAGTCCCTGACTGCCGCTACTGATTCAAGAGCAGTACCATTTATGACATATATATGCTGAATCGAATTAGATGATCGACTGAAAGTGATACTTAGGCATTTTTTAACATTTAAATCTAGACCATTATTACTACACCACTCACTAATGTTATTAAGATCACTTTGAAGTAACAAACAATCAAGATAAGTTTCAATCAACCTATAAAGCTTAAAATCATCAGCAAATGCCAGATGATCCGAACTAACAATCACGTCACTAAGGTCACGAATAAATAAATTAAAGAAAACTGGGCCAATGTGTGAACCTTGCGGGACACCAGAGTCCACTTGAATCTCACCAGAAACGCAATCGCCTATCCGGACCAACTGTGTGCGACCAGTCAGGAAACTATGGGCAAGACTTACCAGAGTCTCGCCCAACCCCATAGCCCTCAACTTGCTCACCAAGTGTGCATGACTCACCCTGTCAAATGCCTTTGAGAAGTCCGTGTAGACACTGTCCACTTGTTTAGACCCCTCAAAGGCACTCAACAGAGTGTGCTGATAAGATAGCAGGTTAGTCACTGTTGACCTGCCTTGAGCAAACCCATGCTGGCTATCGGATAAAATGCCCCTGCAATGCCAGGAAAAATGACGACAAAGTAAATGATCAAAAAGTTTTGGTATAACCGATTGAATACTAATACCACGATAATTACGAACATCATTCCTGTCACCATTCTTAAAAATAGGTGTCAAAAAACTGACTTTCCAGTACTCTGGAAATGTACCAGAAGACAAGGACATATTAAACAACCGATGCAAGGGTTCGCTCAGCGTGCAAACACAATTTTTGATAAAAACAGATGGAATGCCATCAGGACCATGGGAGTATTTAGTTTTTAAGTTGCTGATCCCTTCAAAAACTTCCACCATAGAGAACTGAATAAAATTTAAGTCCAAACTGTAATTAAAAGAGTAGGGAGGAACTTCCTCATTATGTTTTTTGTATGTAGAAGCAAAGTTCTTTGCAAACAAATTAACAATCTCTTGACCGCACTCAGCAGTCTCATAATCCAGGTGCATATTATTGGGATACATACTCGATCTGCGCAGGTTACTAATATGTTTCCATAAACATTTTGGATCTTGCGAGACCTCCGAATTAACTTTGTCGACTATTACCCCCCCCCCCCCCCCTAGATTTTGACCCAGATCCGCGCTTGGTTCATCTGTTGCCAATGTATTTCCATAGTATATGCAAAATAAACCGAAATTATTAAGTTTTAAGTCATTTTCTCGGAAGGAAAATTGTTAACTTTAACTTTGTTGAAGAAAAATAAATTATCTTTTAAAGATATATCACTTAAGTGGGTCAATATTGTGAGTCATATTTTTTTAGTATCACGTAAAATAATATTTTTTTTTGTTTTATTCAGTTTAAAAAAAACTAAGCATTTAAGAGAAGTGTTCAAAAACCATTTTTCCACAGAAAATGTTTTTTCTACGGGTGTATCAGAAAGTAATGTTAAAGCTATTATTGACACTCCATGGGCGTCGGAATATTGAGCTTATTTTTTTTTTAATTACAATTTTCTTTAAAACTAAGCTTTCCAAAAAATATCTTTAACACGTAGAAAACGCGTGAGAATAAAAAAACGTTGATTTTAAAATGAAAACAAGCTTAATAGGTCATTCATTAACGTTATAAAAAATAACGTTGCAATAACGCTGTTATCAAATCAAAACAGCAATGTTTTTTCTGTTATTTTCAACGTCAAAATCACATTAGGTTTGCGCCTTTTCTACACGAATTTTTAAATGCGACTTGCATGGCTTTTCTTCCAAATATTTTTGAGATTTCACTAGAAGTAGTGCCACCTATTGGCTATATTTTTAACATCGACGAAATCGATCCGGGCGTTCTTTGGCCTCTAAACTCCAAACGCAGTTAATGAACTAATCCCTGATCCTTCATGATCACGACGGATCAGTTATTAACATGATAAAGACACACTAATGTTGTGTAAAAGTGTTTACTGTTAAAAAACCTTGTTTAGCTTTTAAAGAAAACATAATACATGTATAGATGTTTTGTCTTTTAATAAAAAAAAAATTGTAACTAAAAAACATGGCAAAAAAGACGCAGAAAGTTAAAGGGCGTTTAGAGCAGTCTTTCGCGCCTTTTTTTTAAATAAAAAACATATAGAGAGAAAACGTGACAAAATAATACGCAAAAAGTTAGTAGGTTTGAGAAGTCTTAATCTAGTGGCGTTTTAGAACATGTTGTGAGGACTTGTGAATTTGGCATATGAAAATAACGAAGGTAAAAAAGACGTTATATACACAGCAGCAAAAACTTTACTTAGTAAAAATTACATTTTTTATAGCTTGATTCCTCATTGCTTTTAAGTTATCTTTAGGCATGTAGATTTAACAAAACAAATATTCCATGGTTTGAGGTTGTTTTCTAGTAAAAAATAACTATTCACGTTAATTTAACGATAATGTGATTTTTGTGCTGTGTGGGATGATGTCCTATTTTATGCTATTTTATCTTTTTATTCATGAAATATGGGGAAAATATCTTAAAAAATCTTAGGTTTGGGGGAACCGGATCCCGAGGCCCGTCACCAATAATCTAGTGGTTTTTTATTAATGGGAAACACTCAAGATACATACGCATGTTTCGACAAAAAATTATTATTTTCTATTTGTACCAAAAAAAATAAATATTTTTTTAAAAAGCCTTTTTTTTGTCTGTTAATGCCGGCGTAATGGTAATCTAATATCGGCTTACTATCAAATATGTTTTGTTTGATCAAGAAAAATAATTCAATTCAAAGAAATAAGTTGGAGAAATTGTATATTATCAACAACCAAACAAAAATAAATGTGGACATAATTTTCAGAATCACTTCAGTGCAAATTAAAAAGTTAAGAGGGACTTATTATAAGTGAATCCAGGTCTAGCAGTAATAATGCTAGCAGTATGTTGACATCTGTGCTTGTGCAGATGCGCCGTAAAATACGGCAGACTTTAATAAAAATTATACTTGACTTTATTAGTGTACAAATAATAATATTTATGTAACTTATTTTGACTTTTTGTTGAAGTTTGTCAGCTGATCTGTCACTTTTTTAATTAACCATTTTGGATTCTATGTTTGTTTTCTTTTGAGGAGATGTTTCATTAGATATTTTTTTCATCTATTGCATCGTTTTTTTTTATTATTTTATACCTGGAAGAAATAAATGAAACAAAAATCCGATCCGATCCGATCGTGATTTCTACACGAAAATTCAGAACCCCAACTATTTTTTATCTTTAAGAAATGAAGAGAATTTTTATGTTTTGCGCAAAAATAAACACTATGTTTTCACTTTTTATTTTTATTGAGCATAACCGTCGTGTATCTACTTGATGTGTGGCACTTTTATGATCAGCAAATACCAGTTTTAGGACTTGCATGCTTTTAAGCTTACAAAGGCAAGGCAAATATTTTAAACACATAATTATAGTAAACACCAATAAAGTTCAAGATAATTTTGTTGTACCCCTGGCCTATAAATCTTTTCTAAAAGTCTGTATTTTAAAAGAAATCCGACAATGTAGATTTACTTAGTTAGCAAATCTTTACTCCTTTAGGAAACGTGTGAAAAATAGTCTGATGTTTGTAGTAATCTTATTATAGTCAGTGCTTATAAATAATTATTTATTATAGTACAAGCTAATAAATAAAATTAAAAATTTGACAGGGACTTTTTCGATAATGTATCGCAAAGCAACACAAAACTCGTAGTGCATTACTTTTTAAACATATTTTATCAAAGAAGTTTTTTTAAAAATCATTAGTCTTGATTGTTATTTTTTTGTATTTTGCTACTGTAAGAATTAATACTTAATAATTAATGCATACATTTGTTCCAAGAAGTCAGCACAAAGTGTTATAATAAATAAATAATCGTAACGTTTTTTTTGTTTGTTCTATTTATAAGAAATTGATTTGCTACAGAATATCTAGACAAAAAAATCTATCTGTTTTTTCTATAAACGAAATAAAACTTTAGGTTTTCAAAAAAAATATATCATAACAAAAACACTTCATGTAAAAAAACCAAGTACGCGTAAGTGGTATTCCGTAAAAAGAATTGAGATAAAAATAAAGCCAAGTTCTCCAATAAAAATTTTAAAATGAATGGTTCTGACTAGTTTGGAAATGTTTTTTAAAACTTTGCTATTCCAGCCAAACTTCTTTACGTTCAATTTACCACTGTGCCTAAGAGTCATTTCAGCCGTAATAGCCAAGTTTAGAAAAACTTTTCCAAACTAGTAAGAACCATTCATTTTGACATTTGTATTAAAGAACTTGGCTTTACTTTTATCTCAATTCTTTTTACGGAATACCACTTCGCGTACTTGAAATGTTATAATTTCACTCCGTTTTTAAAGGATTTGAATAATATTTAAGTTTTAAAGTAGTAAAATATGCGGAATATTGTTCCAAACTTTTGCAATGCCTCATAAAGATTTTGGGGTTTTTTTATATTTTCCTATAGTTTTATCATAGCTCAGCCTTCTAATGCTCAGCTGTCTAGTGTTCCTGGAAGTAGGCAATGGTAATTTTACATAATTTTACATTTATAGGGGAGGAAAGTAAATTAAAATATTGATGTTTTTAAATTTTTTCCTATAGTTTTATCATAGTTCCTTCAGTCTTCCAAAGCTCTCTAGGGTTTCTGGAAGTGGAGAATGTTAATTTACATAACTTTACATTTATAGGGGAGGGAAGTTATTTAAAATTTGGGGTTTTTTAATTTTCTTTTATAGTTTTATCATAGTTCCTATCGGCCTTCCAAAGCTCAGCTCTCGAATGCTTCTCGAAATGCGCAATGTTACTTTTACAAAACTTTACATTTATAGGGGAGGGAACCAAATTAGAATTTTGGGTTTTTTTACATAACTGTACATATATGAGGGAGGGGACTAAATTAGAATTTTGGGTTCCAATTCCTATCAGTGTGTCAAATTTCAGCTTTGTAGCATGTCTGGAAGTACAGTAGAATTTTGATGATCTATACATGAGTGAAACTCAATAGGATAGTATTATTTAGTGAGTGGCAATTTCGACGTTTTTTGAAATTTCGTAACTACTTTACTACTTCATGGAAGTCCATGAAACTTGGAGGGATTGTTAATTCTATAAAGATCTACGACTGTGCAGAGTTTGAGTTTTGTAGCTCGTTCAGAAGTAGTTTAGATAGGTCAAATATGGGCTGAAATGTTTAGTCGCCGTAGGTTATAGTTCCTATCAGCCATCCAAAGCTCAGCTCTCTGCTCAGCTTTCTAGCGTTTCTGGAAGTGGAGAATGTTACTTTTACATAACTTTACATTTATAGGGGAGAGAAGTTAATTAAAATTTGGAGTTTTTAATTTTCTTTTATCATTTTATCGTAGTTCTTATTGGCCTTCCAAAGCTCAGCTCTCTACCGTTTCTGGAAGTGGGCAATGTTACTTTTACATTACTTTACATTTATAGGGATCTCTTGTTTTTTTTAGAATGTTTGTAATACCTTAAATCATTGCTATAAGTGTACTTTGTATTACTTTAAAAGCAATAAAGTCTATTGTCTATTTCAGAAACACTTTTTTACTACTGTAAGAACAAAAGTTTGTGGGTCTCCCAAGGGCTAGAAATGCCTGGTCCGCAGAAAATTGCCAGGTCTACAAATTACTTTTTTTCTTTAGGGAAGGGGGTCGTAATTACAGAGTGGTTGTAGTACATTAGAAACATTGTGCATACATATAGGTACTTTTCAGGAAGATATTTCGCTCAACAAAGCTGCTTAATTAGCTACCTGTAAGACTAGCTTCTCTAAAAAAGGGAATATCTCAAAGGGGTTGGACGACAGGAGATTAAGGTTTTTAGGAGAGTTCTATTACAGGTTAGGAACTTTGTGTACATACACATGGTAAAAAAATTGTCGTAGATTAATGCAAATAGCTTTGAAGTAAAATAAATTGTGCTTGCCTATTCACCAAGAGAATATTTTCTTGATATATCACATAAAATGTCTTGCCTCTTTATTTTAATGTGAAACAGAAATTGTTTTATTATAAATTGGAACTGGATTAATCTAGGGACCGTTTTCTCTGGAAGCAAAATATTACTTATATGAAGACAATTTGCTTTATTACAAAACGGAGTATACTGAAACAAAACAATTAAAGAAGAAAAATAAAGTCTCATTTCAAGATTAAACGCTGCGTTGAACTACAAAGAAATATTTTAATTCAAAACAAATTGTTTAAAGGTAAATATTCGGAAAATCTTCAGGAAAACTCGGGAAATGTTGGCAAAAACTCGGGAATTGTTCTGCAAAACTCGGGAATTGTTCTGCAAAACTCGGGAAATCTTCGGCAAAACACAGGAATTATTCGGAAAACCCCGGGATATCTTCGAAAAACTCGGGAAATGTTCGGAAGAAATCAAGAAATATTCGTGAAACTCGATAGGATAGTATTATTTAGGAATAGTTAAAAAATGGTCTTAATAAATCTTGAACACCAGTATTTACTAAGGCCTATGTTTAAGTCTAAGTTTAAGGTTTAGGACTAAAGTTGAAATGTCCATTGGTTTGAAAAAATTGATATTTTTGCCGAAACAGGCCGCAATCGATTTGGTATTTTTACCTGTATGGACGATAAAATATCTTGAAATTTGAAATGTAAGACGATTTGTTTTTAAAATGGATTATATAGACCGGAAAGAAGAAGAAAACATGGACAACTGTTTTTCCTACAACTGTCAAATTTAGATTTTTACGTCACTTTAACACCTTAGGTCATGAGATTCCGAGTAAAAATCGTCCTAAATTTTAAACTACCTTCGAGGAGTGGTTTATCTTATTCTTACTTGAAAAGAATCACGGTTTTGTTAATTTATTTGTTAAAAATGTAAAATTTGATCATATTTAGGAAAGATATGATAAAATTTTATCGCTTTTTAGCTTCAATTACCTATTAGAGCGTGTTTTTTAGGGCAATGTACACATGGCTGGCAGTGGTGGATCCAGGATTTCCGGGGGTGGGCCAAAGTGGTAGCAAAATATTTTTTCTTTGTAGCTTCTAGGTTTGAGCTGTGAAATTTAGCATCAAAAGGAGATGAGTTGCTCCGCAGGCTAAAATTTCTTAAAAATTTAATACATTTTCTGAAAAAATAAGGTGCAGCAGTAAACAATAAGTTTTATATTTTAGAGGGAGGGTGCCGGGCCCCTCTGCCCCCCCCCTTCTGGATTCGCCTTTGAGGCTGGATAACCCGTTTCGCACTAATTTCTCATATCTCTTTTATATTTTAGCATGTAGTTTTTGGACGAAAATTTCCCTTGACAAGGAAAGTAAACGATTAAAATCCAAACAACCTCACACGCAATGTGTTATTTGCACATAATCTTTAAATTAATACAATAAAAAATGTTTTTATTTAATTATTTATTTATTTCTACACTTTTAAAATATAAATATAAATTATTTGAGCCAGTAAATCTCCTCTAAATAACGAATCTGTTGTTATTTCGCTTCCTCATTATGCGCACTGGTTTAAAAATTCTGCGACGGTTGCATTTGCTATTTTATGCAACTAAATAATAAGTTGAGGAAGACAACAATTTGGGTTTTTCTTTAATTAGTTGATTAAGAAGTAAAGCGGGCTGTTGAAAAAATCAATTTTTAAGCCTCATATATAAAGAGAGTTTAATAATTAGGTAGCTACCTAAATTTCATATATTTTGTAATATTAATGGAAAATTAGACGGAAATTTCATTAAAGTCTCAAGTAATATATGGGTATAACTACTAATTTTTTTTTCTAGATATGGTTGTTTTTTAGTTTTTCCCTTTTTTTCGAGTCTTCGCTGCCTCCAGGGCTCGCCGCCCGTGGCGTACTGCCTTGCCCCGCCTTTCCCCTTAATTACATCACTGGGTGGGTAAACACGTCGGTAAGTACCGTAGAAATAAAACTCACACTCCTGCTTTAATAATTTTAAGTTATATTTAAAATATATTTTACAAATATCTAATAGGTATGTAACAAATTTAATAAAATTGCCAACTTTTCTTATTATTTTCTAGCTACAATGATAGTTCAACCAATAATTTTTAGTGTTATTCTTGTTTTTCTGCAACGTCTTCTTTAATTCATTTAAAAGATCTAAAAACACGATAAAGCAGAATGGATACAATTGGTTATAAAAAATTATATTTAATTTTGGTAAAACAGTGTACAAATGTTATTTTAGATAAATACTGAAAAGGCTTTCTATATAAATTTCTTGATCATCAAATTCATTTTCTTCCAGGCCTTTGTTATTTTTCACAATTATACTTTTTTGTTCTAGCGAAACTTTTATCAAAGCTAAAAATGTTTTTTAAACCAACTTTGACAAATTAGCTGGAATTGTTAAAAAATGTCAATGTAGCCATCTCATTCGCTTCCTTGACTCAGCCTTTCTTAAGGAAAGCTTTATAAAATGAAAACGCTGAGAATTCTCCGAGGACGGCCTCAAGGCTCCACAATAAATTTCACCCTAAATCAACTCAAAATATTATATTTGTCTTCCAAAAGTTCCAAAATCCAAAAAACTATCTTCAATTTAAATAAAAAAATACAATTTAGCCTCAATTTTGACAGTGACTAGCATTGACAAACTGTCAACGTCATTTGAAAGCAATTTTTATTGAAAGCGTTTGCTTTTTTCAGTGGTGTACTTGGAAAAGATTTTGGGGGGCCGAGCCAGTTTTGAGGGGGGGGGGAGACCATGAAATATGTGAAAAAGATCTAAAAAATTATTAGCTTTGGGGGGGGTCCCCTTTATATACGTCACTGGCTTTTTTAATCCAAGCCATACGTTTGGGTTCAGTTGAATCCAATATGGTGGAACGCTTGTAACAATTATTTTCCATTAATAGTTTTAATACGCTCTAGCAATACAGATATATTTAAGACGTACGTTAACCAAGTCGACCTTCAGCTCAGCAGATGAGAATCTTAGTAACAAGTGTCAGTGTCAGTCAAGATACTTAAATGTCATTTGAATAAATGTTAAAATTTATTTTTCATTTTCGTCATGTTTTGTGCAAGTTGTATAATAAAAATTAGAAAACATAAAAGAAAATTTAAAAATGTAAATAATTCCCTTAAATATCGCTAAATTTTCACTTAAACCTCGTTCCCTATAAACTTAAACCTACACGTTTAAACCATTTTTTTTGTTTTTTCAATTTTTTTTACAAAATCCTTGCAGATTCTTATTGAAACCGGTTTTTTGCATTGCGGTATAACCTATGTAGTTATAATTAGTCCAAAATTCCATTAACATTTAATAAGTTTAAATGAAATTCAGTTAAAACGTTTTACCAAAGATAAATTAAAAGTTAAACTTAAACCTTAAACCCCTTTAGTAAATATCGGTGGAAATCTTTAAATTCTGAGCAAGGGAAGTGTCGGACCTAGACGAATTATTTTAAAGCAGACACGATAAAAACAGAAGGACAACTAGGTAACAAAATAATTATACGTCACCCCATGGTATAAAGGAATTAGTTGATGTAAGTAACTCAAGAGAGAAAGTTTACATTTTGGACACTTTTTTCACTCTCAAAAACCTATCCCTAATGCATTTTCGTAGCTCTTTTAGTTCATGGATGTAAGGTACTTGTCCTAACTTTCATCATCTTAGGCTCCAAAAACCTTTTTTTTTCAAAATTAAATAGAGAAAAAATGCGTTTTTAAATGATAAGTTTTTTTTTCAATTCTTCTATTTAAAAAAAATGAATTGCCAATATATGTATTGATTGATGATTTAATAAAAAAACATCTAGACGTACAGTTCTCTTACTATAAGAAAGCACCTACGATGGGGTTGAATGCAGTTGAGATGTTGCTTTTACAGTTGCTGTTTTAACGTTTAGGCACTGTTAACAAATGGTTATGAAAATCATTGCACTTATTTTTGTTTAATATTATGCAATACTGAAAGTACCTTAATTACGTACCACTTAATATCCAATATAAGATAGTTTATTTTAAGCAGTGGCGATCCTAGAATTGGGGCTATTGACCCATTTTTATCCAGAACGTTCCAAATACTAGAAAAGCATTCTGGTACACCAAAGAAAAAAACTTGTTTTTTTGTTTTAACAAAATATTTTCAAAAAATCTAAGCTGGCTCCACCTTTTTAAAAGTTGGGACGCGGATGTTTCTGATTTAATTAGCTTTTAACTGACATTTTGCATGAGACATTTTATAAAAATAAATATCAAATTTTCTTAATTAGCTGGAACCATTTTTATCGTTCGTTTCATAAAAATTTTACATTAGTTATGGTTGGATACTCCGTAAATTATTTAGGAGAAGAATAATATTGTTTTTATTTGTACTTATTTTTTCTGAATTTCGTGCAATTCTTTTGTAGTTCTTCCTTCTTTATTTTTACCTGTGGTTTATGATTTTAGGTCCTTGCATTATTTGCAATTTGGTATTTGAAGATTTTTATTGTTAACAAAACAAAATCAAAACGAAATATGGGTCACTAAAGAGAATAGCGACAAACTACCTTAATTAAGTATCACTTAATATCTAATGTGGCCATGATAATTTAAGCATGGGGGAACCCAGGGGCCCGCCCCCCTCCCCCAAACCTAAGATTTTTTTTAGATATTTTCTATATATTTCATGAATAAAAAGATAAAATGCATAAAATACGACATCATGAGGCCTAGGACATATTCTAGGGTGCACCACTGATTTAAGCAGTGGATGGCTCATTTCTATACAGGAAAGACTTTTAAAAGAACCATTTTTATAATTTAATTTTTTTTAAAACAGCTTTATGATAAAATATAAAATTTTCATATAAATACGTTAGTAAGGGGTTTGATACTCCGTACCATTATAGATATAGGAGGATATTTTTTAAGAAAACAGCTTAATATTATTTAGAGGAAAGCTCTCAGGCCACCTATGAATAAATCAGAAAGTCTGGCCTCAGCTCAAAACTTTAAATATATGTATAAATATCTAAAAAATTTTAGACTTGGGGGTACGGGCGGGCCCCGTGACTCCCCTGGGTGATGATACTTGATAATAGTTTAGGGAATTATATTCTTATTTTCTGAATTGTAAATAAAATATTACCTATTTCTGGTTTTTTTGATCCAGATCTCTAGTCATTACCAGATCCCTTAAGTTTCTTATCGACCGAAAATAATGACTAATAACAAATTTAATGAGAAATCACTAAGTACCGAAACAAAAGAGGATGGCCTGTCCAATTGAATGATTATTAAGATTAAAATCTAGATTTAAAAACATGTTACATCTTCAAGGTTTTCTTTGGTCTTCTATTTTTACCGTCCTACAAATTCATATGACGTCTACTATTTAGTATATTTTGAACAAACAATGAATGCAGTCATTTTTATTTATTACAAATTATATTTATACAGGGTGCTTTTTAAGTATGTGCAAAAAATATGAAGGTAGTAACGGACGGTGAGCCATTCTAAAATATAAAATAAAGATTTTACAGCGCAATATTTAATATTATAGGGCAGCAACTGTAAAGCTATATATAAACTTGTAATATGTTAGATATAATAGCAGTGGAATACGCCTTGAACTGAATATTGACCCCTAAAACATGATTTCTCCCCAAAAATCAATATAAAAATGTATCGATCCGCACTCAAGCCCCCCCCCCCAGGATTCTTTCCTGCGTACGCCTTTATAATATCTTCGCCTTCGATACTGTCATATACCAGATGGTCCATAAAATTTGGACAATAACTTGGTTACCGCCTAACCCAATTTCATGAAAAAAA
This sequence comes from Aspidapion aeneum, assembly GCA_963576565.1. NCBI lineage: Eukaryota > Metazoa > Arthropoda > Insecta > Coleoptera > Brentidae > Aspidapion > Aspidapion aeneum. The sequence continues at coordinate 14,983,718 of OY755042.1, forward strand.
AAACGTCGCTGTATACTCAGAAAACTATATTTTTAAGAAGAAGGAAAGTACTACGACCATTATGAAATACAAGATGGTGGAGAAGAATAAAGTTACGTGATAGTTCGACTTTGTTTTTTAGCATTACCTATAAAAATATTATATTATTGAAAGGAATATTGCAAGGACATTGTCAAAAGAACAAAAGAAAAAATAAGTCTGTGGGCGATTCCTCAATAGGGGGATATTAGTAGTAGAGTTTCGGCCGTGTTGTGCACTCTTTGGTACGAGCGTAACCAGTGTTAAGGGACTATGAATGGTGATGATGCTGTCTGAAAAGGAAATATGAAACACGAACATTTACTGAAAACAAACCAACTGCTGATTTGCAGCTTCAGTCAAGGTAGCATACATTTTGAGGCAAAATTTAAGGTCACTACGGGCCCATCGCACCGACATTTTTTTTCCGTTTCTTAGCCTAAAGAATACCTTATTTCGTTGCACCGAACTTAAAGGCAGACTTATTCCTTCCTTAGTGTTGTTAAAATTAAGTCAGCTTTTTTCGTGACTACTGTTCCTTAAGAGCTGCTTAAAGATAAGATGCTGGTCACATAATGTTACCCCTCTGGCATAGCCATAGCAACTGATAATACCAAGAATGTTGTGATTAAAGTGAGTTTTGTGTTTTTTTAAGTAAATAGAGGAAAAAACATGTTTTTTTTTTAAATAAGTTAAAATGATTTAAAAAAACTTTATTGCAGAAGATAACGGCTAGATTTTGGTTCTTTTGATTCAATGTTTTTGTAAAAAAATATACTTATGTATCGATTACAAAAAGATTTGTAAGAAAGGAAAATAATTTAAATAAAGTTGAATCTTAGTTTTTATTACAGTATTTTCGTCCGATTTTTTGGTTAACTACTGTTCACAGCCTGGTGGGTACAGTGGTAAGGGTAGAATGGGATTGACCGGTGTAAGAAAACCCTTACAACTGTACTGCATAAAGTAACAAGACGTATCCTTTCTGCCTTTTCATTTTTCCCCAGGGGTGTATTCTTCCCGGTGGGCCAGTTCTTTTTGGGCCGGTGAATTATGGGCCGCTGCCTTATGGCCTGTATACTCAAAAAACTATATTTTTAAGAAGATAGGAAAGTACTACGACCATTATAAAATACAAGATGGTGGAGAAGAATAAAGTTACGGGATAGTTCGACTCTGTTTTTTAGCATTACCTATAAAAATACTCTGCCAATATATGGGCCCCTAAGCTCACACTAGGTACTATAGTTATTTTGTAAGTGTGAGCTAATATAACTAAAAACTGAAATACATTTTATTCAACTCCAGACTAAATTACCTTTTGTTTGATACCACACAAGCCATGTTTTGACTTAAACTCAAATTTTTGAAATCTACCCCCACCCTTAAAGAAAACAAAAACTAAAATGTATTTTGTTAAACTCCGGACTCAATTACCTTTCGTTTGATATTACACACGCTATATTTTCACTTAAACTCTAATTTTTAAAATATCCCCCCATCCTTTTTTTTAAATAAATTAAAATGTATTTTGTTTAACTGCAGACTCAATTACCTTTCGTTTGATATCACACACGACATATTTTCACATAAACTCTAATTTTTGAAATCTACCCCCACCCTTTTATTTGGTTTGTGTTCGGTGGATTTTGTTCATTTTTAAATGGGACCATCTCGACCCAAGACCCAGCCTAGGTACCAAATTTCATTAAAATCGGCCAAGCGGTTTCTGAGTTATGCGCGTTGGTCGTTACAGACAGACATACAGACAGACAGACAGACAGACAGACATACAGACATACAGACAGACAGACAGACAGACAGACAGACAGACGGCGCGACAAAAAAGTTTGAAAATCATCTGAAACGCAAAGATATATAAAAATTTTTGAAATCGGAGCAACTTTTTTTTCTCGAAAAAATTAGGATCACCATAGCTCACACTACTATAGTATAGTATATGTGTGAGCTAATATTAAATTATTGAAAGGAATATTGCAAGGACATTGTCAAAAGAACAAAAGAAAAAATAAGTCTGTGGGCGATTCCTCAATAGGGGGATATTAGTAGCTCGTATACTACCAGGGAGTTTCGGCCTTGTTGTGCACTCTCTAGTACGAGCTTAACCAGTGTTAAGGGACGATGAATGGTGATGATGCTGTCTGAAAAGGAAATATGAAACACGAACATTTACTGAAAACAAACCAACTGCTGATTTGCAGCTTCAGTCAAGGTAGCCTACATTTTGAGGCAAAATTTAAGGTCACTACGGGCCCATCGCACTGACTTTTTTTTCCGTTTCTTAGCCTAAAAAATACCTTATTTCGTAAAATTTCGTTGCACCGAACTTAAAGGCAGACTTATTCCTGCCTTAGTGTTGTTAAAATTAAGTCAGCTTTTTTCGTGACTTTACTGTTCCTTAAGAGCTGCTTAAAGATAAGATGCTGGTCACATAATGTTACCCCTCTGGCATAGCCATAGCAACTGATAATACCAAGAATGTTGCGATTAAGATTGAATTATGGGCCGCTGCGCTGCGCGGATTTTTTTCCGGCTGGATGGGGAACCTTAAACCCGGGAAAAAATACGCGACTGTACCAACAAGTTGACAAGTATACCCAAATTCCAAAAAATCGAGTTGCACCCTCTCGATTTCATCATCTTCCAAACATCCTTCCAAAATTTCAAGAACTTTAATTTTTGTAAATAAATTCTTAAAAGCAACTTGACACAGAAAATTGATTTTGTCAAAACTATTTTGGGACGTACTGGGTGTTGTTGTTGTTTTTTCATAGTTAGAAATTTTGTTGCTTGAAACAGCGGCGTTGTCTGATTGGGCCACAAAGTGGCCGCATCTTAACAAAGAAGAGGAGATTTTTGCTCGGTGCAACAAATTTAAAAATAAGGCATGCTTAAAATTAAAGCAATCCATAGTTAAGAAACGGAATTTTAAAAGTCGGTGCGATGGGCCCTACGAGAACAGATATAATCAGTATCAGCAATAATTAATAATAATAAGTAATAAATTACTCACAAACTGGACCGCACCAAATGACACATATTTTAAGTGAAAATGTTATTGTCTACAAAAAAGTATAATATACTTTATTTCGCAAAATGCTTAATTTCACTGAAAATGGGTTAAAATTAAAATATTTGGTGTATTTATTTTAGATAAAATATGCAAGGAATCTGCATTTTGGGGATACTTAAGAGTACATAACTCTGCACCGGTGGTGTTTGCCCACAGTTAGAAAAACGATAGCTGCAATGGACTGTATATATTTTTATTAAACGAAATCGCGAACAAACATAATAATTAATACGGAATCACGAAAATTAAGTTAAAAAAAAAATTGGTTAATTGCTGTACATCACACAACGAAAAGTCGAAAACAAGCGTACTCACCGATGTGCTGCCAATTTCTTCACGTCCCAGGGGCCCCTGTCAGGATCTAATAATGACACCACGTAGCTGAAGGGCTGAAGCTTCTAGTTCTATGGTTTAGTACACAAACCGACCACTTTCAAGTATAGAAAATTGTAATAAATTGGAGAAAGTAATTAACACGCCATTTTTCTCGAGGTGGTCGAAAGGATCTCTCTGATTCTTGTTGCACATGTCCCAAGTGCGGACAAATGTACTCTCTTTCTAATTCAATTGTGTGGTTCTAAATTTTAAAAATAACTGCGAAATTTAGCGCGAGCTATCAGGTAGCTCGATAAACAGGCGTTGCAATGAGCTCCCTTCACATATTTTCTTAAAAAGTACTTTCTTCCTGGACGAAAAGAAGTGGGGGCTTTTATTATATTGAATGGTACCCTAAGGGCTATTGATTCCGCCTAGTTTTTGTTTTATGTTTACAGAAATGATAAATTTTTTTATTTTTTTATCCTTACTCGGGCGCCATATTAAATATTTCAAAATGCTTACGTGTGCCAAAATGGCATCAACCGGATCCTCAAAGTAAAGCTCTTAGGCTACCAGAATCTGCATTAAAATTTTACAAATCAAACCTCTTTGAAAATCTTCCTGCCTATAATTCTTGTTTTCACCTGTTAAGGTGTGAACTCCAATTAGGAAAGTATCACCACCCTGGGCCGCTTTTTTCAGAGCTTTTGGAACACTTTTACCAGTATTTACTAAGACCTTAAAGCTTAGGATTTTAGACCGTGTTTAAGTATTAAGTCTACAGACTTGATACCGACCGGTTTAAGTGTATTTTTTAATACTCACAGGTCAAATAGTCTCAAAGATTTGGTTCACCCTAATGTGCAATATGATAGTAAGCATTTCTCAGTGAGTTTAACTTTAAATTAACCACCCCTGAAAGGTAGTTTAAAGTTCGAAAAACAGTAGAAATAATACATGACTGATAAAAAAACTTATATACAAACATTTTCAAAGCTAAATAATACATAAGTAACTTAAAACTATATCTGCAAATGCTTTACTGTATTAAATACGTATCAATATTTAAATACTGTAAAAAGCACAAGATATATTAGAATCCGTTTTCAATTACACATCCACCAAATCAATCGAACATCCATCGGTTTAATCATTGCTTATTTTTTAGACAAGTTAGCGACGATTAAACCGATGGTCGATTGTTTTGGTGAATGTGTAATTGGAAAGTGATTCCAATATATCTTGTGCTTTTTACAGTATTTGTATATTGATACGTATTTAATACGGTAATTCATCTACAGATATAGTTTTAAGTTATTTATGTATTATTTAGCTTTGAATATTTTTGTATTTAAGTTTTTTTGTCAATCATAGATTATTTCTATTGTTTTTCGAACTTTAAACCACGGTGGTACTATAATTTGAGACTATGTTTAACGGGAATCCTACGACTGCACGGACTAAATTTCCAAAAAATGACATTTCGTAATAAAATTTTTATATGGTTTTTCTTTCTATCTAAAGTTAATTTTAATTTGTATGAGATGAAACTCACTGAGAAATGCTTATAATTATATTGCACATTAGGGTGAACCAAATCTTTGCAGTTATTTGACCTGTGAGTATTAAAAAAATACACCTAAACCAGTCGGTATCAAGTCTTGATACTTAAACCCGGTCTACAATGCTGTCTTAAGGTCTTACGAAATACTGGTATAAGTGCAGTAACGCACCCAGGAATATGTCTTGGGGGGGGGCCCGAGGCCTCATAATGTCGTATCTCATGCTATTTTTTGTATTTATTCATGAAATATGTGGAAAATATATACAAAAATCATAGGCTTGGGGGGGGCCGCCCCCCCCCTGGGTGCGCCCTTGTAAGTGTCTAATGTTCTTTAAATTTAAAAAAATAAAAAGTAGATATTTTATTTTGTACTCATTATTGTCTTTGAAAATAATAATTAAAATTTTATTGCCACAATATGAGCAAAGCGTGGGTCAATGTGTTGCGTACTTTTTTAGTTAAGTTCTAAAAAAACTTCAATTGTCTTATAGGTACATTCCTGGTAATAAGAGTACAAAACCCTTCTCCTAGATTACGTGCTATTACCTTTTGTTTCGGTACTTTGGTGCCATCGTACCTCGAGAGAGTAATCCTATACGGTAAACCTCTATCTGATTCTTGCAACGAGTACTATGCTCTTCAGATACCAGTGTCATGGTCCAAGGACCCAGGGCCGGTTTCATTGCCCAGGCTACCGAATACTTCCTTACATTATTTGTTAATATGGTACATTACCAGATAAACTTAAATGTTCCAGTATAACACCCGTTCCAAAAATTTCAAATACAAAAAAATGGAATGAACTAAGACCTATTAATGTCCTCTGGGATATCGAAAAACTGCTGGAAGAATTGGTATATGACCAAGTTTTGGAATTTATTGAATCTGAAAAAATTTTAGTAAACTGTCAATCAGGGTTTAGAAAAGGATACTCTACTGAAACAGCACTTCAATACGTTTTGGAAAATTGGAGAAGAAGTCATGAAGAAAACGAATTTGTAGTTGCTACATTTTTGGACTTTAAACAAGCTTTTGAGACAATTGATAGACAAAAATTATTAGTTAAACTTTCAACATATGGCATAAAAGGTAATATTTTAAAATTATTTAAGTGAAAATTTTAGATGTTTACTCTAAAGAAAAGCCAATAAATATTGGAGTTCCTCAAGGTAGTAAATTGGGATCATTATTGTTTATTTTGTATATAAATGATTTGCCTTTAAATTTAAAATATTGCTTCATAAAACTGTTTGCAGATGACACATTAATCTATGTAAAACACAAAGATCTTTCCGAAGCTACAAAAATTATGAATTCAGAACTTGAAATTATTGACAATTGGTTAAAAGTAAATAAATTAAAATTAAATACAGATAAGACAAAATGTTTAATAATAGGAAATTATAATGATAATTTAAAGTTAAATATTTTTGTCAAAAAAAGTAAACTAAACATAATTAATTCATTTAAATATCTTGGTATCATAATAGACTCAAAATTAAATTTTCACCAACAGCATGAAAAAATGACAAACAAAATTGCTAGTAAAATAGGTTATTTAAAAAGAGCTAGTGAAAATTTAAGTACATGGTCAAAAAAAGTTATATATAATGCAATCATATTACCATACTTTATTTATTGTTCCACAATTTTATATTCGGCAAATCAAAGCGTTTTCGAAAAATTACAGATTTTACAAAATAAAGCAATGAGGATAATTTTAAATGCAAATAAATATAAAAAAATAAGTCTTATGTTATCAAAATTGGAATGGTTAAATGTAAAAAATTTCATATTTTATTTAGTTTGTATTTTTATCTATAAAATTCAACATAATTTACTTCCAGAAAATTTAAAATCATTTATTACTATAAACTTTGAACAACACTCATATTTGACTCGAAATAATTCAAATTTTTACGTTGATAATTGCAGATCTAATTTAAAATTTAATTCAATTTTTTATAAAGGGCTTTTAGAATTTAATCAATTAAAAAATGAAATAAAATCAAAAACATCTATATCTTTATTTTAAAAATCTTTAAAATATTACCTTTTTAAACAACAACAAAGTTGTTAATTTAGTTTAATTTTAAATATTTTGTATATAGTAGCAAAATGCTAAATAAAATATATTACTACTACTACTACTACTATTGCCGTGTCGGATCTAATATAATTACTACAGCGCCGGTTTATCCTATAGGCACTCTCGGCACTTGCCTAGGGCCCGCAGCCTCAAGGGGCCCCTGGTTAAAAACTCAATGTAACTTTAAATTTATTGTGATGGAAAAAAATTTTTTTATTGGAAAACTACTATATTCAAACCTAGATATTTAATTGAATTGACTAAATTATGGTGCCAAAGTTTTATTTAACCAAATTTAAATTCAAAAAAACTATTTTTGTTTCAGCCATTGTTTTACAAATTATACGTTGTTTGCATTGCATTGTTAATCCTGTTTGCATTAATTTTCTTATTACTGAACCGATCTTAGTGAAATAAAAAATTCATGGTAAGACTTCATTGTTCTTTAAAGATTATAATCGAAATTTGCTGCCGTCTTAAAAGTTAAGATATCGGACAGAATCATACTTGACCCTTAACAGAGGCACGTTTATTTTTATTTTCCTAAAATGTTTTAGTTTTTTTAATCTGTAGCATAGCACTACTTTTTTCCCGCTTAACAAGATACAAAGTAATAAAATCGGATAAGTGGTTCTCACAAAATCTGATTTTGTTTTACAAATTATACGATTGCATTGCCAATTCTGTTTAATTTAGTTCTTTAAAAATTAATTATGAGTGAACCAAGTTTAGTGAAATATAAAATATCATGGTGCAGTCAATTCAGTTTCACTAAAATCGGTTCAGTAGTAAATTTATGCAGACGGGATTGGCAATGCATAATTTGTAAAACAATGGTTAAAACAAAATCAGATTTTGAGAGAACGACTACACCGATTTTATTAATTTGTACCTCTTTATGCAGGAGAAAGGTAGTGTTTTTCTAAAAATTAAAAGAAAAAACATTCTCGAAAAACAAGAGTAACCCTCCATTTTGAAGAATCAAGTATGATTCTGTCCGACACTTTAAATTCTAATAGGACGGCAATTACAATCTTTAAAGAGCAGTCAATTCTAACTATGATTTTTTATTTCCCTAAATCACAAATTTATAAGGAAATGAATGCAGACAGGATTGTCAATGCAATCGTATAACCTGTAAAACAATGATTAAAACAAAAATATATTCTTTTGAGAACCACCACACTGATTTTACTAATGTATACCTCGTGGTGTGAAGGAAAAGTAGTGCTTTTCTATAAATTATTTATTTATTATAATATAAATAAGAATTGATCGTGATCTTTAAAAAGCAATAAATTGTCACCAGAATGCTTTTTATTTCATTAAAATCGGTTTAGCTGTAATGAATTTAGAAGGAAAGAAATGCAGACATGAATGGCAAGGCAATCATATAATATGCAAAACAATGGATGAAACAAAAATATTTTAACTATTCACTGATTTAAAAAAAATATTAAAACATGTTTGAAACATAAGAATAAACGAGCATTTTTGAAGAGTACATTTTAATTTCGTCAGCCATCTTGACTTTTGAGATGGCGGACAAAAATATATTTAGTCAAAATTCTTATTAATTTGCAATTTGTCCCATTAAAATCGATTGTATAGTTTAAAAGTTATATTGAAACAAAAATTTTCAGATTTTTTTGGTCCACCCAGTAGTTTTACTACTAGCATGTAGAATAGATTGTTTAGTTTACACTTGAAACACCCACCCCCCTTAACCCGGCGTTGGTACACCTGGGAATGACATACCCGGGATTGAGAAAAACAAACAGAACAAATGTATTCGCAGCGCTTCAAGCTTGCCCCCCCTAGGGTCACTGCATCCTGGAAGCCTGGCGTCTCCAGGATGCAGCCCCTCCACCTACTCTCAAGCAACACTTGTTCTACTCGCGGAACACTAAAAAAAGCGGGTTTAGTATTAATTAGATTCCCTGTATGTTGACATATTTGGATATATCCAAATATGTAAACATACAGGGACTCTAGTATCAATCTGCCCCTGGTGCTAGGAGGTAAACTTAAGGTTACTCATCGTCAAGCAAGCTTTGCCTTTACGATAAGTGTCCTCAGGTAAACTTGCGTCGGGCATGTGATACCCAGGTGTAGCAGCCGCGTAACATTTTTTGTAGCAAATTCCCAAAATAATAATCCGTTGGGTGTTATTAACATTCCATAATATTCAAGGGATCTCAGAAAACATAAGACGAATAGCCAAACACTATAACATAAAAACAGGATTTTCATCGGGAAATACGATAAGGAGTTTTGTAACTAAAACAAAATCAGAAAATCCCTCAAATAGTAAGGAATGCATTTATCAAATCCCGTGTAAGTGTGGTAAATCATATGTAGGTGAAACGAAACGCCCTCTTCAGGTTAGAGTAAATGAACATCTAAAAAATACCCAATTAGGGGTATTGAAAAATCCGGTTTAGCGGATCATGTATGGTCAAATGATCACAGGATTCAGTGGTCAGAAGTCAAAGTATTGCATAAGGAGTCGCATTGGCGAAAACAAAAGTTTATTGAAGCTGCGTTTATAATACAGAATAAAGAAGTTTTGAGTCAACCAAGCACAGACATACCAAACATATGGAAACCAGGCATCTTAGGATTAAAAAAGGGGGCGGGCCGTCACACCTGACTGCACACCAAGTAGTATAAGTAGTAGCCTATAGACTAGATTGTTTTTTTTAAATTTATTTACTTTACAATAAACTGCAATTACAAAATAATTAATCTCTTGGGCATACTAATGAACCTATAGGTTTCTGTGAGTATGCCCTTAATACCTAGTTACAGTATCTAATAATTATTACAGTAGGTAGGTATAGTGAATATCACATACTAATAAAACTTACTAAATTAAAAAAGAAAGGAAAAGAAAAAAAAAGTCCAATAAAAGAAAAAGTTTTGTTTTTTGTATAAAGCTTTTTTTTTACGGTAATGCGCACTCGCAAGGAGATCCCTATCACGCTCGAGAAGCGGCAAGTGCGCGGAAATGTTGGTGTGTGTTGGTTTTGAAACGGTTCAGGTTGTAACCTGCAGGGAAAACTGTCGCAGGGAGTTTATTCCACAGCGATGCTGTTCTCCAGAGATATGAATTCTGATATAATGAGGTTCTTGGTGCCTCTATTTGGAAAAGCTGGATATTAAGTCGCTACTAGTTGCGTTTGTATTTAATGTATTAATTTGCATTATTCATTCATTTCTCGTGATAGGACTAAATTCACAAGCGTTGTCATTTTTTCAGACACTGCCTTGTCTGTCTCTAGGCAATTTTATTTTTTCTGCAAGATTTTTTCCAACCGTGCTAAAAACCGGTTGAATTCGGTTGCTATTGCCTTTGGATTTGTTAAAAGTTGGTTCCCTTGTGTCAATAGATTTAATTTGCGTGTTGTTTGTTATTTGGTTAGTAATATTTTTAATAGTTTTCCATGTTTTTTGTGAATCACTATGACATCTGTCGATAAGGCCCCTGTAATATTTTTTCTTTGTTATTTTAATTAGTTTTGAGAGCTTATTTCTATATTCGGTGTAGCTATTCCGGTACTCTATATCATCAGGCCGATTAACCAATAGTTTTTTGAGTTTATCGCGTTTTCTTATTGACACAAGGAGACCACTAGTAATCCAAGGCTTTAAGCGAAATGTTTTATTTGTCAAAATCTTTTTTTGGGTAGAGTGCTTAATTTTTTGCTCAAGCGTATTCACAAAAGCTTCAGCACACTGATCGGAATCTGTTTTATTAAAAACCTGAGCCCAGTTTTCCTGTTCCAGCAAAGATTTAAGAGTTGTATAATTAATGTTTTCTATATACTTTGTTGTAATGAGTAAGCATTTTCATCGATTTTAAGTTTTATAATAATAGGGTAGTGATCATGTGTGTCTGTAACCTTGGAAGTCACTATAGCAGACTTGGTTTCAAAGACTTTATCTCCCACAGTCCTGACAAAGCAGTGATCTGGGCAGCTTTTTTTACATTCCCCCTTCCCTTGTTACCCCTTTTACTTTACACACAAAACCATAGGACGCTAAAGAATTTAAGTAGTGGTCAAGTGTTTTATTCTGACGTTTTAAAAGATTAATGTTTATATCGCCTAGAAATACGGTTCCTCAAATTTTCATCGAAAAGCTCTTGTAGTTTACACTTGAAAACGGCTAGAGATACTTACTAACTGAAACCTCGTGTTTATAATAAATAAAGACAATGGAAGTCCGAAATTTTGTTTCTCTTTAAAAAGTATTTTTTAGTTCTAAGTAAGAATGTCTTTGTTTTTTTTATATAAAAGTACGCCCCTGGATTTCCCTGTTTGAAAATATTAAGTCAAATATTTTTTTATTTTTTCTACTTTCTTATGTATTCTCTTCGAAATAAAATAAAAATTTAGGTTCTAAATTACTTCTAGCATTTTTTACGCTATTTTAAAAAAATATGTTTTTAATTTTTAGAAAAATGCCCTTGTTACCTAAAAATGCACGAATGTCATTTTTTTTTCAACGTCAAAAAGGTTCAAAAAATTAAAACACAACCATCATATTAAAATTTTATGTCTACTGTTAACTTCAAATGCAAAATGGTAAGTGGGTATGTCATACCCGGGTTTACCATCCATATTAGGAAAAATTGGTGTGCCAACGCCCCGGGTTAAATACGCCGCATATGCTTCATTTTATGTATTCTTTCAGACAATAAAAAATGGTATTGCTATTACATCTACTGCACAAATTGCCGATCATGCCAAAGTACAAGCACGGCCCTGCAAGCAGTACCAACCAATACAGGCTCGTCTATTGCTTTAGTCAGGTGGCGAATGTTACTTTTATTACGCTAATGATATTAATTCGCTCAGGGATTGAAGATTGTATGAATGACAGGTCATTTCGTCTATCTTGATTTTGTATCACTCAGTTGATTGGTATTGGTTTGAATGGTTGTTTGTGATATTTTTTATAGATTGGCAATGAACTAGTGACTATATTTTAGTGGTATCAGTTTCATCGGGATCTGCTTATGCTTGGAGACGCTTCAATGGTTTCGGCTTTATTTTTTTAGATAAAGAGAGTCGTGCAAGCTGAGTTTTCTTTTGCCTGCTTATCTTTAATAGGGATATTCATGGGATATTGGATTTATTTTGAATTTTTTAACACATACCTTTTAGACATTCAGGAATTCATCATGAGGGGGTAAAGACAGTATTTTTCGAGAGCTTTCTAGAAGTATCACATTATCCAATATTGTCACCTATAATTTAGATCTTTCTATTTTTCTAAAAATATTTTTTGTAATGAAGAAATATATTAAAAAATTCGCAAAAGAAAATGAAACATGACCTTTTAAAGTCTCAAAAATATTATTTTATACAATTTTACAGTTATTTAACGTTATTTGTTAACCGACAAAAACGTATCAGTAGCCATTTCAAGTTGATTTTGAAGGGGGGACCTTTCTCGTGATCTTAAGTTATTTCTTTCATTCAACCCGTAGCAGACGTAACAAAAAACTCTTTAATGTCTACATATACTACTACTATGTCGGTTTAGAACGTTTTTCTACGTTGGCCGACGCCTATTCTCCACCTCCTTCGATCCTGACAATCATCTTCTGTTGAGATTCTTTTGACTCATTGATCTTTGGATTGACTGTTGCCATTCTAGTTTAGGACGTTCTTTTTTTCTGTGCCCTACTGGTTGCCATTCTAGGACCTGTTTTGGTAATCTTTCGTCGTTCATCCGTTGTACATGGCCGTACCATATCAGTTGTCTTTTAGTGATGTCATCCGTTATGCTTCCCTCGATTCCCATTCTTTCTTTTATGATAGATATTCTCATTGATCTTCTTATTGCATCCATTTCGACACTTTCCATTTTTGTTTTGTATTTTTCTGTTACGCGACAAGTCTCTATTCCATACAACAGCGTGCTTTTTACCATTGTTTCATATATGTTAAATTTTGCATTCTTTCTTATTTCTCTGCTCCATAAAATATTGTTAAGACATCCAATAACCTTTTTTGCTTTTACTATTCTTTTTTCCAATTCTTTACAGTCTGTTCCTGTCTTCTCAAATGTGACACCCAAGTATACATACTCATTGCATGGAGATATTGTTTGTCCATTGTCTAGTTCTAACTCACTGGATTCGTTTCCAATACATAAGTACTGTGTCTTGTCCACGTTCACTGTGGACAATGTCTACATATACCAAAATAATAAAATCGAAATTAATTGCAGACCAAAGTTAATTATAGTAATTTTTATATTATCTTGTGTTTTTTTAACATTTTTAATATTTTTTTTTAACTTTAATGATTGTTGCTATTTGAACTTTTATATATTAACTCCACCGTCGATTTGGATTTTGTTTGTTCCCTTCCCAATTGTCCCCTTGCCCTTCTCCGGTCGGATATTTGCAAAGATACATTTAACACTATAAAAAAACTACACTGAAATGTAGGTTCTCACTAGTATTTTGTTAATTACTTTTTTGTTTTTGATGCAATTAGGTAATCGATAAAAGAATATAGATTCAAATTAACTAGGGTCTTCTCGCAAGAATTCTCTTTTAGTAAGAGAGTTAATTGTGAATGGTTTTAATAATCGAGAGTGGACCTTTTTTGTTAATTAAGCGCTTAGCAATAGGAAAAATTTGTATATGCAACAATGTATTTTTTTTTTGACAAATAAAGTTATTGTATTGCATTGTATTGTATTTTAAATAGGAAAAGTGCGTCTTGATGCCTCGTTCCAAAGCTTATAGCGTTGATATTATTTCAAAATTTTATTAATCGGCTTTCAAGATATTCAATTTTAAAAATGTTAAATGTTAAACAGGTCGGTTAAAAATCAAAAAACTGTAGTTAATAGAAGAATAAAAGACCTTTCCTACAAGGTTCATTAACTTAACACTTAACACTTATTCCCTATTCTAGTTAATCTTAAAATATAAATGTTCTGTGAATCGGTAACACAGCGTATGTTAAAGTATAAAAATTGCGTAACACTCGCATTGACTTCAAATTATATTACTTTTTTTGTCTTATTTTTTCTTATTGCTAACAAAGGTCCATTGTATATTAATTCTAGTTTAGTTTAGAAGCAAAGTTATTTAAAGTTTATTTATTTTTAGGCTTTTAAAACTCACCCATCTAGAACCAAGAAAATTCAGATGAATGAAAAACTTCTAACTTTTGAACGAAGGGATATTGACATTGAGTGAAAATCGACAAAACAATCAATATTATTGTCATTGTCTTTCAAATTGTCTTAAAAAAGACGCATATATAGTCGTTGTCATGGGCACAGATTAGCTGTAACACAAAAAACCTTTTTTCTAATTGCGAGCGTAAAACTCGTTTTTCCGCACCAATTTTAATGTAGAAAGTTCAACTTCCCGCATGCCGTAAGTAAAAAATTTTTTCTACTTGCGAGCGTAAGATGCGTTTTTCCGCACCAATTTTAATGTGGACAGTTCAACTTCCCACATGCCGTACCTAACAAAAAAATTGTGTTAAAACTGGCTTGGCGTGCGCGAAAAATTTTTTTTACGCACGTTGTTTTTTGTCAAAAATGGTACTCTTTGGACCAAAAAGAAATGAAAAGAACTATCAAAATTTTATTTTTTAATATAGGTATAAATTCAACTTTTTGGTTTATAACAATGGAACACACTCGGTATTGTCCAAAATTCTGCTTGGCAGTTCAAAATCTTCATTTCCAGCACAATTTCCATATCAAATAAACTTATCAGTGTCACTTATTATATCAAGTGACACAAAAGAAATATACAGGGTGTCCCAAATAAAAGCTACTACATGGCGATTTCGGAAACGGTAAGAGACACGAATTTGTTTAAATGAGAAAAAGTTGCGCTATTCTAAGCCCAATCAGATGCCGTATCAAAATTAAAAATATCTACAGGACGTTTTAGAATATCGAACAAAAACTAAAAATTGTTTTTTTTGAAGTAATTACTTTTACGTATGCCGTGCGTAAAAAATACTTTTAAGCACGCTAATTTTCAAAATTAGTTTTAGGCATAATCAGACATAAGACGCATATTTTTTTACGCACGCTGTTTTTTTGTTGCAAAAATGGTACTATTTGGACCAAATGGAAATTATAAAAAAAAACTCACGCACTGCGTGCATAAAAAACTTGCTTGGGTGCACTAAAATTTTTGTTTTGTAATAAATGGTACTATTTGGACCAAATATAAATTATAGAAACTATCAAAAAGTAATTTTTAAAATAGATATAAATTCAAGACAATTTTTTTTTATAACAATATAACACTTCTACTTGGCAGTTTAAAATCTTTATTTTACTATTTGAACCAAATGGAAATGATAAGAAAATATTCACGCGATTTTTAGAAATTATAGTAAAAAATACTTTTACGCACGCTAATTTTTAAACTGAGTTTTAAAATTAAAAATTAAAACAAAATTTGTTTTTTGCTGTTTTAATGAAAAAAATTAATATATTTAAATGTAAAAAGAAACTTTTGTATCTAACTCTTGTGGAAATTGGCTTTTCAACCCTTGACGGCGTGCAACTGCCGTCGAGTGCCTAAAAGTATCACTTTCCACACTAGTTAGGTAAATAACTATTTCCTTTATATGTATGGACAAATCAATTTTTATTTTAAAATTAAAATTACTTAGAAAAGGTAACAATTATGTATAATATAATTCATCTGCATTGGTTTCTCGAGTGGTTTTTGAAAATAATGACGTCACGAAAGCATCATGGACTATTCAGTTTGAGAGTCTTGAATGAAGGAGCAAGTGAGATTTTGATTTCCCATCAAGTGCCTTATTAATAAACGTGAAATTTTTAAAAAGTACATTTTTTTACTTAATAAAATAATAAATTCAACAGCATTGCTAATAAATTATTGCTCCAGGTCCATTTACGTCCACATGGCATATAATATTTTTAAAATTGGAATCAGACTACCGCAGCTCGTCGTCGTGACATATTACTTCCACTTTGTTTAGTATCCCAATTCTAGTGTAAGCCGATCTCACGTTCACCAACCACGACGACTTGGTTGTTTTTTTAGATTTTTAGCGATAAAGATATATTTAATCAGTGGCGTATATAGACAAAGTTTCGGGGAGGGCCCGAGATAGTTTCGGGGGGGGGGTGGGCGAGATTTCATGAGGCCGTATTTTATACTATTTTATGATTGTATTCATGAAATATGTGAAAAATATCTAAAAAAATCTTAGCTTCGGGGGGGGGGCGGACCCCCCAGCCCCCTCCCCCTTATATACGCCACTGTGTTAAGTTACTACGTAGATGAAATTCCTGTAAGAAATATCTAGCCCTTCGTGATACCTATAGGTTTACGATTAAAAATAACTAGTGATGTAAATATTTCCGTTGGAAATATTTTCATAAAAATGGAAATATTGGAAATTTCCGAACGGGTCTTGGGGATATTGGAAATATTGGGAAAATTGGAAATATTAAAAAATATATTATCTTTCATATTTTGAGGAAGTAGACTGGCAAGACGATGTTATTAAGTGTAATTCTGATGACAGCCATGAAGTTATGCCACTTGTTCGACTAGTGAATAGTGTAGTGTGTCAAGAATGAGATTATTGTTGTACAAATTTAACCTTATTTCTGTTTATCTGTTTGAAGAATAACTCCTGATTTGTATTTTCTTATGATTTGTATAAATAAATATTCCCTTTTTTCTTATTTTTTTTTAATATTTCATATATTTCCATATATTTCCAATGTTTCAGGAAATATATTCCTGAAAATTTTACAACACTTAAGATAACATTTTAAATATAGTCAACTAATTTTAAGATCCCTAAACATAAGTCAAAGGTTTCTGTAAAGTTAAGGGTCTCGTAAAATTAGGAATATCTTAAAGTTAGCGGTCCTTTAAATTTAAGGAAGGCAAATATTGTTTTTAATAACTGACCATAAATCAAACCACAGCTCAGCTACATGTCAGCTACACTCAGCTATATATATACGTATAGCTACAAGTTAAAAATATTCAGATACACCGTATGTACACTTAGCTGAACCTTAGTTATCCTCAGCTATATCTCAGATACACTCAGCTACACCTTAACTACACTTAGATACAGCTTAGCTACACCTCAGCTACACCCTAGCTAGACTCAGATACAACTAACCGTTATTCATCTTAACTTCAGACAGACTCAGCTACACCTCATCTACACTTCGCTACATCTCAGATACACCTCAGATACAGTTCAGTTACACTAAGCTAAACTCAGCTACACTTAGCGACATCTCAGCTATACCTTAATCATACTCTAGCTGTACTCAGCAGCAACTTAGCTACACTCCGCTGCACTTTACCAACAATCAGGTTCACCTCAGCTCTACATCTTGTCCTGTCGTTATCCGTACTTTTTCAAAACATTTCCAGACTTTTTTTAAATATTTCCGTACTTTTCCTTAAAATTTCCCTTTTTTCTATATCTCCAGAATTTGTCCAGACTTTTTGACACCATCTCCAGACCTTTTTTGAACATTTTCAGACCTTTCCTGATCATTTCCAGACTTTTTCAGGACATTTCCAGACTTCTCTAGAGTTTTCAAAAGATATTTGACTTTTCCAGAACGTTTCCAGACTGTTCGTTATCATTTCCAGATTTTTTGTGAAATTCATTCACATGAACGCAAAAACACAGACCTTAACATTAACATACCTATTTATGAAAGGTATAGCTGCAACTATTACTAATAAGGAGGGTGGAGAAAAGGGAGGAGGAGGGAGAGGGGGGGACCAATAAAATGATGTTGGAAAAAAGTCTTAAAGCGTGTGCTGAAAGAATTTTTGAAATCGCTCTATATTTGTAAAAGTTATAGCTACAACTATAACTAATAAGAAGGGCGGGAAGGAGAGATGGGGGGAACTAGCAAAATGGTGTTGGAAAAAAAATCTGAAAGCGTATGCAGAAAGAATTTTTGAAATCGCCCTTTATTTGATAAAATTATGCAAATATGGTTTTTGAATGGGGGAATGACAGGATGGGTGGACCACAAAGTAACTACAGCAAATTAGAAGATATTTGGAATGCGTGATCAAAGGAATTTCATTAAAATCGCCTGAAATTTTTTATAATTTGTATGCCTTAAAGCCTACATCATGTGACAAAAGCACTTCAACCTCTGAAGACCGCCACGTTGATTCCTATTTAAAAAAATATAACCTATAGCACCTTCGGGATCAGTAGCAATTCAACGACACCTTTTTTGTCAAAATCGGTTAAGCCGTTTAGTCTCTAGCGTGACACAAAAATACATATTTACTTACCTACATATCCCAAATCAAAAAACATTACCCTTCCTTTCGCCGTGCTGCAGTTAGGTAATAATTATTTAGAAAATTAAAATAAAGAGACGGCTAGCAAAAAAAGAAATAAAACCACGGATTACGTAAATTGTGGTCCTCTAAAATTCGTCAATGTTTATCATCTTAAGATTTAACGGTTTTCAGCCGACAAACTGTACCCGGACTACCAGCGCAACATTAGTACTTCTAGTTATATCTAGGTGCGGATGCTAAAGGCGGCGGCGGCAACACCGCAGTTGCAGAAAATAGCAGCAGCGACTCCTGCGACGCGATCTAAAGTGACTGACTCTGCGGCGGCGGTACTCACATACTCGCGCGGGCCAATAGAATCGCTTCTTTCATGGTCGCGCCAAAGCGCTAAGACGCTTAGTACTCTTAAGCTAGCCAGTCTATCTTAAGACTTTCCGCGAGTAGTTAGTTACCCTAACAAAAACCGTGGAGTGATAGGGCACCATCAGCCCTGGCAAATTGAGCCATGGCGACTGGTAAGTGTCAAACATTACTAAACATCCCTTTTCCTAATACCCCCACCTACCCTTCGAGATTTGCTAAAACAAAATCAAGTGAATTGGGTGTCTAAAAACAGTAACAGTGCTTAAAACTAAAAGTAAAATAGTGAAACTCACAGGATCATATTGTGAAGTGACAAGTGCCGAAAAAGGATTGATATAAAAGTTTTCACATGGAACTATAGTACGTAACAATCGCAGAAGAGAAATCTTGCGACCTCGATTGCAAGATTTGTTATTATTCACACCATATTGTGGATACTTTAGTGGACTGCTCTTACGCCATCTAAAAGCAAACAATCCCCAACTTCCTTCGAAAAGGTCAAGCTATTAATGCAGAGCAATAACTAGTTCAAAATCCGTTTTTAGAAGCGTCACCGCAATTAGCTAGCGATATGATATGCAAAAATATTTTTCGCACTTCTGGCGTATAAAGTTTACTTTTTAACCCAATTTTAAGGGATTAAGGTGTTACTTTTTATTTCAGGGATGAAAAATCACGAATAAACAAAAAAATCAGGATAAAAAGTGACTTGGCAGGGACAAAATGTAAAAATTGGAATAATTTTTTTTTCAGTAAAAGTTAAAAAAATATTAAAAATATAGAAAAATCTCGGAAAATACACAAAAAATTTCAAAAAATGGTATATAAACCTCGTGATAAAAGTGTGCTGCGACGAATTGCTGCAAATTTGTCACCTGGGAATAAAAACTGTCACTTTTATCCCTTGGTATATAATATACTACTAAAAAAAAAAATTTGCAACGAAATTCTAAAATAGTTTTTAGGGTCTTTATTTTACTATCTTTTCCTTATCTACTCAAATTTATCAGATATTTTAAGTTTTGTATGGAAGTCCAAGAACAACATATATTTTTCAATTCTAATCAGTACTATCCATTCGGTACTTCAAAAGAAAGAAGACATACTTAATATTAGCGAAACTTTTTGTGAAAAACTTTGCCTATGTTTGAAGCTTTATACATTGTAATAAAAGTAAAATATTGAAAAAACGCTATGTAGCTAAAAAATTAATTGTTTCTGCTTAAAAATTTATTTCACATCTACTTATTCTGAAATTTTCAAAACCTTTAACGAACTTTTTAAGGCTTAGTCTACGCAGAATAAAAAAATCAATCAATTCTACATTAGTTTTCTGCCAATGACGGAAAAACATTGATTTAGTGAAAAAAAATAATTTGAAATAGTATGTACCTAAAAGTTAGTTATATTAATGTTTATATACAATAAATTAAGGTTAATGTTCACCGTACATTTTATTTTTTCTATATAGGCTAAATATTATTCGCCTAATAAAATTCAAATTTTTTGAACGCGCATAAATTAGAATTTAAAAAATTTTTATATAATCTTGCAGAGAGAGAAATAATTTTAATGTCTTGAAATTTAAAATGAAAAACTGATTATCATTCTTAAATTATTAAAAATGTCTTACCAACTTCTGACAATGCTCTGCATTTTAGTTCTGACGTTTGCTACCCAATCCTTATCTACCCACTAACCGTTAAATACATATTAATTCATCTCATAGAACTAAGCAGCGCGACATTGGTTATTAAATTTAAAAAAGTATTTACATATAATTGTATCTATACATAATATGTTAAGTTTATAGATTTTACTCATAAAAGCAATAATAAAAATTTAACAAAATAAAAATATCCCATAACATAATTTAAAAAAAAACTGCGGCAAACCTTTCTATAGTAAAACCACTTCGTTTTCTAAAATCTATATTTGACATATTGCATATTTATTATTAGTGGGACCAGAAAATGGACACTAAATTAGATATACATAGCATATGTATTTATATTTATATTTTCTTTGTGGCAATAAAAACATTAATTATTATTAAATATTAATTATATATAAAACAGATATAGGTACTTACTTACTAAGAAACTGCCAAATTACTATTTATATTTTATAATAAATGTAAATATTTCGAAAAAAAAAAGATTTACAGGCAAAAGATATTTAAGCTTTTCCCTGCTGATACTTGAGAAATTACCTATATTGATATTATTACAGCTACAGATTTTTAGATTTTAAAATCCAATGTCGCTTTGCTGGCTTCTTAAAAGTACAAACTATAATTTTATGGTCATAAATAGATTCCTTCTTTTCACTTTTAAACGGAAAAAAAATTTAACTACTTTTTTTGCTCATTGCTCTGCCCTAAAAATGCCCTTCTTTTAAGTATATGCAAATTTTTTAAAGTGGAATGAACATTTTTGCAATTAAACATATTTTTTGTTTGACTTACCTAATGAGTTTAAAAGGAGCGAATCTGTTTATGATATCAGTGTACCTATATACTGTTAGCATGCGTCTAGTGGCCCTAAATAATAATTTGACAGTTCATGCATTTAAAAACTGTCAAATTATTTAGGGACGCGACATGCGCCTAGAGGCATCAACGCTCGATATGACCACAGAAAAACACTTTTGTTGACAAAAATTAGCAATTTTAAAAAATTGTATTTTATGATCCTTAAATATTGAACGTTTAAGTAACAAAAATTTGTTTGAGAGAATCTTACCCTGTTCTAAATTTTCCAGAACAGATATATTAATCTTCAATTTCTATAGATATACAACTTTTTTTAAAATAAAATGAAAATTTCCGTATTTAAACGTATTTTTTGGCTTAATGCGTTTAAAAGTTAGAGGGAAAGCGAGTCCATTTATGATCGTAGTGTATTTGCTGTAAGCATGCATTGAGAGACATCAACGCTCAATTAGACAAGAGAACTTTGTTGTTGACAATAATTAGTAGGTTCAAAAATTGGTTTTTATTATCCTTAAATATTGAACGCTTTCACATAACTAAAAATTAGTTTTAAAAAGTCCCACCTAGTTTTAAAATTCTACAACACATATCATAATTTTAAGCGTTGATATTATTTAAATATTTTAAAGTAGAATGAAGATTTTTGCATTTAAATATATTTTTGGCTTACGGCGCGGCGTTTAAAAGAGGAGAAACGAGTCCATTTTATAAACGCTAATTTGCTATTAACATGCACCGATAGACATCAACGCTCGATGCTCCAACAAACCTCTGCTGTTGACAAAAATTAGCAGTTTTAAAAAATGGTATTTTATTATCCTTAAATAATGAACGTTTACATAACTAAAAATAAATAATAATGGATACTAGAAGGTTAAGTGAATATTTAATACAACAGACACACTGATTAAATTACTTATGGTTGCTTGCGAACTCGCTATATGGTTGCAAGTATATAATTATGAAACTATTACTTGTTGGCCTGTTCTAAAAACTGACTGTGATTATACCAGTTTGTCACAAGCAGCAGTTTGTTGGTTTAGTTTTTATGTAGATATACTTGAGTATAGTCCACCATGCTATATGATATTTAATGTGGTAGGTAGCTTTTTTAGTTAGCTTTATGAGATTTTCTAAAAAAAATTGTTTCAAATTTATTTTTTAAATATTAGTAACTTCTTTTTAGGGGTTTATGTGCACAACATATTAATCTAAAATTTTCCCGCCAAATATAATAGATTTGAAAACCATTTTAGATAGGTATAACATTCCATCTTTTAATTGAAAAATATAAATGTTTTTTCATCAAAAAACGCAAATATAACCGAATAATACTTTAGCTAAAAGGCCGCTAATAAGTTATATTAAAAAACTTTATTCTGGCCTTTTATTTTTAGATTTAAAGTAGAAAAAACACATAGTTTATTTCATGACTAAAACATTTTTGAAAGAATAAAAAACTCTAATTAATTGTATATCTTGACTTCTACCTCCAACCTCTGTTGCAAATATCAGTAATGTATTTAGAATAAAGTGTTGGGGGCGCTCCAACTTTTTCAAGCCTAAAATTTCTTCAAATAAACATTTGAAAATCTTTTAGCGATTTTAAGGTCTTGTGGGGGCGGGCCCCTTCTAAATACAACTTTTAAATTAGATTTTTTAAAAGTTATAACTTTTTAAGTCGTTAGGCATTCTAAAATAATATCTCTTGTCTTATATTTTATAATTTGCCTTAAGAAACTAATAAATAATTAATCCTTAAATTTATATATAAAATATTACATCCAAAATTTAAAAACTTAGAAACCCCTAGAAAGTTAAATAGTACTCGTAGGTTATCTTAACACAATTTTAACGCTTAATTTTGTATACACTTCCAAAAAACACCATACATATATTAAAAATTCCTGATAATGTAACTTTCACTGCTAAAAAAAGGTATATCGACGTGGGTATCGCCACTCTTCATCATTATTATTATACTTGCCACATACAGTATATCGGAGAAAGCGGTTTACCAAAATAATTGTGTCTCGAAATTTGTTGACATTTCGGTGCTCTTATTCATCACACCATTAAAAATAACATATACATCATTTAAAAATTTATATCATACAAGCTAGATTCGTAGATAATGATCAGGATATACAGGGTGTGTTATTCTTGTTTTCTTTTTTAAGTTGCATTACAATGCCTGGTGGGTTATTGACTGGTTAAAAGACTTTGTTTCGAAACTGTAACCAATTAGTAACTGAAAATTATAAGCATATCTCTCGTTCTTTATTGAGAAGACTAATTTATTTTCAGTCCTCGTTTTTTGCATTCTATGTACAGCACTGTTAAAGTTTTGGTTAAAGGTGTTTCGGTCAAAAACAACAATAATGGTTCTGAGAACTGATTATTTATTCTGGCTACAGCTTCGGAATTCTGAATGGAAGCATCGATAAACAATGTATTTGAAGGGGATTTCCAAAGTAACCAAATGCTGCATTATTCCTCCCGATGTACGATGTCAAATGCCTTTTTAAAATCTACATAAATACTATATATATATTTAAGTTGTGTTAATAGACTTTTTCTAGAATTTGCCTCATAACAAATATATGATCTGAAATAGCTCTGTTGGGGCGGAATCCACATAAATATTCTCCTATAGCCAGCTCAGAATGCTCAGGGTGTTATAATAAATGGTAAAACTTAGAAACCAATTTTTTCTACCTTAAGTTCAATAACTTTTCACAATTTATACCTTTAGTGTATATCTCATTGAGGATTGTCAAAATTATTCAAATAAAATAAGAAATTAATGAATTTCATCAAGCTGCATAGATTAATTTGCAATCCTGATTGTTTTTAACGATGAGCTCACTGATTTAGAGAATCAATCTTTATTATATATTTTATAAAGAAATTAAATTACTGGTTTTTTTTAATAATAATTATTACGAAAGTTTTAAATTTAGAATTTTGTCTTGGCATTGTAGACATTGGAGCCCATAAAAAATTAGTGGTACCAAAAATCCTGCAAAAAACTAAATTCAGGGGACTAATTGTTCACGAAGCTGATTAACATTCTACTGAACCAATTTTTAATTTATTAGATGATCAGATTCTTACCGAAGCAAAATCAAACGATTTTTTGTTAAAATTAATTTGAACTTTATGCACTAATGATCAAGGAATGTTCTCAGGTTTTTTCTTTCACCACGGTTATGCAACGGGTTCTTAAAAAAAAAAAGAAGTTACGGAGTGAGACGGAAATTGTAGCTAGGCTTACTTAAGTCGCGGTTAGACCGGGATTTTCTCGATTTTAAAGATGTTGGAGATCGGTCTGGAAACTTAACCCGGCTGTCTTAATTAAATAACAATATATTTAAAAAAGTTGGTTTACGTGAGAAGTACGAGTATGATAAGAAATCTTCCATATTTCAGTCAAAATCAGTTTAAAAGAGAACATAGATGAAAGGCTTGGGCGTGCACTCATCCGTTTTATACCTTTTGTTTAATTTTTTCTGTATAAAGACGAATATGGTGTTTTTTTCAAGCTATATAAAGGTTAGTGTTATATATTAATTTCATGTAGGTTTCTAATGCTTGTGATGAATTTATGAATTTTAAAGAACTGAAAAAAGCCTTAAAACTAATATATTTTCTAACAAGTGCAAAAAGTATAACTTTTCCGCACGCGATTACAGTTGGCAAAGCAACGCGCAGTGGAATTTGAATAGTTGGGAACACTGTTTTCTTAGAGCGTAGGAAAAAAAATTACAAAATATATAAGACATTATATAAGATGAACCTTTATATAATTAACAGCTTTTCTATGTCATAACATCTTTACTTTATGGATGGTTTTCTACAACTATTTAATTATTTGTTTGAAACTCAATGACTCAGTAGAAACAACATTTTCGACTTCCATTGCCTTTATTTATTTTAAACACGATGTTTCGGTTAGAGATACTTACTAACCGAAACGTCGAATTTTAACAAATAATTGTGTCTTGAAATTTGTGGCGAATGGAAGTCTGAAATTTTGTATTTATTTAAATATTTTGTTGGTAAGGACACCAAGAAATATAAATATTAAGGTACTGATTCTTCCGTTTTTTAGAAGCTTGGGAGAAAATTACTGCAAAAATAGTTTTTACCAAATAAGTGCGGAAAGTAGTACTTTCGGCACGCATCGGCGATTGCCCGAACGGCGCGCCAGAGGCGTTCGAGCAAGCCGTAAGTGCGTAGAAGATGCTTGCCGCAGGAGTTAGGTAAATTTAAAATAATTTTTATTTACCAGTTGATATACAATAATATATTCCAGTAAATAGACTACTTAAAATAAAAATAAAAAATTGTAAAAACTGAAATAAATAATAAACACAGCAAAATATATATTCACACGATTTTAAGTAAAACATTTAAGTCAGATCTGTCTCAACTGGAGGAGTCCTGAGAATTGATGCAGCATTACCACGTTGTATTGCCAGAGTTATCCTTTGGGTAACGAAGCTAAGTGCATTGGGATGGTTCATTTTTTGGCAGATTTGTTTCATTAGGTTTTTAGCTTCGGTACCCCAAGGCCCAAACGTCTCGACTCCAAATGGCACAAATAGACAAGTTCGGTCCTGTAATTCTTTGTATTTTACATTTTTTTCTGTCTCTTCCAACCATAGCTTCCAATCTTGCAGCTTCGCCAGCTATAATTGATGTATGAGAGACGTAACTTTGACATAAAGTGTCTCGTGATGTAGCATCCCATAACAATGCTTAAATATATTGCTTAGTTATGTTAGTTTAAAAAACTAGAGACATTTAATTTCTTTTCATACTACAACCATTAAAAAAAGTCAAACTAACAACAGTTTTGATACGCCGTCGTAATTTTACGTTAAGGATACTAAAACCAAAAACAACGTGCGGCTAAATAATTATTGAACAGCACGCAGTTCGGTATAAATAGTCGTACCCTCTGTGGGTAAATAAGTGCGAAAAAGCAGTTTTACGCACGCTTGGAGGAAATTTTTATGTATCTAACTAATGCGGAAAGTAATACTTTTTCGAGCGCATCGGCGTTTGTCCGAATAACGCATTAGCGTTGTTCGTGCAAGTTTTAAGTGCGGAACAGATGCTTTCAGCTTGAGTTGGTACAAAAGTTTTCCTACAAACATGCAAAAACCAAGAAATTATTTAAGAAAAAAAATCATTTTGTATTTTTCTTGATATAAATGCGACAGAACCTCTAAGCTTCTTCTTAGATAAGAATTTGCAAAGGTGCTGCAAATTAGGCAGTCAACTTTTAAACGTCAAGTTTAAAAATTTTGGTCATTCGTAATATTTTGGCCTTTAAGAACACTAAAAACAAACAGCATGCCGTCAAAAATCTTAAACGCACCCAGGTGTGTAAAACGCTGTTTTCCGCACGCTCAAAGAAAAAATAATTTATGCAGACCGGGCCGAAAAGTGGCACTTACAGAACCGAACCGAACCGAACTTTTAAAATTAAAATGCCTGCGAATAATCGACATTTTCCGCACGCTCGTAGAAAAAAATTATTAACCTGTTAGGTGTTCAAAATTTATCTTATAGCATATTAAAAAAATTGCTGTGTTCTTTATTTGATTGCGACCTGAAGATGCTTCTAAGAACTTGATCAAAAGGAAACAAATTTATCCCATTAAGTTCAGCCATTTTAGCTATAAATTTAAAATTACCGATAAAAAACAAAATTATAGGCCTGAACACTAATATTAATTTTCTACAGGTATCATGTCTGCCAACACTGAATAGGAATTATAATACTGCAACAGCCAATTGCTTGTAGAAAATTGATAAATATGATCTAAAATTGTCCTACGTGGAACTCAAGATCCAATTTTTATAGCAATAGAGTTCTCCAGATTAAAGCCAACAGTTGAAACAAAGAAAGGTCCCACTTGCTGCACAAATTATTTAATTTTACCGACGGATTATTTGATTTCTTATAAAATTATTGCAAGATAAGCAAAAAACGACAATTAATTTACTTAAAAAATAGTCGAAAGAAAAAAGTAATTTTTACAAAATCCACAGTTTATCATCTAATAACAAAAATCTAGAACACACATAGTAAACAACAAAGAAATTACAAGTCATTAATTAATGATGTCAAGAGGACAAACACCTACATACATAAAAAAATTAAAAACTATTAAGTCAGTATCTAAATAATCAAATTAAAATGAAGCACTCACAAATACACATTGTTCTCCAGCGTAAAAGAATATTCTGTATGAATCTAACAAATACATGACCAGTTTAGAGCTTTAGTGCCCCATACACATACATCCACTAATGCGGTATATCGTGTCATCTATAAAAACTATTGGAAATTCATGTGCGTGAGTGACAATTCTAGCATGATTAAACGGGAAGGAATTTGGTATGTACCTTCCTCTATAGGATGGCGTCACCATGGAGTTCTCCAATGCGTTCGACATTATCAATAAATTACCTACTTGTAATTTATTTGTTATAGATTATTATTAGATGATGAGTATTTTTTTAAACTATTTTGCTAGGTAAATTATTCATCGTTTTAATCTTGAAAATAATTTAATGAAAAATCAAAAGGCTTCGTGGGTAATAAAATAATTTGTGAGGCAAGCAGAAGTTTTCTACGCTGACATAAATAAACCAAAATTTTCATTATCTTACTACAAAGGTCACAATAATCTTTTTCAGAGATTTGATAGTCTCTTATACAGCAGAATCTTGGCAAGAATCTTACAGTTTCTGACATGCTTTTTTTTAATTCGTGGATCACCCAGGGCAACTTCACAATAATTTTAAAATATCGTGTTTGCGGAGAAAACATAATTATAACGGTGTCTAATATTCTGCATTTTGCATGAATACATTTAAATTTTAACCTCGCGGTTCTTGACGTGGGTTAGTGACTAGAAAACCAGAACTTGAATGCTTTTTTTTACCTAGAATCATTCAAGTTAGATGATTCAAATACTTAAATGTTAGATAATACTAACTTTTTCTGGAAAAAAAACATTGCTATAACTACTAGATGTTTAATAAAAAAAAATCTGATAATAATAATAACGAAGTTTAATAGTGCCGACTTAATTTGGACTGAAGTTTGATTGAAATATTGTTAAAAGTGGTTCACACGAGTTTTAGGTTTTAAAAAAGTAACTGTATACCGTGTAGTAACACTATTGTCAATTACCCAAGCAAGTAAAAAAATATCGTTTTCTACGAGCGTGCGGAAAGTGTTATTTTTGCGCACACAATTTAGTTTAAGAATATCACTTTTTCGAACCGCGTGTGGGAAAGTATTTTTCCGAACTACTTTTCTACAGGTTTCAAAAAATCGGTATCTTATTATTTATTTTTGTTGGTGTCCTTAAGATCCCAACTTTCAAATAGTAAATAGGCAAAAACCGCCGGGCAAGCTTTACGATAGGTAACCTTAACTCAATGTGGTGTGGATGTTAGGCATAAAAAACCTATTCATTTATAAAACGTTCTTTTCTCATTTTTGTTTTTATGTTTTCCGCACGCTCGAATAAGAAATAGTGTACTTAACTCTTGCGAAAATTTTATTTTCCACACTTGATTGCCGCAATTGGAATCGCGTGCAGAAAATTTTAAGTTATCGCACTTGTTAGGAAAAATTTTATTGGAAATTTAGTTTTGCTGTATACTATAAAACAAGGTTTTTGTTTAATTTTGTATACTTGACAATAATTTAAAACATTAAACTGACAATTTCTGTTGTGATTTAGCCCGCATATATTTTCCAATTTCTGCTTAATTTATCATGGCCCACCTAGAGGAGGTCTCGGGGCCCGGGCCACCCCAAGTCAAAATTTTTTAAAGCATTTTTTACTTATTTCATATATAAAAATATAAAATAGCATAAAATACGGCATAATGTGGTCTCTTTATTTTATTTATTTATTATTTATTTAAATGTACAGAGGGAGGGGGGGGGTTGCTAAATTCTCATCAGAACAAAACTATCATTCTTTTAACTTCATGGCCTTCGCGTGTTATTTTTCTAAAATTCGCTTGTTCAAACCTTAACAAGATATTGTATGAAAAACATGCTAGTAATTTTTCGAAGTTAACTGTTGGACTGGTAGAATCTCGTGTAGTGTCTTCTATGTTCTCACGATTTTCTTGCACGAATTGCAGCAGATTTGAAATTCTCAGCTTTATTTGACATAATGTCGAATTTCCTAGTATTTACTGCTGGTGCAAAAAGAATTCTTTTAACCGACCATGCAAAAACAAAAACAATATTATAACAATCGCATTGCAGAAAACATATTTTGCATTATTACAATTTTGCAGCGCCATTTTGCTCTATTTTAGCTCTAATCTAATTAAACAATTTTTTAGCAGACTCGTATTTTTAATAATTATTGATCCTCTATTTCTTTCTCTGTCTCTCTCTCTCTCTCTCTCTCTCTCTCTCTCTCTATAACTTTATTTGTTTAATTTATTATATTTAATATATTTAGATGTTCATCTCTTTCTCGGTCTGCCGTTTTTTCTCTGCTACACGGGCTTGAACGATTTGTTTGTTAGTCTTTCATTCGCTAAGGATTCTTTACAAGTATTAAAAACAATGCGTTAGCTATTTGTACTCACATAATTTTGTAGACTTATCTTATACGAGCTCTATTTATGCAAAGAAGTTCCTTTCACCAATAAATCATAAGATGGACTAAATAAGAACGAGCCAAAACTGAAATATCATGGCTGATCGTTATCTAACACCTGCATTTTTTAGTACATACACATATTAATAAAACACATTGTCTCATTAAAGTAAAATTTTGAATATTTTTGATTCATTTTGAATGCTAGTTTGTTAAAAGCTCCAGAACAGATTAGTAAAACCAATATTATATTAATTACATGTCACCAAATAGTTGTGGGTTTACTTGCATGACCTTGAAATTACACTATAAATAATTAATGTAACCCTGTAAAAAACTAGGTGTAAATGGGACATGAAAAACAATGCTATTTTAAACTATATTACCATTAAAAAATTTGCATAAAAAATAAGTTTACTCTTCAAATTTTAGCTTAAAGCATAGATAGGTACAATAAAACCACTGCTACACACTAAGCAATGGTAAAACCTATGGAAAATATAGAGTAATAGATAATAGTTATACAAAAAAATCTGTACCTTCAAGCAAAACGCATAAATAAATATAATAATATAAAACATGAATATTACAAGAAAGCAAAAGCAAATATTAATCTAGTCGAGTAAAAAAAACCAGAAAACGAAACTTTCGGAATACCTTTTTGCTGTAAGAGACAGAAATGCATTTCGCGCTGTCTCTTTATTTAACGTAATTTCAAACAAAGTAAATATTAAGGGCCGGTTTCTCATTAGCAAGTCACCTAGCAGTTAATTATAACTCGAGTGTAAACGTTTCGGCAACTCGGGTTAGCTCGAGCTCTTGGTGTAACCTTGAGTTAAATTAACCCACCGTTAAGAAGGTAGGTTAGCGATTTGACCCTTGGTATAACCAATATAACGAAGGCACGTATACTTTATAATAATCTTTGAAATTAGAAGTTTTCGAGGGACTGAGCGATGTGGACGAAGACTTTTGTAACTTTGGTAAATACCAAAGAAGGTCCCAAATAATTCGACAAAGATTTAATCCTATCCAATTGTTTGAGGAAAAATACTTTTTTACAAGACTTAGATTAAGCAAAGAGACTGTCCATTCTCGAACAAAGTCCTGGAGCACCCCCAGAACATTTTTAAGATTCTGAGATGTTGATTTATTTTTGAAGCTATTTTAAAACATTAGATTTTGCACACAAAACAACAGACTGGAAATTAGATTTTGCACAAAGAGCAATCGTGTAATGAACAAATAGGTTGGAAAATGACTCTGCACAGAACAAGACAGTTTGATGAATACAATTAATACAATACCTACAATTTATTGGATTGAGCCGACGGCAAGATCCACAAGTTCAAGGAGTATGCAGAGAGGTTTTCTACCTCATTATTCATTGGTATTTTTTCTCGAAGCTGCAAATAGGTACTTAACTCTCGGATTCTAGGAAGTTTTTACCTCAACTCTCTGCCTTTTTCGTAACTACACCACACACTGAGACCGAAACCAAAAATTTAGGTAGGTATTGAAATGCTTAATGCTTCTGTAATTCAATGAGATCGCGTCTCTCCTGAGACGTCCACCCAAGTTTCAAGGTAGGTATTGAAAAAAAAAATAGAACCGAAAAAAAACTTTGTGGTTATGAAACATTTGCCATCATGTGACTGCTTTCGACCAATCAAAATTATGATAAAAGTGGCAACAAAGTAAACAGTGCTACCAACGCAGGGTATGTTAACTTCACCCACAGTAGCTGCTGGAGAAAAATAACCACTAGTCAACCTTAGGTTAAAATTTACATCGGGTTAGTTCACCCCTCAGAGTTACTCTCAATTGAGAAACCGGCCCTAACAGAGTTAAAAAATTGTTTTAGCCACAATAAATCAATAATAGGGACTTATTGCAATAGTGCAGGCAATAATTGTACCGGGCACTATATTGACAGTTTATCATTATAAGAACAGCTGTCTTCTTTCAAAATGAGCCCTTTGTGTATTATAAGAGCCGGAATTAATAGTGCCGCCACTAATAATGGAAAATAAATGACTGGAGTTATAAATTCGACTTTGGTGTGTCAATTTTGAAAGATCAACTGTCAGTTTTCAATGCGAAACTGTCAGAATAGTGCCCGGCACAATTAGTGCCTGGTTTTATTGCAATAAGTCGCTAATAAAACTTGACATTTTTCAGTTTATTGTATAATAACAGGCTTAATAAAAAGGACGTATTTGCAATTTTGAAATAAAATTTATATATAGGTATAATACAGCATAATGAGCGATTATTAGATAGTTATAAAAAAAGAACACAAGATTTAACAATTTGCAAATGTCTATTATTTATAAAACTAAGGCTTTCTAATGGTATTCATTTAGAATTATTAGATATGGCAATATTAATCATGACTATGAATTTATTCTGCACAAATGTCAGTAAAGATGTGCAAAACATTTGGGATTTATTAAATAAAAAATAATATGCAATACTTTGTGAAATCTTCGCCACACTATACATACAGTTAATTATCTGTAATCTTAAAAAGCTTAAATAGTCTTCTTAAATTGTTAATTTGTACTGCAATGCTGATTACAAGCATATTTATTGTTATCAATAAATTTAAAAATATATAACAGAAACGTATAGCTAGGAAACTTTGACAGAAAACTTTTTTCAAATCCCATAATATTCTTTTAATCCCCAAAATTTTCTTTAGTTCAGAACTATCCGTTCCCGCCTTCCTCACTATTTTGAAAAGTATCTATTTATATCCCGTATGGAAAGCATACAAAATAAGTTGTAAACCCGTAAAAACTTAAAATATTTTTACCAGATTTTATTTGGGATTTATTCAAAGGAAATGACAAAATTTAGGAAATAAATAGAATTAGGAAGTAGCATACATTTTAGGTATGTGTTAAAAAGTTGACTTTTTAAATCTTGTTAAAATAAAGTCACAATTATTCAATACAAGTATCTATTAAACAATTAATAAGGCTTTCTTTTTCTTTAAACAAAATGTTTGTAAAAAATTTAAACAGTAAACAGTTTTTTATTTTTCTACATAATTGTTTTTTTTTTAAAGTTCAATATATCAATTAAGTACAAAAAGTTATTATTGCTTATTAAAAATGTTGAAAAAAGTCGCGTCTGTATCTAATAATTAAAAAAAAACATAAATAGTAAAAAAAGTAAATAATATATTTTCACTATTTTAAGAAAAACATACATTATTATTAACGTCCAAAATTTTAAAGAAAAATATGTTTTTCATTTTCAAAAATCGCCAGTTAAATCTCAATGGTATATGAAATATTTGACTAGCAGACAAATATTTTTATGCACTTTAAGGACTAAAGTGGTTTATTTAGTCCGTAGTTTTAGAAACTAGTGACATTTTTACGCACTAGGGATTAAAAACTTACTTGTCAAGACATACCTAATTTGGAGTTAAATATCAACCCTAACTATGAAAGACTGTCATTCACTGGATGACATTTTATATCCAGAGTATTGTTAAATAGCGTTCCATTATTTTTCTTTTAACTAATTTTTCCTATACTAAAATATATTAAATAATATATAAACCACGTAACTAAAGTTCCTTTTAATCCCTCAGCGAATTGTAGCCGTCCCTTTGGTCGGTTTACAAACTTTTCGCTTCGGGAATAAAAGTATCACTTTAGTCCGTAGGTTTATAATTATTTACTATTTCGATTGCATCTTTATACGAATTTTCTTTTATGTGTCACTGTTGCAGAAATGTAGATATTTACTTTTATTAAAAGTGTTTTTACCGGTTTCAGTGATTGCCACTTGACGTTACTATGCAAGTACTCGGTAACACATGGCAAATATAATAATTAATAAATTAAATAGCGATTAAGAGCAACTGTTTTTGACAGCGATCCAAGCCATTGATTCCATTGGATTCGCCAAGGTTGCATGGCTATAAAATTATATATTGCTTCACATATAGCACTAACTGTAAAATTCTAATAGTAAGTATAAAGTGCACTTGCATTAGTTCAATTTAAACATCCATATCGAATCCGTTTGGTATAGCGGTATTTTTCATTTAACAATAAATTTCGGCGACTTTAATAAGACATTCACAATTAAATACGTAGAAAAAGCTACTCTAACTGCTACTAGATTTTGTTAGTCATTTGAAATAATTTATATAGGCCCAAAACTTATTAGATGATTGTCGTGGGTAACAACCGTATCGTTTCAAGATATTTTAATTAAATTTTAAAACTTTTAAAGAGATAGAATAAAACTTAATTAAGCCACAGCTTATAAAATTTACACGTTTTTATTTATTTCATTTATTTTTATTCCAAATTTTTTTTTGTGTGTAAAAACCGGTATTTAGGTTTTTTACCCAACTACAGCACGGCGAAGAGAGGGTAATGTGTGTCACGCTAGAGGCTAAACGGCTAAACCGATTTTGACAAAAAAGGTGCTGGAATCAACATGGCGGTTTTCAGACGCCATTTTGTCACATGATACCTAACTGCTTAATTTACTTATAACTACTAGTCGCAGTTGGGTACAAAATTACCCAATAACCTGATTTATGAAAATACAAAACTGTATAATTTCGTAAGTGCGCTTTGGGAATCAAAACTAAAAGTTGAAGCATGTCGTACATTATAGGTATACCTATCAATTTTCTACTCAACTGCGAATACCCAACTAACATTTATAGTAACGGCCACACGCTCCAAAGACATTGCTACTATCTTATGGTAGAAATGTGGTGATCGCAGCAAAAATTCGGCACTTTTTCGTTTTGTCTACTATCTAGTATAACGAAAAAGTAGAACTTTCGTAAAAACGACCCTCTAAACTACTTCTTAGGATTGTTACTTGATGGTCTATTCTGATAGGCTTCCCTACCACGATAGGACGTTGCTAAAGTTTTACTTCCTTTTTAGTCGTTATTTAGAAGTCGCCGTGACTCTTGTATGTTACTTAATTACCACTAGAAAGTTAAGCTTTATTTAAGTCGCAAACAAGTGTATCCGACAACTACATTATAACTTTAATTTTTACATCGTGAAAACCGTAAATACTTTGGACTTTTTTTTAGTGTCGATCTTTTAAAGTAGAGACTACCTCCTGTTTCTACTTTGCAAATGTAGACTTTTTGCAGTCGCATCTTAGTCGCGCTCATTCTTAATCCTACTTTTGTGGCTCCTTTTATAAATAAGAAGTAGTTTTTCATGGATTTCCAACCGATCAGAAATGTTCAACATCTACTTTTTTTAGTTAACGCAATAAAAATTAAAAATTGGGATAAAAATAAAAAAACATAGAAAAAAGTGTTCAAATCGGTCTTTTTGCCCCCACAGCATTTATTTTTAGGTAGACCATTTTTGCAATGAAGCATCATCAGAAACATAATATACCACTTTTGTATTTTCTTTCTTTTTATCCTAATTGAAATACAACTTCACCTGGATACCATCCAACATTTAACAAATATTTCTTGATAATATATGGTATGGAAAATAGGACAAATAATAACAAAACACAAACTTAAAACAGTGCAATATTGCAAGGTTTAAACCATAAATAGCAATTCCAAACCAGGGGTACAAGTGGTGAAATTAAAGAACGTAAAATCATAAAACAAAAGTTTTCTGTGCCTCCGCCGTGACTGGACCCAGGAACCTTTGGATATGTACACCAATTAATAAGGCGTTGGCGTACACAGGCAAAGGTTAAATTTATAAAAACATAAGTTGATTTTATGTATATGACTGCGTTCTTTTAGCTCGTTGATTACACAAAATAGGACCTTATAGTAAAATAAATCACAATATTTATTTTGGTTCCTAATACAATACTTGTATAAGTTATCGTAATACAATACTTGCATTGGTTTTTGTAAAATATTCTCCCCGGTAAGTGGCGCCCCCGAAAGTTTAAAATGTAAACTAAAATGTGTAAACAAACCTGTAATAAGAGGCAATAATACAGATTTATAGTTTACGACTACGAGACGCATTTTCATCATTCACATCAACAAAAACTGACAAATTAACAAAACCACGATCCTACAGAACACAGAATACCGCTAGAAACCAGCATTAGGCATTGTTGTTGACAAAAATGCCAATTGGCCTCACCCCAATAACTTACGGGTAGTGATATTGCTTATCGCGTCGTCCCTAGAACTGTGAAGGTGTTTTTATAGTGGCGGAAGCTAGGAATTAATACGTTGCCGCAACGGAAGAGCAGAAATTCGAGTGTCCTATCTAAAACTAAAAGGGAATACTACCAAAAAAGTGGTTCGTATTACGTTGCCGCAACTTAGTCTCACTTTCAAGTTACTCTTTCGACTATTAGGAAATATTGTTTGGGACTTCATGTTTTTTTTTGTAAGTAGAAACTTTAATATTTAACTTTAAACATAACCTCAAAAACTACAACAAAAAAATTCCATCAGATACCAGAAAACGATTCAATTTTAATTGCGCGTCGGTTTTTGCAATAAATATGATGCATGTTTCACATAAAAATTTGCGTCGCAGTTGAATATTGATCCTCTCCTGGAAAATTTTCTCACTTTTAAATAACATATTACATATTATAGCTGTAACCAAACTAAAACACTTAGCCAGTTTGTTTACTGTAGTGGTCACCATATTATGTGATAATATTATTTGCAACTACATTGCTACTTTTATGCCATTACGGAAAAAAACAGACTCTACGATGTAGTAGATATTTCGCGGTGACGTAGTAGTGTAGTCGTTACTATAGTGACTTTAAACACGTGACTAATTAGTAATAACTGCAAATTGGTTCCCCACTTAGGGAATTATGACGTCGCTAAATGGTATACTGAGTCGTAGCGTTAGTACGTTGCGGTTACTTCTAAGAACTTCTTACTGGTAAAAGTGTCGTCGCGAAAACTTTAAGTGTTAGTTGGGTAGTACTTACAAGTAAAATTAGCTGTTGGGTGTTTTTTTTATTAATTTTTTTTTTACTTAAAAATTAGTTGTTATTATGTTAAAATAAATGGATCCATGACGGATCTGAGACCTTCCGAGCCCATCAGCACACTTCAAGTGAACTCCACGCTAAATCCGCTTTGAAAACAGTGTTTTCAAAATATTTCAGAAGCGAAACATCATACAAAGTTTTTGGTAATAACACAAATTATTGAAAAAAATTCGTTTTTCTTTATTCCAGAAATCGCATATTGATCAACTTTTTAACGGAGCATCGTATCAATATGCTGTTTATAGTAAAACATATTTTTTTCAATAATTTGTGTTATAACCGAACGCTTTCAGGAGTTTTAGTTTTGAATATATTTACAAAAAAACTGTTGTCCAGGCTTATATAGCGTGCATTTCACTTGTGCCAATTCGCAAGGAACGTATCACATCCGTCATTGATCCATTATTTATTTTTGCATCCAAAACAATAATTTTGCTAGCCATTGCTGCGCCGTCTGAGACGGTAAACAGTAAAACTTAATTATGTACTTGTATTTATTTAAAGTTCTATTCAAAACATCACCATTTTTATTGTTTTATCTTTTCAACTCTTTTTAAAACATATATCGCAGTAGCTCTAAAAAACTGGAAACGTAAACAACTTAGCGACCGATTTACCATATACACTCTACAGTTTGCTGACGACCAAGTAATTGTAGTTAATGATTAAGAAGACCAAAATAGGGGATTAACAGTGAACGTGGAAAAGAAACAGTACTTATATATTGGAAACGAATCAAGTGAGAACTAAACAAAGGCCAAACAGTCTCTCCATGCAATGAGTATGTATACTTCGGTGTCACATATAATAAGATAGGAACAGTCTGTAAAAAAAGTGGTGAAAGGAATAGTAAAGCAAAAAAGGTTATTGGATGTCTTAACAGTATTTTATGGAGCAGAGAGATAAAAAAGAATGTAAAATTTAACATATATAAAACATTGGTGAAAGCACGCTTTTGTATGGAATAGAGACTTGACGCGTAACAGAAAAATACAAAACAAAAGTGAAAAGTGTGGAAATGGATGCAATAAGAAGATCAATGAGAATATCTAGAACAGATCATATAAAAAATGAGATTATAAAAATAATCACTAAAAGACTAATATGGTATGGCCCGGCTATGTCCAACAGACGAACGCCGAAAGATTACCAAAGCAGGTCCTAAAATGGCAACCAATAGGGAGCGGAAAAAGAGGGCACCCTAAACTAGAACAGCAACAGTCAATCCAAAGACCAATGAGTCAAAAAAACCTGAGAGAAGATAATTGTCAGGAACGAAGGAGAACGAGAAGAGGCGTCGGACAACGTAGAAAAACGTTCTAAACCGACATAGTAGTACTAAATGCAATTACTTTGTTTTCAATAATTATAAGTATGAGAAATTGTAGATATCACCAATTTTCCAATCTGATATTACTGCAAATCTTAAAAATAATCATTAATGCCAGAAATTTTGAGTATATGTATAACTGAATAAAAATAACGGTCCAAATAACTATTTACTAAACAAATTATCAAATAAACTATCAAATAAAATTAATTTTTTCTACTCTCTTGAAATGCACCTGCAATTACCATTAGTAGCAATTTGACAATTATTAACAAAGCTAACATCTCTACTTTCTATGCTTCACAGCTTGAAACCGTTCGTTGTGAATAAAAAACAAGACGAAAGCACTCACTCTATTGCGCCCACAAATGGTTTTTTCAATTACAAAAAATCATTAGTTGCTCAGTGGGTTGAATAAAATAATAAGGTTTGATATTTAAAATTATTGCGTAAAATATAGTTTCCTTCAGTGCACATAAAACTTTTAATGAGCAACGCAACAACCAGTAGGAATGGAGATTTTTATGACTTGGGTGTGCGGCATAACCAAATCTGTGCTTGGTTAGTAGATATAATGCAAATTTTGGATCGGATATTTCACACTTAATTAAATTTATTCTAATCGGGTAAAAACAAAAAAATTGACGTTATTGAAATCAATAACTTGCCATTTATCGTATGCTTATCATATCAGCTCTAAAATTTCATAATCATAATATAATTTAATTTCCAAATCTTATAATTTTTCATTTTTTATATTTACTTGTTGCTTGAAGAAATAAAATAATACCGCTAGTTAATTACAAATTGTTTTTCAACTAAAAAAATCATTAGATGCTTATTGGGTTGATTAAAATAATAAGGTTTGATAATTAAATGATTGCGTAATTAATAATCATAAGAACATGGGCGCACCCAGGGGGGGACCGCAAGACCAAATTTTTTAAAGCATATTTTTACATGCCCCTAAGGCTCTCGGGCTCCTCCCAAGACATATTCCTGGGTGCGCCACTGTAACAAAAACATTTTATGTAAAAAAAGCCAAGTGCGCGATAGTGGTATGCCATAAAAAGAATTTGGATAAAGGTAAAGCCAAGTCCAACAATACAAATTTCAAAATGAAAAGTTTTCAGTGGTTTGGAAATGTTTTTTTTAACTTTGCTATTCCAGCCAAACTTCTTTATGTTCAATTTAGCACTGTGTCTGAGAGTCATTTGCAGCCGTAATAGCCAAGTTTAGAAAAACATTTCGAAACTAGTAAGAAACTTTCATTTTGAAATTTCTGTTGGAGAACTTGGCTTTACCTTTATCTCAATTCTTTTTACGGAATACCACTTTCGCGCTTTTGGCTTTTTTTTACATTAAATGTTTTTGTTATGATTTTACTATTTTTTTAAAGGATTTGGATAATATTTAAGGTTTAAAGTAGTAAAATGCGAAATATTGTTCAAAACTTTTGGTCACAATTTTTATCAGTGTGCCAAATTTTAGCTTTGTAGCATGTCTGGAAATACAGTGGAATTTTGATGATCTATACATGAGTGAGTATGTAAGTGAGTGAGTGAGTGGCAATTTCGACGTTTTTTGAAATTGCGTAACTACTTTACTACTGGAACTTTATGAACTTCGAGGGATTGTTAACCCTATAAAGATGTGCAACTACGACTGTGCAAAATTTCAGTTTCGTAGCTCATTCCGAAGTGGAGTTTTAGATAGGTCAAATATGGGCTGAAATGTTTCAAGAAAAGGTGGTACAGCAGTTTCCGCGCGAACTTGGGAGATATTTTCTTCAATGCATATAAAGGTTTTTATTAATATGGATATTTTTTGCCTCTATTGTGTGGTACAGAACTTGACTGATATTACTTTTACTTCGCTGATGTAAATTAAGCGTCTTAATTTGGGTTAGTATTTGTATTGTCAAAAGCAAACACCCGCATTTAGTAGATTCTCACTTTTTTAATTATATATGTAAAAGTTTCACGCATCAATTTATATTTTTGTTGAGTTCAGTTTCGCTTTACTTTACAAGATGTAAAATAACTTGTAAAACAAAAAATCTAAACATATTTTCAAAATATTTAATAACATTAGTATTTATCAAAAATTATTGTAACCAAAATTTTTGTCAATGCTTTAGTTTTTAAGATATTTATTAAATTGAAACCAAACTTATTTTCTGACGTCGTAAAAGCTTTAAAATCAACCAGCGAAACCACTGATTTTAATAAAGAGCTCTAATTTAAGATATTTTTAAAAAGTCCATAACAAACTCGTATTCCGTAAAAATAATTGAGATAAAAGTATAGCTAAGTTTTCCAATAAAAATTTCAAGGAAAAGGCTTTTACCAGTTTGGAAAAGTTTTGTTAACATTGCTATTACAGCCAAACTTGTTGTTCAATTAAGCACTGCGCTTAGTCAATTTGTAGCCGTAATAGCCAAGTTTAAGAAAACTACTAAAAATATTTAGAGGTTTATTGTTGGTTTGGATTTTCTTTTTAAGGACGTGTCTCTAATTTCTGTAAGTTTGCCAAATCCCAGCTTTGCATAATTTCTGTAAGCGGGCAATAATACTCTTACATAACTTTACATGTACAGGGGAGGGAAGTAAATAAAAGTTTGGATGTTTTTAAATTTTTTCCTATAGTTTTGTCATAGTAACTATCAGTCTGCCAATGAGCCCTCTAGGATTTCGGAAAGTAGGCAATGTCAGTTTTACATAAATTTACATGTAGGTATAGGGAAGGGAAGCAAATTAAAATTTTGGGATTTTTTCTATAGTATGACATAGTTTTGATCAATATGCCAAAACCCACCCTGTAGCGTTTCTGGAAGTGGGCAATATTAATTTTACATGACTTACATGTATTTCATAACTTTAAGTTTATTGGGGAGGGTTGTAAATGAAAATTTTGGGGTTTTTTTCAAGGGTTTGCTCATAATTTCTATAAGTCTGCCAAATTTCAGATTTGTAGCATGTCAGAAAGATCTGTACATGAGTGACGCAAATTTGACGTTTTTTAAAGTTCCATAACTTCTTTGCTGCTTTATGGAAGTCCATGAAACTTGAAGCGATTGTTAACTCTATCAAGGTCTATTCTTCTGAGCAAAGCTTGAGTTTCGTAGCTCATTCCGAAGTAGAATTATAGATAGGTCAAATATGGGCTGAAATGTTTAAGAAAAGGTGCTACAGCAGTTTGCGCGAACTTGAAGGGGCACTGCTGATATTTGAAGAAATGCAATGTGCAGCAATCAAATTTTTGATTCAATTATTTTTTGCAGCAATGCATTATATTTGAAAATGTGTTAGACCCATCGAGTCCCGTTTATTTAGGTAATTTACATACTAGCTGCTAAGGGGGTCTATTTTGATAGAAAAAATGATGTGCTAATATTTATATTTTATTATGTTTTATCTTTAAAATAAAATATCTTTAAATTTAATGTCTTAAAATTAATTTGAGTCTGCTGAAAACCCACGTTGCCATGCAACGCAGTCGAACGAACCGTTCTCGACACTTCTTTGTACAATTACTTTCACTGTGGGTGGGGTATATTGTTGTTCTTTAAAAGAAACATATGGTTAAATAAACTATGACTATGCCGCTTAATCTAGTCCATTTTTGAAAAAAGATATACCGAGTTCGCTTTATTTTAGAAAACTTTAATTTATTCATTATCCTAATTCTTATTTATTAATAGGAGCGGCTTAAATTTTCGTAGATTTACATAGAGGAAATTTTTTTATGGTAAAAAGGTCGTTACGTGGGAAGTGCAAAATATTTATTTTCAATGGACATTCATGTCAAGATGAATGTGATTTAATATAATTCTTAAGGATTTTGGTTATATCAAGGTCTTAGGAAGAATTCTTACTCATGGGAAAGTGGTTAGGTGGTTTTGCGCAATTCTCTATTATTTAGAAAATGACGTCTCCGTTCTATAAAAAAAACTGAAAAATACTTGCGGTTTGGTGAGGTTTGTTGTTTGATCATCATAATAAAACCTAACATAGAGAAGTATATTATAAACTTTGTCTAGGATCAATGTCAGTTACACAGTTGCACCGCGTCATACTTTATGCAATTCTTTGGATTTTGAAAGACAAAGCCATTAGAGAATTATTGAAATAAAGCCAGGCTATAATAGTGCCAGTGTCACATTGTAATATCAGCCGTAATCTGTCAACACACGGCCTTTGTTTACTATATGAACCGGAATAAATAGTGCCTTCTTTTATTAATTGAAAATAAACGACGAAAGTTATAAACTCGACTTTGGTATGTCAATTTTGAAGGATCAACTGTCAGGATTCAATGTGGATGTGTCAAAATAGTGCCTGGCACAATTATAGCCTGGCTGTATTTCAATAATTCTCTATTATCTTGATTTGAGCCGCATACTTGGCATTTTTTTAAACAAATTTATCCTAGGTGTTTATCCTAGGGTAGCTAGTATAAGGCGTTTTAACCTTATAAAATATATGGCACTGAGTTCGGCAGGAGCCTTAATTTATCCAAGCCATAAGTCATCTGAAATCCAATATGCCGGCACGCTTGTAGCAGTCTTTTTAAAGGCCCTTTCCTCTTACAGATGCATCTTAAGTACGCGGTCGTATTAAATCATTCCTTACACACAGAGAACTTAAAATCATCATTGGTAATTCTTTCTCCCAATCAAACCATTCTGACTTAGGAACTCCACAGGGTAGTGTTCTAGGCCTATTAATTTTTTGTTATTTATTAATGATTTACCAGAATACATTACCTGCGGAATTGTCTTTATGTTTGCTGATGATACCTCCATAGTTATCTTAGCAATAAACGAAGCAATTCTTCTTGAAAAAATTAATTTAACTTTGCGAAAATTTTCAAACTGGTGTAAAAAAATAAGCTTATTATAAATTTATCAAAAACCGTTCTCATGGAATTCAGAACTAAACTGCGTAAGCCACTAAACATCAATATTACCTTTAACGACACGCCTCTTTCGTTTAGCGACAGCTCAAAGTTTTTGGGAATCATGAGTGACACTTTTTTTGAGTGGAATAATCATTTAGATGCAGTCTGCTCTAATCTAAATAAGTGCTATTATATGATAAAATCACTAAAAGACTGTATGAGTCTATCAAATCTGATTACAGTTTATTACGCTAATGCATATTCCGCACTATCATACGGAGTGGCTGTTTGGGGTAGGGCTCAGGACTTTGATAGAGTACTAGTAACACAAAAGAGAATCATAAGATTCATTTTCAACCTGCCATTTAACTCAACATGTAGAGAAGTTTTTAAACAGAATAAAATTTTGACTGCTGCAAGCATATATATTTATAAACTCTTAGTATATATCTATCAGCACCAAGATAACTTTAATTTAAATAGTTTTTATTATTCCTATCCTACAAGAAATAAAGAAAAAATTAGCATAGGCAAACACAATCACGAATATATGAAAAAAACTTGTCATTATCTTGGTTGCCGATTATTTAATGCATTACCAAAAAATATAAAAGAACTCCAAACTCAAAATCTTTTTAAAAAATAAATAAAAGGCATACTTGTGCATAAAACTTTTCACACTGTAACGGAGTTTGAAAACTTTCTGCTAGGCGAAAGGTAGAATTTTGTTTTGTTTTTAAACAAATATTTCATTAAAAAAAAATTAACTTTGTTTTGTGTCTCAGCGTTAGTCTTAAATGTGGAGTGTATTTTGTGTTAGCCTTTTTACAATCACAGTACTTATGAACGTTTGTTTTCTTTTTACTTTATGTGTAATTTTAGATAATTTTTATTATTTATAACAAAAAATGGTTGGTTCTTGAAACCATAAGCAATATTTTTTGTAAAATTTTTTGACTTGTCTTATCTACAATTTTGAAGCCGAGAAGATTAAAAAATATTCTATTCTATTCTATATGATGATGGCTTGCTACACAATAATCAAATGAAATATAGACCTCAACTTGACAACACTTAGAAAGTATTTAAGTTTCTTTATAATTAAATTATTTAAATTAAA
The DNA here is from genome assembly GCA_963576565.1 of Aspidapion aeneum. Classification (NCBI taxonomy): domain Eukaryota; kingdom Metazoa; phylum Arthropoda; class Insecta; order Coleoptera; family Brentidae; genus Aspidapion; species Aspidapion aeneum. Next base: position 15,028,013 of record OY755042.1, read on the forward strand.
ATGATTAGTATTAAAAAAATTTAAATTACATTTTGGTCCTTATCAGTGAATGGGGATATACATTGAAGGAAACAAGTACAGTAAAATGTTATTAATCGTGTGAGCTTAAATCCCATAAATTTGAAAATTATCTTGTTAAAGATTTACACTTCAGTTTTTAATTTATGATTATTATAAGTAAACTTAATTTTATACTGTTATACATATATTTTTTCAGAAACTAGAGCATTATACAATTGTGTTTTTTATGTTTCCTAAATTATAAAAAAGATGCCAGGTCAAAAATTAACATTTATACCCGTTAAGTAATGTAAAGAATACAAGCTATACTTTTATAATAATGTTTTGGGAACTGTGTTGTGATACTTTTGAAATATACCTTTTTTGGTTATAGTACTGTGCTGGAGTTTCTTCAATTTTTTTTTCCTTTCCTATTTCTGCCCGAAGAATAAGAGGTAACTTTGTTTTTACATTCTGGAATTTATGAAAAGTTTAATTTATGATTATATTAAATGTTGAGAGTAATTTTTAATACTGGAAAATATAGTGAAAACAAAGATATTTTCTGAAATTTATTTTAAGAAAACAAAATTAAAAAAACCTCTTTTAAAAAAGTTTCTTACTCTCCAGAGATTTCTGAATCAAATATTTCAATATTGAGTAGTTTGAAATAAAACTATATTTTAAATTAGTTTTTATTTTTGGTGGTCTATGTTATCCCGTGGGCATTGAGTAAATAACCCATATAGAGATGCCACCGGCGAGCTTTACCATATTAAGGGGCAGATGGCGCTGAAATAAATTCGTCTAGTACGCAATATTTAAAGACAACTACTATGATCTAATGGCATTTGTATGATAGGCATGAACCTCGGAACTCGCACATACAACTAAATCATACTAGAAGTATGGTATCAATATGGTAAAGCTCGCCGGTGGCACCTCTAATATGAGTCATATACTCAAAGCCGTGGGATAGTTGTGGATGATTTTTTTAAACTACTGTAGATCGATTGGTAATAGATCACATAATTTAAAGTCACCGGGGCTGTTTGCTTCCAATTTAAGGATGAGGGCCGGTGTGACTTCGTAAATTCAAGATGGCGGCTCTTTTCATGTTTTTTACAAACTTTGGCTTATACCTTTTTCTAACTTACTTTTATAAGAAACTGTAAATACGTTTTTTGTTTGCATTAATATCTTTGTTATGTAGTTTTTAAGGTGTAATGTTCATTTATTTTTTATATTGGTGTTTTGCAAGCAAAAAAATGCTTTAGCAGTTTTTCCGCGAAACTAATATCGCGACAGTTATAAGCCGAAGTTTACGAAAAAACAAGAACAAGCCGTCATCTTGGATTAATGACATCACATTTACTCAAATTAGAGGCAAACACTGACTTAAAATTGTATTATCTATTACCAATCGATCTAGTGTAGCAAGTGATGTAAATGGAAATATTTCCATTGAAATGGAAATATTGGAAATTTCCGAACGTGTCTCGGAACTATTGGAAATATTGGGAATATTAGAAATATTTAAAAAATATTATCCTTCATATTTTTACTTATAACTTACTATAGAACAATTTTTATTTCCGATACTGAAGATTTTGAGGAAGTAGACTGGCAAGATGATGTTACTGAGTGTGATACTGATAACAGCGATGAAGATATGTCTCTTGTTCGACTAGTGAATAGAATTAGATATTTGTTGTAGAGATTTGACCTTATTTCTGTTTATTTGTTTGAAGAATAACTCCTGACTTGTGTTCATGTATAGTCCTTCTGCGTTTTTCGGTATTTTGTTATGATTTTCATAAATAAATATTCTCTTTTTTCTTATTTTTCTTATATTTTATATATTTCCAATATTTCCGTATATTTCCAATGTTTCCGGAAATATTTCTGAAAATATGTTTCTGGAAATTTTTTAAACACTAAGTCTAGCTTTAAAAAATCTTCTACAACTATCACATGATTTTTTTGTGATAAGCCACTCAGCTATTTGGTTTACACTATATCAAGGTGGCTTTAGGTGTTTGTTAGGAGGCTTGAATTTAGGTCATGTACTCGTACCTACAAACTAAAAGAACATCTTCGCACATATTTAGTTGAATGTAAATTCGCATATTTTTCACATGTTAATTACCAAACATTGTTAGAATTATGTGCTCAAACTAACGGATTTGGATTGTTGCTCGTATTCGGGTTAACAATATTTAAATTTAAGTAAAGAAAGGATGGCCGCTTAGACGACACTGAGAAGGTTGTTAACCTAATAATGCATCAAGATTTTTAAGTTTGTGAAGGTATATTTATTAAAAACTCTTGTTAGTTCATGCGTACTGCAGGTTTCACGAGGGCCAACAAAAAAATTCAGGCTAGACCCTGAAAAAAATCAACTGTTATAGTGGATTACTTTTTAGATTGGGTTAGAAGGATAGAGGTTTTTTTGTGATATTTTGAAAATGGCACTACAGATTTTCTCGAAATTTTAGTAAAGTACTTTCAGACACCATCCCGATATTCCACCAAACTTTTGTATGAATAAATTATGTTTAAAAGGTTCAAATGCCTTGCCACAGTGCCCCGCCAAGTTCGTGTATACTACTGTACCATCTTTTCTTGAAACATTTCAGCCCATACTTGACCTATCTACAACTCTACTTTGGAATGAGCTACGAAACTCAAACTTTGCACAGTCGTACATCATCAAAGAGATAACAACCTCTTCAAGTTTTATAGACTTCCATAAAGTAATAAAGTAGTTACGAATCATCATCTAAAAAACGTCGAAATTGCTACTCACTCACTCATGTATAGATCATCGAAATTCAATCAAAAGTTTGGCAGACTGATCGAAATTATGATCAAACCGTTGAAAAAAATTAAAAACCCCAAAATTTTAATTTGCTTTCCTCCCCTATAAATGTAAAATTATGTAAAAGTAACATTGTCCACTTTCAGAAACGCTAGAGAGCTGAGCTTTGGAAGGCCGATAGGAAATATGATAAAACTATAGAAAATACTCTGCCAATCTATGGGCACCTAAGCTCACACTGGGTACTATAGTTATAGTGTATCTACGTGAAAGCTAATATAACTAAAAACTGAAGTATGTTTTATTGAACTCCAGACTCAATTACCTTTCGTTTGATACCACACAAGCCATGTTTTGACTTAAACTCTAATTTTTCAAATCTACCCCCACCCCTTTTTTTTAAACTAAAATGTATTTTGTTTAACTCCAGACTCAATTACCTTTCGTTTGATATCACACACGCCATATTTCCACTTAAACACTAATTTTTGAAATTTACCCCCCCCCTTTTTTTTTTAAATAAACTAAAATGTATTTTGTTTAACTCCAGACTCAATTACCTTTCGTTTGATATCACACACGCCATATTTTTTCATAAACTCTAATTTTTGAAATCTACCCCCACCCTTTTATTTGGCTTGTGTTCGTTGGATTTTGTTCATTTTTAAATGGGACCATCTCGACCCAAAACCCAGCCTGGGTACCAAATTTCATTAAAATCGGGCAAGCGGTTTTTGAGTTATGCGCGTTGGTCGTTACAGACAGACATACAGACACACAGACAGACAGACAGACAGACAGACAGACAGACAGACAGACATACAGACAGACAGACAGACAGACAGACAGACGGCGCAACAAAAAAGTTTCAAAATCATCTGAAACGCAAAGATATATAAAAATTTTTGAAATCGGAGCAACTTTTTTTTTCTCGAAAAAATTAGGATCACCATAGCTCACACTACTATAGTATAGTATATGTGTGAGCTAAAAATTAAAAAACCCATTCATTTTATTATATTTTCCCTCCCCTGTATATCTAAAGTTATGTAAAAGTAACATTGCTTACTTCCAGAAAAGCTAAAGAGCTGAGGACTGATAGGAACTTTGATAAAACCATAGGAAACAATTTTAAAACCTCAAAAGTTGCAAGGCAATGCAAAAGTTTTGAACAATATTCCGCATATTTTATCATTTTAAAACTTAAATATTATCTAAATCCTTTTAAAAAGAATTGAGATAATAGTAAAGCCAAGTTCTCCAATACAAAATTTAAAATGAAATCTTCTTACTAATTTGGAAATGTTTTTTAAACTTGGCTATTACGGCTGCAAATGACTCTTAGCCACAGTGCTAAATTGAACATAAAGAAGTTTGGCTGTAATTGCAAAGTAAAAAAAAAAAAACATTTTTAAACTAGTAAGAACTTTTTATTTTGAAATTTGTATTGGAGGACTTGGCTTTACTTTTAGCTCAATTCTTTTTACGGGTACCATTTTCGCGTACTTGGCTTTTTTTTACATGAAATGTTTGTGTTATGATATGTTTTAGGGTATAAGCCTCGGGATAAAAGTGCGTTTTTAGCTTCCCGGAAGGTGTATAGAAATAATATATTACATAACAAGTGACCTAGTTTTACAGGAGTGTAAAGGGTTTTGCACGAGGCGCCAGCCGAGTGCGAAAATTATAGAGTTTAATAATGATACTTTCATGGGTGCACCCAAGCCTTAGATTTTTTTACATATTTTCTACATATTTCATGATAAAACACAAAAAATAGCTTAAAATTTGACATCATGAGGTTCGGGCCCCCCCCCCAAGAGGCCTCAGGTGCTCCCCAAGACACATTCCTGGGTGCGCCACTGATACTTTGTGTATGCTATATTGCCACAAGAAATTAACCCGAATTTCCTTATAAATATAATACGAGTATAATAAAAATAAAATTATTAAAAACTAACAAACCATAAATTTTTGACCCTAAAGGCGGAATATTCATCACAAAATAGTTTGCAGTTAAAAAATTGTTTAAACATTGTTATTAATATAGTCAAACACTGGGTCTTCTTGTTCCATATAACACTTATCTTCTTTGTTTTTGGGATCTACCTTGTCTCGACATTGTCTGTGTAGCTTATTTGGCCTTTTTGGTCAACAGGTTTTTAAATCAGGGTTATTCGGCCAGCGTTTATCGCGTTCCAACATTGTACATCCACTTGTTGTCTTGAGTACCCGTGTTGTGTATGCATGTTGTACATATTTATATATTATTGTGTCAACACTGGTTAAGTTAAGGAGCTTGAGACTTGAAGACGCTATGGCCTTTTTAATTTTAAGAATGCCTCGTAAGAAAATGTTTGTGCTTGTTTTATTTTATCAGTCAAATTTCTAAAATACATAATTTAACTGTCTTTGTTTTAGTTATTTTTCGTACTATTAATAACAACATATTCTCTGGGTATTTTTGGCACGGATCACCTGTTTGTTTGCGGCGTATACGGCTGCACCATTTTTTCTTGAAACATTTCAACTCATATTTGACCTATCTAAAACTCTACTTCAAAATGAGCTATGAAACTCAAACTTTGCACAGTCGTAGATCTTAAAAGAGTTAAAGACCGCTCCAAGTTTCATGGACTTCCATAAAGTAGTAAAGTAGTTACGAAATTTCAAAAATCGTCGAAATTGCCACTGATTCACTCATCTATAGATTATCAAAATTCTACTTTACTTCCAGACATGCTACAAAGCTGAAATTTGACACACTGATAGAAATTATACATGTAAAGTTATGTAAAAGTAACATTGCCCACTTCCAGAAGCGCTAGAGAGCTGAGCTTTGGCAAACTGAGAGGAAATATAATGAAAAAATTTTGAAACTGCAAAATTTTAATTTGCTTAGTAACATTGCTCACTTCTAGAAACGGTAGAGAGCTGAGGTTTGGACGGCCGACAGGAACTATAATAAAACTATAGAAAAAAATTAAAAAACTTCATAATTTTAATTAACTTCCCCCCCCTATAAATGTAGTTATGTAAAACTAACATTGCCCCCTTCCAGAAACGCTAGAGAGCTGAGCTTTGGAAGACTGATATGAGCTATGATAAAACAATAGGAAAAAATTGAAAAACATCAAAAATTTAATTTACTTCCCTCTCCTATAAATGTAAAGTTATGTAAAAGTAACATTGCCCACTTCCAGGAACGCTAGAGAGCTGAGCTTTAGAAGGCTAATAGGAACTATGATAAAACCATAGGAAAAAAATCAAAAACCTCAAAGTTTCATTAGGCATTTCACAGGTGAGGACCAATATTCCGTATATTTTACAACTGAGAACTATTTAAAAATTCCAACATGTTGACGTTATTTTTGAGAGCGGCGCCCAAGCCAACCAATTTTGTTTTAAATTTATTTAATGACTGTAACCGCTACGAAATCAAAATTCAGGTCTATGAATATAATACCTAATTACTGTACGTACACCTTGTTGCAAACGTTAAGTAAACGATTTCACTTTTTCTGTTTTCTATTCAATTCGCCATGTTTGGTGCATTACAATACATAAGAAGATGAAACAATTGTTTTGATGTTTTCAATGTTAAAATTAGGAACTGAAATAATTGTGCTTTTTGCTTGCAGAAAGCTTATTTGTTTATATAAAGAGATACCTCTCCTTATATTCGTATCCTTGATGTTACGAGCACGTTGGACAAGGAAGACATAATTATTTATTTTGCTACCTATTCTAAGAAGTAACAAGCGAACGACCAAAATTGTTCGTTCGAATCCAGTGAAGAAGGTGCAGGGAGCCCAGGCATCCTTCTCCTATATAAAATTAATATTTTAGTTCTAGTAAAAAAATCTACGGCATGTTTTTAAAAAAATTCACAAAAAATACTCAATTCTCCAAACATTTTTTCAGAGGCCATTTTTGCATGGAGAGAAAAATAATTATATTAATAACTGCTTTTCTATGCATACGCCTAAAAGTGAGATCATTTTTTTCTTTGAATGGTGCATTTACTGAAGCCAAACTATTTTTTGCCTAAATTAAGTTTATAACTAAATCGTGAACCATTACAAAATATCTACTATGAATAAATCACATATCAAAAGTTGATACCAACTTGCATTTGATTTAATTTTTTGTGATCCTATTTTAAATTTATACTTATTTTTTTTTTGTAATCTAGAACCTCTTAAGTAATTAACTACGAAAAAGTTACGTGGGTCTCTTTGCACACAAATAGTCCCGCCCCATGTAGCGCCCGTACTAATATCACACCCGAGCCGATATGTGGTAGGTGTTCTACACGTACATCTAAAAAACACAATAGGAAAATACTATGTAACATATCAAAACAAAAAACAATAAAATTGAAATTTCAATTTTAATATTTTTGGGATTTTATGGGCATAATAATTATAATATGTCTTCATTTATGTAGATTTTTTCAGAAATATACATACAAATATTACTAATTGACAAAAATGTGTTTTTGATAACATTGTCCCGACATCTAAGAAAGTTTCTTTCCAAATAGTTTAAAATAATTTGGAAAAATGTTTGGTTTGGAAAAAAGCATTTTTTTGGGTTTTTTGAATGTGGAAAAATTATTGTTGTATTCTATAGGTGGGCTTCTCTCAAGGTAGGAATTTATCGAAGTTCCTGACTAAATGTGCTGTTACATTTTTCTTTAAGAAGCACGTGATGTTATGGTGTGGGAGACATTGGTATGGGCTAAATGTCTTTCGACCAGTTCTTTGGACTGGCTGACCTCGCAAATTATGAAATCTGACTCAGACGATTGTTTTTAGACGTGGCGCTGAAGACGGATATGTACCTATGTTTTAACACTTTATAAAAATAAAACTAATAAAACTAGTGATAATTGATTGGAAAAGAAACGAATTGCCAAATCTTCTTAACTTTTTACATATTTTTAGCTGTCTTTTCGGCGTCTTTTTTAATAAATTATTTTTTTTAAATTCTTCTTTTGCGGTAATATTTTGTTTTTGTTTTAATAATATTTTTTATATATATCTACAAACTTATTTCAAAGGAGCAATTTTTTTTAAAAAGTTCTTACCTATTTTTTTTATTTCCTTTGCTTTAATTTTTCAGAAGTTTTTTTTACGCCGCATTTTTTTCGATTTTTTTATTTTATTTTTGTCTACGGCGCTATTTTTTTATTTTCCAGTGATTTTTAATATTGCAATTTTTTTACCACTTTATCTTGAAAAGTAGCGTTATGCCGTCTTACCCCTTGCAGTAATATTTTTGGCATTATCTAAGTATTTAGCTCGGGGCTAAAGCTGTTGAAAGTAGCTGAAAAAAAAACAAATCGATATAATTTTTCCCACATAAGTATCGGAAGAATTTGAATTTATAACCAACCTTGTATATCTTAAAATAAATTTGTTCCTTCTTTTAAGTAAATATATATTTTTCTTCTAAATTATCATATACACGATATTCTCGAGTTTTATACGCAATCGAAAAACTCCTGAGATTCACCGCAGAAGCAGAAAATGGTCAGCTGACAAAAGCAAATGCTAATTTCGATCATATAAAGTCTAAAGCCATCTAGTAATTTTTTATATAACTCTACCGCAACAAGACGCAATTTTGCTGCTATAAATAAAACATCGAGCAAACCAGATTTTATAAATCTTGACCTGCCCGACTATCCCCTGAGTGCACCCATTCCTTATTTTAAATCTCTTTGCAGTAAAGCGGACTGCTTATCGATACTTCTTGTTCAGTGATTACAAACATTTTTTCTGCTCTTGTTTGGCTTTGCAATGGCTTAACTGAACTAAAGGCAATAAACCGCAAAAATATTTTTTACAGTAAAGGGTGAAGTCAGACACCTATAGCTCTAGCAGCTAATAAATATTAATTAAGTGGTTTTTACCAAAATGTCCAAAACCCCACTTTTTAGGGGGTCTCTTCTTAAAGCGCCGAGACGACCAATTAAACAATTAAAATGACAATCGCGATTGAAAAGAGGAGAAGACACTGGTCGAAAGAGTGGTATAAACTGAGAAGTTGCTTTACCCATGAACAATTACTAAAAGTTCTGCGAGATACTCAATCAGACAAAAATTTTCTTTGAATATAGAATATAGATTTTACTTTCCACAACTCTGGGTGATCGCGATATAGCGCTATTAAAAGAACAACAAAATCTTTATCCGCAATGTTTTCGGAGTCCACGGGGCCATCGTGGTTGTCAAGCAACTGGCCGATCGATTGTCAATCGCTCGATTAGACGATCAATTGCGAGCGTCAATCAGACCTCTCAATGTGCTTCAATCAAAAATCTTTCAATCGTCGTCAATCCATTGATCAATCGCATCAATCGTTTCCGACACGATCGATCAATGCATCAATGAGACCGATTGTCAATCGCGATTGCCAATTTAATTGATCATTTGGGGGGCACTTAAGGGATGAATCGCTTGCCAACTTTTGTAAATCAATTGCAATGCTCAAGCAGGAATGCTAGAAATGCTTAGCAAATACCAATAATGCCCACGCCATCCTTTTAGTGTATACACTAAATTATCCCCACTTACCCACCCCCCAACGAGCCTTTCTGCGGAGCTATATAGTAATATGTACAATGGAGGCAGAGTTTCTTAATAGGGTAAAAAGCAATACAACGCTTTTACACACTTATCATTATCATTATTAGTATCGTAAACCAATTCCAATATGTTATTTGTTTAAAAAAAGTTAAAAGCAAATGTGTAAAAGTCATATACCAAAGACAAGCAATCAATTCTGCCGTCTAAAGCGAAATGGCCGTTACTGCAGGAAAATATGAAACTTGATTTGCTACACATTTAGATTGGACTAATTGATCAAACTACTTACCTCCTTAAAACTCAAAAACCACATGAGTTTATTTTAACTGTCAAAAGGTTTACATGTTCCTAATGCACGAACCATTTCGCTTTGGACGGAAGGACGCTTATTCTTAACTGTTCGTGAGGTGAGGTGAGCTTTCACCACATCTTAAAAGGCTTATTCTTAACGGTCGGTGACGTAAGGTGTCACTTTTATGGGTGGACTTAAGTTTACCACCTTTTCCACGTGAAAATGAATCGACGGGAATTGTTGTGGGGTTTATACGAGTATCCTTACGTTTGCCTCACAGTTTTGTTTTGGCGAACTTTTCTTCTAAAATGTGGAGCTCATTAACGTAATATTTTACCTATTTTTATCAAAAAATTGAAACTAACAAAACATTTCTCTCCAAAACAAAACTAAACACCAAAGACTAGAAACTCAGTATCACCGGACATTTCGCTCACCTTCTCTCACGAGCAGCCAAGGATGCGTTCGTGCCAGCGATACACTACGGGTCCGAGTTCCAAATAAAGTATTAAAAGTCCCGTATCGATTCTGCACATGCGCCTCGACATGCGCAGTTTGACACTGATAAAAAAATATAATTTTTTATTATATTTATTCTTACTTTGTAAAAATACCGCGTACGTGGCCTTTAATTCACAAAAGCTTTTTCCCTGAGCTTCGTCTGCTATTTGCGGGTCTGGTACAGAGATGAAAGAATTTACATTTTGTTTTTTTTTTATTTAAAAAAAACGTTCCCTATGGTCAGTTTTTTTACGAATACGCGCGTTTCTATAAGCTAGAAAAAATTAAATATGGAAAAGAATATCTTGTTTAATCCAAAGACATTGGAGGTGAATAGATTTTAGAATTTTACCATTTTTAAAAAAATTTAAAACAATTAAAAACGACAAATAGTCATTTCTTCCTAATCTGGCAAGAGCTTTTGAAAGACACATTTTGTTTTGCAAAATTAAACTAGTGAATTTTAAATGCAAAAAAACAGTCCAGGCCTTTTAATAAATCTATATTTAATAATGTCATAGTTCTGATTGTATTTAATTCTTTTTTAAGTTCTTTATAACAAATTGCTTCTTGCAAACTTGCATGGTGAAAAACTGTTCATTTTTATCTCCCTGGTACGATTCTCTACATAAAATCCACTAGATCTGACGAAATTTTATCAGTTCTGGCGAAACTGCCCCCGAAAAAAAAAGTCGTGTCCATGGTAGTTCTTTGGTAAAAAAAAGTAATTATTTCTATGTGTGTAGCTGTTACGTAAACCCCGAATCAATAGGCCGATTTCAATAAAGTTTAATGGTAGAATTATTACTTTAGTTAGAAGAAAAATTCTCATGTGGTTATATTGGCTTAGGTTTTTATTTTATTTTCATAAGTTGCAGAAGCAGGCAATGCGATAGGTTAAGTACTTCCTTACTCAAAACTAACTAGTGATGTAAATATTGGAAATTTCTCTCATGAATATTGGAAATGTTTAAAAAAATACTATCTTTCATATTTTGTAACCCTATAAGCATGAAACTTACTACAGAACAATTTTTATTTCTGATACTATTGAAGATTTTGAGGAAGTAGACTGGCAAGACGATGTTATTAAGTGCGATGCTGATGACAGCGATGAAGATATGCCTCTTGCTCGACGAGTGAATAGTGTAGTGTGTCAAGAATGAGAATATTGTTGTACAAATTTGACTTTATTTCTGTTTATTTGTTTGAAGAGTACCTCATGATTTGTGTTCATGTCTAAGCCTTCTGCGTTTGCCGGTGTTTTGTTATGATTTCTATAAATAAATATTCCATTTTTTCTTATTTTTTTAATATTTCATATATTTCCAATATTTCCATATATTTCCATATTTTCAAGGAAATATATTCCGAAAATATATTTCTGGAAATTTTACAACACTAAACTAACAAATATGCTTAATAATTTTTTAAAGTATTAGAATATTTTGAATGGGGGTCATAAATCATAAATCGGTCAAAAAAAGAGGGTTTTGAACTTAATTTTTCCCACATAAATAGTATAATCAAACTATTTTATTTCATGGCTTGGCTAATCTTAAGCTTGAGGGGGCTTAAATCCTGAGTTTTCTTCTTAATGCGCATATGAACTCAATCTTAAAAACTAACACTAAAGATTTACTGATTACCAGATATAATCTACACATTTTGCGGTTCGTTTTTGCTCATTATATTGCTGGGTGTCACTAACCTGATTCGAAGCCTAATGATTCGCTTTACCTCCAAAGATAGTGTCATGCAATTGTATTCTAGAGAAGAATCAAGCTTTGGTTGACGAGAACATAAAGGCGACACCATATCACCTGGTAAAATCTAAAACGCCTTGCATTGTCTGGTTAAGTCAGACAGGTTGTTTATATCATCCATCCAAATCTGCCTTATCGTGATATACGTTTCTGACTTATTGATCTTTTATTGGATTGTTCATTAGTTACAACAATCATAGAGTGTCCTAAAGACCCCCATTGGGTCAGTGACCATCCTTTGTCAATTTATTTATGACCAAATTTAACAGCCAAATTACAGAATAAAAATTATAATAATTATCTTAAAACTAAATTTGTAGACAGTGCAAATTTATCACAAAAATGAAAACTTAAATAAATCATATCAATTGAAAAAAAAAGCAATCAATCTAAATAGAAAACAGACTTCAGTGGGTATAGAGTGAAATAACAAATCATACAATTTTGAATTTGCCAACAATAACGATTTAAATGAATAGGGCACAAGAAAAATAATATTAATAATAATAATAATTTACAAACTAAATCGCTTTGTCTGGGCCACACCACATAAATGTCTATCCTATCAGAAATTTTATTGTAGTTGTTACACCTACTATGTAGAGGAGAGTACTTCATAATATTGATCCTAGGAGTTGAGATATAAAAAGTTGTTAGGTCACGAGATCCCTATCAGGGAACCAAAAAGTGGATTTTATTCACAAAGTCAGGACAGTCAAATTTATTTTGAAATAGGGTTGATAAAAATATCAGGGAAGATTTAATTCTACCAGTGATTAATTTGATGTCGCGGGTAAACACCGTCGATTTTAAAAGAAAGGTATTTTAGAAGTCTCCTCTGCACCGATTTAAGTTATTTGGTATGCATATTATAGTAAGGGCACCAGGCAAAGCAAAGTATAAACATTTAAAACACTTATAGAGACAACTGCTTCAATATGATGTACAAATGAAACAGTAGAAGCAAAGATTACTCCCAGTTCTTTAGAGATCTCAGGCCGATTTAAAATATGATCATTTGTTGTGTAGTCATAAAGGATTTTGGTATTTTTAAGGGTAAAAGACATTACCACACATTTGGATGGGTTTAATGAAAGATTATTGTGAGTACACCTACAATATATGGAGTCAATAACGTTTTGAAGTATAAGACAGAAAGAGTGGTCTTTCATTTTTATAAATATTTTCAAGTCATCACATCGAGATCATCCAAAATACTGTTGATAAAAAGTAGAAAGAAAAGTGGGCCCAAGATAGACCCCTGCGGCACGCATATTTGTAAACGACGTCCATGATTGCGATTCGGTTGTAGCCCGAACGGTGCCTTAACCGTGTCAATGAAGCCCTGTTCTACATTGACACGGTTCGGTTACGTTGGCGATCGATTGACAACGGTTAGGTTTCACATTCTCTAGGATCCCGGGAAAGAGGTCAGGAGTGTATGTTTTAAAAAATATATGTATGTTAGAAATTTACGAATTCTTTCTTAAGAAATATTGTTCCAGACTGATTTTTAATGAACATTTTTGCGATCACGGGTGTTAGTTACCCAAGCGATTTACCATATCGTCTGCTATTCACCAGAGATGTTCGGCCGACAGCCGACTGGCGATCCTGGGTGTTGTATACAAATATGCCTGCGGCACACCCGACTCCATCAAAAAACCAATAAAGTCATCCCACATTTTTTAAAAGTTATTATTTTACTAAACGAATAAACTAAACAAAATTTTTCCTTAAGCTTGTCAAAATGATTAACTAATTTTTAATTATGGATTTTACTTTAATTCTAAAAACTTTTAGGTTTTAAAGCCATTTCTATTTCTCCGGATTTTCGATGTCAACAAGGTAAAATCCAAGGCCAAACAATATTATAATTATACTTTAAGTAGTGATGTAAATTTCGATGTAGATCCGTATGCTCGCTTTTTTTCCTAATGCTTTTAGAATTCCTATTCCTATTTTTTTTGCAGAACCTTACTTTGGGACAACCTATAGAATGATGCTAGTTTAAATGTTCTGTATGCTTTAGTCCATCCTTTTTCATTGAACATAGTTATTCAAGGATACTATTTATTACTCGTAACGCAGGCACTTTACTGCTGGCTTTAACTGCCTCATCTTCTGATTTATGATTGTTGGTTCTTCCCTTAATCAGTTTTTATGAGATGAAATGCGGTGTATATGCTTAGCGAAGAACCAAAAAAACATAGTGAAATCGCATTTTACAGGCGCTCATCTACAACTTACCAATAAATTTTATCGCTAATTGCACAGGAAAATAAAATTAAAATATATATTTTTTCCATTCTCACCGTTATAAAACTAACTACCTTGCTCTTTGGTACCCAATTAAAATGAAAATAAAAGGCACAATTATAACGAATTTAATAACCCAAATTATGTTGAGTTTAACTCAGGCAGCCGTGGTGAACTTGAAAATTTCTTTCTGCGAAGCCTATAATTTAAAAATATGTTTTACTTTTTTAAAGGAATTTTATTGCACCGTGAAAGACGAAAGTGCTTCGATATCATCCGTACTAATATTTTTACCAGGTCTGCTCCGAAAGTTATAACTGGGTTTTCATAATATTCATAACCTTTATGTTTAACAACATTTTCAGACTTTTTTGTTTTTTTTTCAGACAATTCGCAGATCTTTTTAGACTTTTTTGAATAATTTTAAATCTTTTAAGGGCTTTTCCTAAATTTTCCAAATTGTTTTATATTTTCAGACTTTTCAGTAGACTTCTCGATTTTTTACTTTCAACTGTTTTATATTTTCTTAGAACGTCAGATTTTTATATGTAGCATTTTTGAGAGAGTTCTAAAATTTTTGCAGACTTATCTAAAACAATTCCAAGACTATTTTGGATTTTTTACAATGCTCTAAAATTTTCCTCACTTTCTAAAATATTTCCAAACTTTTTTCGACGTTTTTAGATCTTTTCATATTTTTTCATAATAAAAATCCTTTATGAAATTAAAAATTCCCTAGCTTTTCCGCAACATTCTGATAAGGTCTGTGGATCTTAGATCGCTTAAATGATTGAGCACAGGAAAACTTCAGAAAATCGTTTATAATTTAGCAACTAAAATTCAATACTTTTTATAATTTAAAGTCTTATTGAAGTAATCATATTTGACAAATTGCTAAAACAAATATTCATTTATGTGACACCTTAATACATTCAAATATTTTTTCAAAAATATTTGAATGTATTAAACTGTTTTAGAACGTTTTCACATTTTTATGTCTTCCTATTAGTTCGCAAAGCGCCAATAATGAAAAAAAGTCTTGTTTTCCTTGAAATGCTTTTGTGAATATAACGTCCAAAATCCGATATTTGAGTGTTTTTTAACTATGTGTATATTCGTTTTTCTGTGTCCGGGTATGTCTGTTTGACCATATAATATAATATTCTAATCCGCTTTACCGATTTTAATAAAATTTTGATCAAAAATGGTGCTCGATCGATGACTTAGAGAGTTGTACGAGAAAACCTAAAATGATAAGCCATACATTTTATGGGGTTATGCGCCTTTTGAAAATAGTACGATTTTTTAGGAGAATTTTGACATAGAAATATCTTAATTTTTTATAATGGCAATTTTTAAGGATGTCTCCTTGAAGATAAAACCGAACCAAACAACTCTGTTGGCGATCAAAAGTAATTTCGTGTCTAGAAGACAAAATTCTCAAGAATCCATCAATATCTAAATGCGATTTTTTGTCGATTACAATACCTAACAAGTTGGCGTAAAAAAAGTAACACCGTCTTGTGTACAACATACAGAATGAAGTCATCCACGAAAGCTCATTAAGGTATTACATCGTATTCATTCGAGTAAGTCCTTACCAAGGTTTTTATAAACTAAAAACCGCCTTGGCGCTGGGTTAATGATCCAAAAAGTAACAAGAGTTTTTGTGTACACACAGAACGCCTTTAGGGCAACCACAACCAAGAACTATAGTGACATGTCTACCTGGAGCTCAAAGAAAGATAAGAACCTTTTTATTGTGTTAACATCATTTTTTACTACACGACTCGTGTTTAAATTCGTTTTAAATTACCGGTTCCTTTTGAAGCTAACGACTGAAGTTAATGAAACGCTCTTTATCTAAGTGAAGTGTATCAAAATAAAGAGAGTTTTAATAAAGTTCTTAACACTGATAAACTTATTATGATTTTATACCTATACTTTTTATTGTAAGAGATTTAATAGAAGGCATAAAGATTTATCACTTTTTGAAGTATAAACTTCTTTAGGCGCGTTTAGCAGTTTTTGTGGGTAGTGAATTGAACTGAGCGCGGCTATGTAACGCTCATTCGGTTGAAGTCGGCTCGAGTCGACTAACTGTTAGAGGAACATTCAGCGAGCGATATGATGATGCAGATGAAGGCCAGTATTATTAATTTCGCCTTGTTGAAGTTTACACTTCTGCCGGGTGGTCTTAAGCACACAATTTTTTTTTTAAGTGTTAACTTCTTTAGGCGCGGTTAGCAGTTTTTGTGGGTAGTGAATTGAACTGAGCCGTCAAGCTCGGCTATGTAACACTCATTCGTGTGAAATCGGCTCGAGTCGACTAACTGTGAGAAACATTCAGCGAGCGATATGATGATGCACATGAAGGCCAGTATTATTAATTTCGTCTTGTTGAAGTTTACACTTCTGCCGTGTGATCTTAAGCACACACAATAATTTTTTATCCCAGGGGCACGTATAGCTGGTTGATTTTGGAGAAGATGGTCTTCCAATATACTTAGTGTCTCACAGCTAATGACAGGTGATGTAGATTTCATGGGTAAATATATTGAGATTTCATAAATTAGTTTAAAAGTTGATAATATCAAAGATACTTACAAGGAGTTCTTGTTCTAGATATATGTTTTCGATTGCCAACTTTTGTAAGGTTCACAGATCTCGCCTACACCTAAAAATTTCCTGGGTCGACCTCTAACGTAAATACCTATTAACGAATTGGATATGACCAAAGTTAAATTGGAAAATTCAAAATGGCCGCCGTCCCGCTAAAAAGTAAACATTCTGTTATTTTTATTCTTTGGTAGGAATGTCTAAAATAACAAGGGCACGTTTATGGTCACAAAATTTTTTATTTTTTTTTGGGTATATAACGTATATAGAAAATTTTATTACTGATTTTAGTAGTCAACGGGCTGTAATTTAGTCCGGTTCATGTCATTTTGATATCCTTGAGCACTTTGAAATACTAATGATTAAAGATAAAAAAATCAAAATCGAAAAACTGTATTTTTTTCTCTTAAAATATTACGAAAACGCATTTCTTTCTACGAATGCCACTGAAAGCTTGGTTGCAATTTGGCTCAGGCATGTTTTATACACCATTTAAATGAAAATTTTATTGTCTATATTGTCGCGTAACTCTTTTCTTTCAAATAGCTTCATTTTCAAGAAAATAAATTAAAAAGTTAGAACTAAACTAGATATTTGACAATTTCTGTAATTTAAAAAAATAAAATATTCCTACTCGGGCGCCTTTTTAAATATTTCAATTGCTCAAGAGTGCCAGAGTGGCACCAACTGCCACTTGAAAGAAGAGCTCTTAGGCTACCAGAATCAGTAATAAAATTTTCTACATAAAGCAAATCCAACCTCTTTAAAAATCTTCCTGACTATCTGTATTTCTGTTTTTTTTCAATGGTAATATCAAACGCATGGTGTCTCTTTATTTTGGTTATTTAATTTTCAAGCACTTGGATGAATAATATTTTATATTTTTGTAAAGTGAAATGCAAAATTGCATCATAGTACTAACAACTTGAGAATAATATGGAGGAATTGGATTGGCAGGTAATGGACAGTTTCCTTAGATATTTGTAAGAGATAGCGGATTTATGTATTAAATCAAAGCTCATTATATTAATAAAAAAAAACTTTGATAGTAGGTACACCAAAGAGAGAGGTTAGAAATTTGTAGCGACGTGAACGGGTATTTGAGATTTTATCACCATTCTTAACGTATTATTTTATATCCAACTACATTCCAAGTTCAAAACTTTACCTTAGATGTCTTGGATAAAACTTGTTAGGAAATTCCTCTATGTGCAATCTTTGTTTTACAAAATAAAAAACATGGCGTCAGCTCAAAAATTATAGTTAAGCCTTATTGTCTATTGTTCAATTCAAATTCAGATGATTAGTAAAATATTGCTTTAAATGGTTCTGTTAATACAGACGGGTCTAAAACAGCTTCATTCAGGGCAATCAATTTTTATATTGCTGTGAATATATTTTTGTTTAACAGTTTTCATATCAAACTCGTTTTATTTAGAAACTTAAATACAAATTTTTTTTTGAACGATAATAGTTTTTAAAAGTTTAGAAATACATAGGACATACACTGCAAAAAATATAAATGATTTTGGAAATACTTTAGTAGTTGCACGAGTGTTACATAAGTATAAACGAGGAAATCGCATGTTTAAAAACAAAATTCAGATTTTTGAATTTGATATATTTTTTATTTTTTTCTGTTATAAATAAAATAAAAACAAAGGCGAAATATATTATAAATGAACAAAAAAAATCAATTTTTCAGTAGTTACAAATATAGTGACCTACCGATTTGGACACAAACTATCTTTTGATATTTTCTTTTCCAAAAAACAGAATTGAATTTTCCTCATAATTCTTTTATTTATAATATTTATTGTTACCTTAAAACTTTTACAGGAAAATTAAAAATTTTATTGCTAAAAGTTAAGTACTTTCTTCGTGTTACCTCCTCTATATTAATTAATTTTATTATGATTTAGTATTATACCAATGCACTGTATATTTAAAAGCTAATATTTTCTGATCACTTAGGAATTTCTCGATATAGGTTAATGCTTGTAAATAAAAATTAAATTTTTTTATTATAAAAAAAATTCCGGTAAAATTGTAATTTTTTTGTTTTATAAATAATACGGTAATTTTTACCTTCCTAGCCCGCGCAGCAATGGCTAGAGAAGGTATTAGTTTCGAGGAAATTTTTTTCTTTGAGATAACGCCGAACATATGTTATTTGGGTGTATTTTGACCTATCTTAGCAATATTGTCGTTATGTCTGTATGTGTGTGTGTAAACGGCTAAACCGATTTGTATAAAAATTTTAAGTAAAATAGCGTTCGACACTCTAACGAGCTGATTAGATTTTGGGCAAAATTGATTATTGCTAATGAAAGTTTTTTGACAATTCCAAAATTTAAAAATTGCTAACTTTTAAACGGAACATCAATATGCGGTTTTCGAAATATAGTTTCTTAATAATTTGTGTTATAAGCAAAAATTTCGTGAGAGATTTAGTTTCTGAGATATTTAAAAAAAACTGTTTTCAATGCTGATTTATCATGGCTTTACTTGAAGTGTGCTAATAGGCCAGCTAGGAAGGTATCAGATCCGTCATGGATTTATTTATTTAGTTTTGTGAACAGTCGGAACTGAGTATCTTACCCTTACCCCTTATGCCTCCGACACTGTCTTTATAAAGCATAGAGATTTATTCGTTCTAACGGTGTTGCTAACTTCTATCGACCTCGGTAAAAGTTTTAATTATTATCAGCAGTGAAAACGAAATAACAATGTAATAGTAATTATCTATTCGTGTTATTTAACGCCAGAGCAGAAATGGAAAATGTTTTAGATCACTTTTTAAATCACATACCTGCATTAGTTTTTAATCTTTATAAAAAAAAAATAATTACCTATCTTTATAGTGTGTGATGAAGTTCACTGATTGGGAAAAAATTTCACGTCATGCTTTAAACGTTCGATGAGAACATGATAATAAGAAAAGACGAGGAGGAGTGTGCAGACACCTCATAAAATCATGAAGGCGTGGAAAGTGCCTAAAATTTGCATTGCAGTAAAAAGCTGTCTTAGTATAAACTGCCTAAAAACTTATATTTAAAAAGGCAATGTTAAATCATTTTACTTGGAACGGCTCATGAAATATTCACATAATTTTTTAAATTCATGCATTTTTTATTTGTCGTTTAGTCCCACAACCAGCATTACGTGTGAATTTTAGCGCTACTTATATGTAGATATATTTTAAGCCGAAAATCGTTTAGTTTAAAAGATAAAATAAAACCAAGTGTAACAAACGCAATAATAACAGTGGCGTATCCAGTAATATGTTTTCGGGTGGCTTCATGACGTTGTAACTTATGATATTTTATCTTTTTATTCATTAAATTTTTAAATTTATCCAACACAATTTTAGGGCGTCAATATTTTTTTTTCCTGGGAGGGGTAATTTTTTTCTTGGTAGGGATAAGCAAATGAAAAAACATATAACATATATAGTGCTATAAGTTACACATATTTTTCTTGAGGGCGTGGTAATAACCCTTATCCCCCCCCCTTATCGACGCCCTGGACCAGTTTTAGAAACTGGTGTTCCAAGTTGTCAGATATTTGGTTCTCTGACCATTTGGAATAGATGTCGCAACTTTCAATCTTGTATATCGTGATAGCGGCCAAGACCGACATTTTTAATAAATTACTTTGTAACATAATAGGTACTTTGCACCAATTAAGAATCTTTCTTTTTAGAGGTTTCTAAATATTGATTTTTTTTTTGGTTTGATTAAATGCTTGACAGAACGTTCTATCAACGGCATGTGCGTGGGGAGAAATTGATTTTCTGCATTTGTTAGGAAAATAGGTATTATTTTTAATAGTATAGCTTAAGGATCAGTTTAAAAAAACTAATGAATCTTGAATAAAGGAAAGACAATATTAGGAATCACATAAAATGAAATGGCACATAAAATGAAATAGCAGTCTAAAAATAAAAACTTGCCTCATCCGTAAAATCATTAATATAATTCACAAAAAGACGACGGTTACATTATAATATATTTATCGTCATAACATTTGCGTTTCCAGGGGGGTAACTTGGGGATTGAAGCCCTCCCCCAAGAACCCGAACATAGATAAAAAATAGTTTCCTGATTTTTATTGTGTATCAAATAAAACGGGAAAAATTTCTAAGCTTCCCCCCACCATAATGCAATCTTTGGTATACGCCACTGATATAGTAAAAAACTTGTTGTGGTTTGAAAAGATTAGTAACAGTAAATTTTAGACACTTAGTAAGAATACACAATTATTAATTAGTTATTTTTAAATAATACAGAAATTTACATTGGAGGACAAGAACTAAAATAAATTTTGAAATCCAAAATAGGTTTATAAATTATGGTCTACCTATACTGCAATATACAAAATATAAATACAAAACGTTCAAATAACTTATGGTTTTTTGCTTATGGTCAAAGGTTTTTTCCCAGATATAGCATTTGTCAATTGTGGAGTGGAGGAAAACTAGAAAATTTAAAAATGACAAATATGACAGTGTCAAATAATTTTGTGTAAGATAAATATATATATAAGGATTTTTTTTTTAAATTATTGTAACGAGCTGGTTAGATTTTGGTTTAAGTCCATAAATGCTAATAACAGTTTTTTGACAGTTAAAAAATGGAAAAAATGCTAACTTTTTGACAAAGTATCGCATCAATCTGCGGTTTTTAAAATATTGGAGCAAATATTTTTGCAATAATTTACATTATAACCAAAAACTTCGTGAGAGCTAAAATGTTTTTAGAGGTGATATAAAATGGAGTTCACTTGGAGTGGGCTAGGAAGGCATCAGATCCATCATGAATCCTTTTATATTTATAAGCCATTACAGAAAAATTTTGAGATAAGTTTTGGTAAATATCCGAAGGCCCTTTAATAATTACGGAAAATAATAATATTAGCACTAAATGTAAAACCTTTTTTTGAATTGTTGAAAAGAAAAACTTTGTAACAAAAAATCTGAAAAAAATGTTAAGTTTGACACTTTTATGCATAATAATAAGAGTATTTCTCTTCTTTTGATTACCGCCCCATAAAGTTTAGTGCTTCATTTAAATTACACTCTGTATAATCACTGACGAGAAAAACATTTTCAGTCTTTATATTTGCCTACAATTAACAGGAGTTTTTTATCTACATATATTGATGTATACTTATATTTTATTTCGACAATAGCACCATACTTTGTTTGATTAAATTTATTTATCTAATTATAAGTTTTGTATAGTTTATAGAACCTTGAGGTTAATTTATTTGCAACAAACAATAGGTGCCACCTTTTCCTTAGAACTTAGGCGGTAGCGTCCTGGAATCAACGATTATATAATATTAATTTATTTCAAAGAATTCTACATTAAGTTATTTATAAAATGCGTTATTGTTGTAAACCTTTTTTCTTGTGTTTTAAATGTAAATGATCAGCATTGTAATGAAAACAAACAGCAGCGTCTCTAATGCAATTATCAGTTGAATATCAATTAGTATTGTTGTCTATAACAACTTCATTAACTTATTTTCAGCGATTTGCAGGTTTCTAGGCAATAAGTCATCGCTATTATAGGTTTTGGCTAAACTTAGGTTTGTGTTTCACCCTTCTCTGCCTGTTGCCGTGTTCATCCATCTAGTTCCCACATGTTTCTTCAAATCGTCCGTCCATCTCATTTGTGGTCTTCCCTTACTTTTATTTGCCCAAGGTCTCCAGTTTACAATACATTTATTCCATCGATTATCATATTGTCTGATATTATTAGCGACAAATTTTCATTTTATCTACCTCTCCTCTTACATGCCTTGCTTTTGTTTTATTTCTTATACATTAATTCCTTTTTCTATTTGTTAGCTTTACATGTAATATATTTTTCCATTGATCTTTAAGCTTTTGTTAATGATTTGGTTGTTCAGGTTCTGGGATCCATAGGTGAGTACAGGAAGGATACATTGGTTATACACCTTCGTTTTGAGAGAGGTACTGAGGATATTATTTTTTAATATGTAGATTAATTATCGAATGCTGTCCAGGCCAATCTTCCTCGTCTCTTGATTCAGCTGTTTTTTTAGTTTAATAATTTTCCCAGATACACATATTTCCCTATTTGTTCTATTTTTTATTGGATTATTTAGGTCGGGATATCTCCATTTGCGTTTGTTATAATTTTAGGTTTAGTGTAGTTCATACTCAAGCTTATCTTTTAGCTGCTGTATCCATTTCTTCCAGCATTTTTATCAGTTTTTCTTTCTTATCTGTTATTATGGCGATATCGTCAGCATATCTTAGGTGGTTCCAGTGGCGGCGCGTGATAAAAAGCTTTGGGGGTGCACACCAAAAAATAAAAATAAAAAATTGCGACGCAGGCGAAAATCTTTTTTCAGTGCCACGCTAACTTTTTGGGCCGTCGAGTGGGCCGTCATATCATATAATTTAGAGCAAATAATTAAAAAATGAGATATTTAGTTAGATATTAGTTACCTACCTATTATTATTGTTTCTATAAATAAATAATAAATTATGACACCTAGTTTATTTTCTCCTCTAATGGCAAAGATGAAAATTTATTTAAATATTGCACGCTAATGCTATCAGAATTAGAAACTTCCGCCATTGTCAAAATTCCCCAGATTAATTAATCTACATTTTCGTAATAAAAAAAAATTGTGTGTGATTAAGACCACACGGCAGAAGTGTAAACTTCAACAAGGCGAAATTAATAATACTGGCCCATAACATATTCTGCAAAGCGGACCGAACCGAACTCTTCTGTGTATTGGCCTTCATCTGCATCATCATATCGCTCGCTGCATGTTTCTCACAGTTAGTCGACTCGAGCCGATTTCACCCGAATGAGCGTTACATAGCCGAGCCTGACGGCTCAGTTGAATTCACTACCCACCAAAACTGCTAAACGCGCCTAAAGAAGTTTACACTTCAAAAACTACAAATATGTAAAACATCAATATTTTTATTTTTTGCACACTTAGTACTTAAAATTTTAACTCTACTCAGTGTTATATAATATAATGATTACTTAGTACCGAATACAAAATATCTGATACTCGAATAGGAAGTATCAGTATCTATTCGATACTTGCAAAAGGAATCGTTGCACACACAACTACTACTAAGTGCACGAATTAAAAGTGCCGCTAATCTGCTCTAACATGCAACGCGAACCGACGTGGCATGGGTCATCACGGGGGTGCGGGCGGCATTGAGGCTGGTCTTGGGTATACGCGCCGTGCAGAAGGAAGGTTCAGATTCCATGTACTGTAAAATTCTATTGGGACATGTCGTTCTCTCTTTCTATATTTCGTAATTAGCATGCGACATAACATCAAGGGTGCATAGAATTTCGTTCCAGTAAATAAAAGCGTTGTTTGCATATATGTAGTCTTCCGTTTATGGAGAGTTTGAACACGAATACAAACACATACAACAGGTATTAATTCCTAGAGTATATTCCAGTCTTTAGTAAATTTCTTTTGGGATAATTATGAATTAAATTAAGGAATGATCAAAGTTTAATATTTTTTTAAGTAAAATTTGGGAGTGCACGTGCACATGTGCACTTATGGAGAAACCGCCACTGGGTGGTTCAAATATTGAACCGAACCGAACCGAACCAATCTAAGTTTTTAAAAACATCTTCTAGGGCCTGGTTAAATATTTTAGGGATAGATATTGTCTCCCCTTCTGACACCTCTTCTTATGTGGATTGGCTTAGTTCTTTCGTGGATTTTAATTGATATTGTTGCTTGACTATATATATTGGCTATTAAGTCTGTGTATATGCAATCTATTTGGCTATTAATTAAATATGCTTTTATTGCCCAGTGCTTAATGCTATCGGAAGCTTTTTCAAAGTGCATAAACGCAATATATATATTGGAATGTTGTATTTATTGGCAATTGGGATTTTCATGGTTAATAGGTGGTCAACTGTACTGAAACCTTATGGAAGGCTGCTTGTGGTTTTGATTAAGATCCGTCAAATATTGTTGTTAATGTTTTTGTGAAAAGCTTATAAATTAAATTGAGAAGTTTTATAGGTTGATAGCTTTAGGTCTGCGCTATCGCCTTTCTTGTATAGAGTAATGGTTATTGATTACTTCCAGCCTCCTTGTTCAGGAGAATATGAAGGATATTAACTACAGTTTTACCACCGTATATTTCTGCCATTACTCGGTCTTTTTTAGCCTCCTATAATCACCTGAATTGTTCTAAGGAAGAACTAACTTTAGAACCCTAAACAAAACCTAACCCAAATCAAAACTAAATTTTATCGTAAGTGAAGCAAGTAGACGAAAACGTTTTGAATAAAATAGTCTTAGTAAGTCACGATGGTCAAAGAGTTCCTTGATGTTAACTTTGGGCATTTATGCTCAAAATGGTGCTTCGAAAAAATTTTGTGAAGAAATTGAAAGATCATGATAATTTTCTATGAAATGGAGAATGTTTAAGCTTCAGGTCACTAAGTAAGTGTTGAGTTGAAATATGAATGTGCTACGGAGATAATAAAATACTACAGTTTTACAATATGTAAGCCTAATTTATAGATTTGTCTGCTATTAGAATCGAATGCTTGGTCTCACCCACTTTTTTAATGTCTTCATATTTTTCCTAAATTTGTAGAATACAAAAAAAACCGTGCGTTGTTTGGCAACTTCGTATGATTTAAAATCATGATTTAATGAACGACTTTCTGTCACAGTTTATAAAGCCCTCTGAAATTATGGGCTTTCTAGATAAGCTTAGTAAATTTTAAGTTGACATTTGAAAACTGGAAGATCGCACATACATTAGAGATTGGTGTGTGTAAATAGTTGATCAATTTAAGAAACATTCTTATATTCTTTTAGTAATACCAAACAAATTTTAAATTTAAATAAAAAATGAGTAAAACGTTACTAAACAGCGTTATAATTTGTATTTAAACAGTAAAAAAAAAACTAAAATAAAATATTTAGTGCGAAAAGGTCACTTTACCGCACTGGTGCAAAAAATATACATTACGGCACTCTTGTTTTTTTATGCGTGCGGTAAATTGACTATATTACACAAGTGTGGAAAAGTACAACATTCCGCACGCGAGTAGGAGAAATATCGATTTATTATAATTAGCCTTCTAAAAAGCGTTCTTAACATATTGGATTAAATTCACCTCTTTTATTTAATTTTCCTTTTTTTTAAATTTAACTGAGCTTTATTATATATCCAAAGGTCTGCAAAGAGTCCCTGGCGGATCTTGTACCATATCTAGAGTTTTCATTCCTCAAGCTGTACCCGTCTGGCAAAAAGATCCTCCTGCTCCTGGATCGTTTCCAAAATATCCCAAATGTTAAGTTTCCTCTTGATTCCTCTACATAAATCACGTCTCTACTTTAGAAGCCTGCTAGTGTTAGCTATTCAGATTTACATATTTGGTGTGTTGATTTCACACTTACCTCCATACCTGCAGTCGTCTTAGTAAATTAGGTACTCCTTGCATTTAGCAAGAGGTATAGCCTACTGCGGGCCCTAATAATCTGAGGGCGCGGCAGTGCCTCGCCAAGTTCGCGCGCCATAACCATCTTTTCTGGAAACATTTCAGCCGATATTTGACCTACCTAACACTCTACTTCGGAATGAGCTACGAATCTCAAACTTTGCGTAGTCGTAGATCTCCATGGAGTTAACAACCCCTCTAAGTTTCATGGAATTCCATAAAGTAGTAAAGTAGTTACGAAATTTCAAAAAACGTCGAAATTGCCACTCACCCACTGACTCACTCATGTATAGATCATCAATATTCTACTGTACTTCCAGACATGCTACAAAGCTGAAATTTGGTAGACTGATAGAAATTATGACCAAACCCCTGGGAAAAATCAAAAAACCCCAAAATTTTAATTTACTCCCCTCCCCTATACATTTAAAGTTATATAAAAGTAACATCGCCCACTTCCAGAAATGCTAGAGAGTTGAGCTTTGGCAGACTGATAGGAACTATGATAAAACTATAGGAAAAAATCAAAAAACCCCAAAATTTTAATTTACTCCCCTCCCCTATACATTTAGAGTTATGTTAAAGTAGCATTGCCCACTTCCAGAAATGCTAGAGAGTTGAGCTTTGGTAGACTGATAGGAACTATGATAAAACTATAGGAAAAAATTAAAACACCCCAAAATTCTAATTTACTTCCCTCCCCTATAAATGTAAAGTTAAGTAAAAGTAACATTGCCTACTTCCAGACATGCTAGAGAGCTGAGCTTTGGAAGACCGAAAAATTAAAACACCTCAAAATTCTAATTTACTTCCTTCCCCTATAAATGTAAAGTTATGTAAAAGTAACACTGCCCACTTCCAGAAACGCTAGAGAGCTGAACTTTTTAAGACTGAAAGACAATATGATAAAACTATATAAAAAAATTTAAAAACACCAACATTTTAATTTACTTCCCTCCTATAAATTTAAATTTATAAAAAACTAACATTGCACGCTTCCAGAAACGCTAGAGAGCTGAGCATTGGAATGCTGATAGAAATTATGATAAAACCATGGGAAAAAATTTATAAAGTTCAATATTTTTATTTACTCTCCTCCCCTATAAATGTAAAGTTATGCAAAAGTAACATTACCCACTTCCAGAAACGCTAGAGAGCTGAGCATTGAAAGACTGATAGGAACTATGATAGAACTATAGGACAAAATTTAAAAACATGACAATTTTAATTTATTTCCCTCTCCTATAAATATATTTATATAAAACTAACATTGCCCACTTCCAGAAACGCGAGAGAGCTGAGCATTGGAATGCTAATAGAAATTATGATAAAACCATGGGAAAAAATTTATAAGTCCAATATTTTCATTTACTCTCCTCCCCTATACATGTAAAGTTAAAGAGCTGAGCTTTGGAAGGCTAATAGGAACTACGATAAAACCATGGAAAAAAATTAAAAAACCTCAAAAATTTAAGTAAGGTATTGCAAAAGTTTTGAACAATATTCCGCATATTTTACTACTTTAAAAATTAAGTATTATCCAATTCCTTTAAAAAAGAAGTGAAATCATAACAAAAACATTTCATGTAAAAAAAGGCCAAGTACGCGAAAATGGCATTCCGTAAAAAGAATTGAGATAAAAGTAAAGCCAAGTTCTCCAATACAAATTTCAAAATGAAAGGTTCTTACTAGTTTGGAAATATTTTTCTAAACTTGGGTATTACGGCTGTAAATGACTCTTAGGCACAGTGCTAAATTGAACATAAAGAAGTTTGGTTGTAATAGCAAAGTTTTAAAAAATATTTCCAAACTAGTAAGAACCTTTCATTTTGAAATTTGTATTGGAGAACTTGGCTTTACTTTTATCTCAATTCTTTTTACGGAATGCCATTTTCGCGTACTTGGCCTTTTTTTACATGAAATGTTTTTGTTATGATTACGTTTTCAAAAAATATTTGATACATTTAAATCGATATATTGTACCTACTGCGTCTGTCTGCTCGGGACATTAAACCACACCGAATATTTGCGGTTTTAACGGCTTTTCTAAATAATTTTTTTTAAATTATTATTTTGTTTTTTTAAATTTTTTGTACCTAAACTCGTAAAACAAATGCCATTGCGTTTCTTCGTTTGGCGATTCTAAGAGAATCTAATTATCGCAGAAAGAAAAACAAACTATAAAATAGCTCCACTAACACGTAATCTTAAACTTCCTCTCGGTCTTCATTGTTAACAGGTTAAACTATGAAACAGTTAAATACCTACACGAAAAGTTTCCGTTATAGTTTATTTACTTTATATAATAGGTTCCCCTCTTAAATCTGAAAACATTAAAAATGCTGTGAATATACAGCAACAAACGACGTGTTAATGTAGGCCAGCGTAAAATATAGATCGTTATCTGGATAGGCATTTTTGTTTCCCGTCTTTGAATGTTGCCTTACTGTGTTTTTATTAGCGAAGAAACAACGGTTCTAGTTTATTGGTAGCCTTTTGTCATTAAGTTCTTATACCCATATAATTTATTATATAGTGCATTAAAATATATTGGCAAAGGGGTTTTCTTTAAAGCACCGTCAGCTGCTGACTTGGCCTTGATGGCAAATAGTTCGTTCACTTCAAGACACTTATTTGAATTGCCTGTAAAATTTATACTTCTTTCACTAAAGTCATTAGGGAAAATTGTGCGACTTTAAAATTCTTTTGCAAAATAATTATCGTAGTCAAGCAAAATTAATCATTAGTGAAATTTTTCAAGTATATTGTATCGAAGAATACTAATTAAAACATAAGAAAAGGTGTATCATAACAAAAACCTTTCATGTAAAAAAAGCCAAGTACGCGAATTTGGTATTCCGTAAAAAGAATTGAGATAAAAGTAAAGCTAAGTTCTCTAATCCAAATATCAAAATAAAAGGTTCTTACTAGTTTGGAAATGTTTTTTGAAACTTTGCTATTACAGCCAAACTTCTTTACGTTCAATTTAGCTCTGTGCCTAAGAGTCATTTGCAGCCGTAATACCCACGTTTAGAAAAACATTTCTAAACTAGTAAGAACCTTTCACTTTGACATTTGTATTGGAGAACTTGGCTTTACTTTTATCTCAATTTTTTTATGGAATACCAGAACTGAGTAGCGCTAAGTGGTATCACCACGTTCCGCTACTGCGCTGGCAGTCCGGTTCCAACAATGAGTAACAGATAGCATGATGGCGCCTCCAAGATCAAAATATTCCGGAGGTAAAATACCCGACCACTCGGATCTCCGGGCGTCGGGTGATCCTGGGGGTCCTTCATGCAAAGATATTAAAAGAAGACCAAAAACTCAACTCAGAATTGATTTTAGCAATATAAGAGGATTAAGTACCAACATGAATTCAGTTCACCAACATCTTGAAGAACAAAGACCTGACATCCTTGTTCTCACTGAAACTAAAATCAGTTCTGCAACACCTATTGTGAGCTATCTTTATCCCGGCTATGACCTACACCACCGATTTCGACACAATTTTGGGATTTGTGTGTACATTAAAAATGACCTTTCATGTCATCGAGAGGAGAAGCTAGAACCAGCGAACCTCGATATCATATGGCTAAAATTCACCTCAAAGTCATCGACCAAGTTCATCTGCTGCCTCTACCGACCGCCAAGTAACACCGAGTATCAAAACTTTTTTGCGACATTATCCGAAAACTGTGATAGTATACAGTCTAACTATCCACATGCGGAAATTGTTTTTTAGGCGATTTCAACGTCCACAATATACCCTGGTTAAAACACCACAACAAAACAGATAATGAAGGCAGGGAAGCAGAAGCTTTTGCCATAAGTTGTGGTCTAACGCAGCTTGTCGATGAACCTACCCGTATCTCAGAAAGGGGTGAATTTGCAGCGCTTTTAGACTTGTTCCTAACTACAAATCCTGACTCGTACACAATTCAAGTAGATCCCCCACTTGGTTCATCCGATCATAAACTTATAATAACAAAGTGCGAAATGCTCATACCACCAAGCCAACAATCACTTCCTCGTAAAATGTGGCACTATAAATCGGCAAAATGGAATTACCTTAAGCAGTTTTACCTGGATTTTCCATGGCAAGAGGTTTGCTTTAAAACAGCTGATCCCACTATCTGCTGTAATGAAATAACAAAAGTAATCTTATCTGGAATGGATGCATATATCCCACATACAATAAAACGCAGAGCAAATGCAAAACATTGGTTCAACGGCCAGTGTCAAACGGCTGTACAGAAAAAACACAGAGCATATAACCTTTGGAAACGAAAACAAACCGCTCACAACCACACAGAATTTATAGAAGCCAGAAATAGTTGCAAAATTACTATTGACGCCGCCAAAGAAACATACAATCAAAGAATAAAAAACAGGTTGCTGAATTGTCCAAGTAGTTCTAGGTCCTTTTGGTCACTTGCAAAAGCTGTTGGATCAAACTTCACCAAGTCATCCATACCACCACTTACAGATAAAAATACTCACTTAGCCACAACATCAGAGGAAAAAGCCAATATGCTGGCCAAAATCTTTTCCTACAACTCAAACCTAACAGTGCCAAATGGAAAAACTCCACCGTTCATTGGAAGGGTTTCCCACAGTATGCCAGAGGTACCCTTTTGTCACAGAGAAATACGAAAATCCCTTAAAAAGTTGGATACAAACAAAGCAATGGGTCCAGATGGCATTCCCGCGATAGTACTCAAAAATTGTGCTAACGAACTCACCCCAACTTTCGCTAAATTATTCAATTTATCTTACAGGCAAGGAGTATATCCATCATCATGGAAGTCTGCCGCAGTACAACCTATTCCAAAGAAAGGAAAAAAGACAGATCCGTTAAACTATAGACCAATTGCTCTACTTCCGGTGATATCAAAAGTAATGGAAAGAGTTGTGAACAATCACCTAACCAAGTACTTGGAAAAGTACAAAATTATCAACGACAAGCAATACGGATTTCGAAAATATAGGTCAACTGGCGATTTACTTACATACGTCACTCACTTATGGCAGAAAGCGATTGAGTTACGGGGCGAAACAAGAACAATTGCCTTAGATATATCAAAAGCATTCGATAAAGTCTGGCATGAAAATCTCCTCAACAAGCTCAAAGCAATGGGATTGTCGCCGAAACTTTGCACTTGGTTTGAAAGTTACCTTAAGGATAGATCCATTTATGTTGCACTGGATGGCCGGAACTCCAACTCTTACCAAATAAATGCTGGTGTGCCACAGGGAGCAATCCTTTCGCCAACACTTTTTCTGATTTACATAAATGATCTCATAGATAAAACAGTAAATCCACTTTATTGCTTTGCAGATGATGGCAATGTAGTCTCCTCAGTCATACCACCCACTCAGTGTCTATCCGCACGTGAATTCCATCATCTTAGACTAACTCAAATATCGCAGATAAATAACGACCTGGAGATAATAGAGGACTGGGGCAACAAAAACCTTGTACAGTTTAACGCGCAGAAAACCCAAGCAGCCCTGTTTTCAAAAAAGACCAGCACCGGTGAGCCAAACATCATGTTATCTGGAAGTGCTGTCACATTGCAGAGCCAGTTGAACATCTTAGGAGTCACTGCAGAGACCAACATGTCTTGGCACAGTCACGTGGCAGATATAGCTAAAAGGGCGTCCCAAAAGCTTGGGGTGCTGTTTCGTACAAGACATCTGTATACACCAAGCCAACTGCTGACACTCTACAAAGCCCAGATTCGACCAACTATGGAGTACTGCTCACATATATGGAGTGCGGCACCCAAACATACCTTAATGCTTTTGAACACCGTGCAAAAACGAGCTATCAAGCTGATCAATGACCCCGCACTTACCCGTAGCTTGGATAGTCTCGAACATCGAAGAACTGTGGGCGATCTATCTCTCTTCTACAGGTATTATCACGGAAAATGCTCTGAAGAGTTGGCACATATGATCCCCCCGGGAGTAGCACCTACTAGGCGAACACGTCAAACAGACGGTAACCATCAATTTACTGTCAAAATAGAGGCACCAAGAACCTCGTTATATCAGAATTCATATCTCTGGAGAACAGCATCGCTGTGGAATAAACTCCCTGCGACAGTTTTCCCTGCAGGTTACAACCTGAACCGTTTCAAAACCAACACACACCAACATTTCCGCGCACTGGCCGCTTCTCGAGCGTAATAGGGATCCCCTTGCGAGTGCGCTTAACCGTAAAAAAAAAAAAAAGTTTCGCGTACTTGCCTTTTTTTACATAAAATGTTTTTTTATGATTTCATTTTTTTTAAATGAATTTAATAATATTTAATTTTTAAAGTAGTAAAACATGCGGAATATTGTTCAAAACTTATGCAATGCCTTATTTAAAATTTTGAGGTTTTTAAATTTTTTCCCATGGTTTTATCATAGTTCCTATCATTCTTCCCAAGCTCAGCTCTATAGCGTTTTTGGAAGTAAACAATATTACTTTTTACATAACTTTACGTGTATAGGGTTCCCTCCCGTTTCCGGAAGTGGGCAATGTTACTTTTACATAACTTTACATGTATAGGGGAGGGGAGTGAATTAGAATTTTGGGGTTTTTTGATCTTTTTCAGGGGTTTTGTCATAATTTCTATTAGTCTGCCAAATTTCAGCTTTGTAACGTGTCTGGAAGTACAGTAGAATTTTGATGATCTATACATGAGTGAGTGAGTGAGTGGCAATTTCGACGTTTTTCGAAATCTCGTAACTACTTTACTACTTTATGAAAGTCCATGAAACTTAGAGGCGTTTTGGAAGTTGTTAACTCTATAAAGATCTACGACTGGGCAAGGTTTAAGATTCGTAGCTCATTCCGAAGTAGAGTTTTAGATCGATTAAATATGGGCTGAAATGTTTCAAGAAAAAATTATCAGACACAAACTAACTCTTACTACAAAAACTCGCAGATGGTTCTGTCGGACAATAGTCTTATTTTAAAATGATCTGAGAAGAATTTGGTAATATACATTACGTCAAGCAGTGTTACTTAAAGTCTATTTAGTATTTGCTACTCGTGGATTGCCAAAATGTATGATATCCATTAAATGGGTCTTAATTTGTTGCCAAATATGTAAAGCATGTCTGTACATTAAACACTGTAAAATTAAATCTCTCTATCATCCTGTATCAAACGAATAAGCTTAGCAAGGTACTCTGGACGCTGAAACTGAGTCTGTGGTTTAAGATCTTAAAATTGGTTAAAAATTCTGGAGGAGAAGAATTGATAATAGTGACGAGACTGCTGAACAATACTCCACTAATTCTCCAAAAAGCATTGCTAAACTTTTACACCTTAGTGTGTACTAAAATCAAATCC
This sequence comes from Aspidapion aeneum, assembly GCA_963576565.1. Classification (NCBI taxonomy): domain Eukaryota; kingdom Metazoa; phylum Arthropoda; class Insecta; order Coleoptera; family Brentidae; genus Aspidapion; species Aspidapion aeneum. The sequence continues at coordinate 15,061,715 of OY755042.1, forward strand.
TGGTATTTAAGATTATGTTTTAATTTATTAGCAATAAAAAGCAATTTTTGCACTTTTATTTAAATAAGTTAGTAAGTTTGTTAATTAAAATGAATGTGCTCATAACAAAACTTAAAGTAAGAGATACAACTTAGCCAGACAAAAATGACTTTGCAAGAAAAACGCTCAGAGAGTTTCAAAATAAGACATGACATACCAAAAGAATATGTTTAATGGCTGTGATGTTATTTTTACTATCTACGCAGATTTGGTAATACTCATCAAGACAAGTGATCGCTGTAATAATGCTTTTTAGAACATAGGTATTTTATGCATATTTTATTTCTGTATATTACGATTGATTCTTTAATAAAACAACGAATATCATTTTTTCTTAGCGCATCTTTTATAATATCTAAAATAAGAAGCCACCAATTAGATACCTCTACCTAAATCAATTAACAATAAATCTATAAATACTCTTGATGCAACAGACTACATAAAAATACGTGTTTTTATTTTTAATTATTAGTGTTTTTTTATTTAAAATCATGATTTTGGTTTTATTATTTATTTTTTGAAGCATACTTATTTTTAGATACTTTGGTACTTAGTTCCGTATTCATTTAATAGCTACATGCTTAAATATACTAATTTTTAAATGGTATACATTACTTAAAAATATTGCTGGCAAATTATTGTTGGTAAGTTTTAAGAAAAACTATGTTTATAAAAATAAGTTATTAACACTATCCATTCTTTAAATTAGGGAAAAAGGATAAATCTTCCTCGAATACATGCAACTGATTGGTCGATGCATGTTATTTCATACTAATAACATTATTTTCGATGGAAAATGTTGGCTTTGATTCCTAGAACAACTTTCATTCAAAATAATACCAACTGTGGCAATAGGGATAATAATCTCCGAGCCGTCACGTGCTATGCGACAAGACCTCTAATGCGCAAGCTTTTTAAGCCAACTGATGAGTAATGAAGAACGCGAGATGCTATTGGTCAAGACAAGTCATATCGCATAACACGCGACCACTTTAACATTATTCAACGTCTGCTATTGGCAAAAGCATGAGATGTGATGTAATCATATCGTTCACTTACGAGAATAGAGCCCCAGGTGTGTGTATTAGGGAAGTTTTCTCTATTTTTCCTAATTTGGAGTATAGATACACTGGTAAGAAAAGAAAAGAAAAGAAAAGAAAAGAAAAGAAAAGAAAAGAAAAGAAAAGAAAAGAAAAGAAAAGAAAAGAAAAGAAAAGAAAAGAAAAGAAAAGAAAAGAAAAGAAAAGAAAAGAAAAGAAAAGAAAAGAAAAAATAAAATGTAACCTTTTTCGTTGAGAGGGCTGTGTTTGTCCCAAATATTTTTAAAGACATGCCTAAACCAATATTTATTAAAAAACACTTGGCATTTGAAATATAAATTTCTAGTATTCATAAGGGGCGTTGATGTCTCTTTGCTTTGTATTTCTATTAAAATACCAGATCATATAATTAATATTTATATTTTTATTTTTAGCGAAAATGAAGATCATTCTTCCGCTAGTCGTTTGGATATGGCTTTTCCACGTATCGTTAACGGTAAGTGACACTCAGCATCCTTTATATAGGAAGTATGTTACTTTTTAAAAATGTTAGGAGTAACCAAAGAAATTCATTTAGTTGAATGTTTTTGGGAGTAACATATTTGCTAATCAATTCTATTTAGGTATCCAAATAAAAAAAGGGCCTACGTGCCTTTTATAACTGTTTATGAAAAATAAGTTTGATATTTACTTAATTTCTATATTTCGCCATCTTCTGATTTCCAGTCTACATTGGTTTCGGTTGGTCCAGAGATTCTCATCTACTCCTCTTTCTCTAATGTCTCTGTCTATTCCTTCTCTACAACTCAGTCTGAGTCTTCCTCTCTTTCTTCTTCCCTGTGGCGTCCAGTTTAGTATTTTTCTTCCATCTAACTAAGTTGGTTAATTTGTATAATAATATATATTTTTTAATTTAATTTTTTTTTTTTAATTTCTCGAATTCTCCTGTTTCTCACTCTTTCCAATTTTGATTTTCCGGCAGCGGGTCTCCAGTAATCAATTTCAGTGGCTTCAAGAGACTTGCGAGCTTTTTCTTTCAGTATGCTGATGTTAATTCTATTTTTTTTTTGTTTTGATACAGTCTTATCCCAGAGAATACTGTTGAGTTGTCTAATTGCTTGTCTTCCTTGGTTATTTCTGTGTCTGATTTCTTCATCTAAACTACCATCATTAGTGATGTGCATTCCCAGATATTTGTACTTTTTGCTTTGTTTTATCTGATGTTGTTTTTCCAAGATAAGATCCATTGCTCCCCACTAGTGCACATATATTCCATTTTCTGAAGATTTACCTCCAGCCCCCACTTCGTATTCTTCAATTAATGTACGGGTCATATATTCTAAATCGTCGTATGGACCAGGACTATTTTAATCATCAGCGAAGCAGAGAGTGTACATGTTTTCAGGGCTTGTTCTCAATACATCTTAAACAATGTTGGTGACAAGCAACAACCCTGCTTCAGACCCTGTTAAATAAACCCCTTTGATAATGTTAATATCTATGCTAGCATTAATAAATCTGTAATATTTTTCTGAACTTAATTTTATTTTGGTTTACCTGACGAATGATGTACATATTTTGCTATAGTTAATAATATAACTGAGTCTTACCTAAAATTTTGTAAAATCATATAAATTCTTGTAAGATAAGTCAACGACAAAAGACATGGAAGGATGAGCCCACAATGTCGGCATTGCACCATTTTAAAGTAGGCTTAAATTTGTATCTCTAAAAATTGAATTAAGACATAATTGGTGAGACCGTCTATATATCCCTTAGAAAATTAAACTAGTTTCCTAAGGTCTATCCTAATTTATCCGGTTGTTTGCCCATAATCAACAAGACTAGAATCAGGATTCCGTCGTAAACACAGCAAACATTTTACCTAAAAGGGATAAATCCTCCGCGAACAAGAACTTAAATCTCCAACATGCTACACACGCCTACATGTTGCAGTTGTTACGAATTATACTGCAACTTGTTCTTGTCATGTAGTACTGATTTTTTCTGGTACTTGGTACGACTTACAAACACACAGCCTTTAGAAACTTATTGTTAGCGACAACATCAAAGGTCTAGACTGACCATATCTGGTCAAACAAGCATGAAATGTTGTTTCTCTTGCCATAGACTTCATGCAGAGCATAGGGCAAATAAAAACAAAACTTATCGATGTACTTTACTTGCAAACATTTAGAAATTATTTTTACATTTATACCCACCCGGCTGCATCATTTAATAGCAAATTAATGGATCTATAGCAGAGACATGAGAGAGGAACAGATTACCCTTCCTCAATGCGCTAATGTTGAGATTTCTTAGGCGACCATTTTTACATTTAAGGACGTCACTACTGGCAGCGTATAGTCCATTTAATTAACACTGAGAAAAAAAATTGTGTGTGCTTAAGACCACACGGCAGAAGTGTAAACTTCAACAAGGCGAAATTAATAATACTGGCCTCATCTGCATCATCATATCGCTCGCTGAATGTTCCTCTCACAGTTAGTCGACTCGAGCCGACTTCATCCGAATGACCGTTACATAGCCGAGCCTGACGGCTCAGTTCAATTCACTTCAAACGCGCCTAAAGAAGTTTACACTTCAATAATGAATCACTAAAATGATCATTTTCCTAAAAGGACTGAACGTATGCAAAACCCTCTGTTCTTCGGTTTTAGTGGATAACATTTTCAGGAAAATAATGCACCTACCTATTAAAAATGTCACCATCAAAAAATATAAAACAATGCGCTCCACAAAAATAAAAGAACCATTTTAAGCCGTGCGTGTTGGCTGCCTACTATATTACCGGAAGTAACTATCGATTGATTTTAATAGACTAGGCAATGTTGATGTGGTTAGATAACGAGAAGTGATTAAAAAAACAAGCGTGTTAAGATTTTTCTTCTAATACTTTTAATAACTAAAAATTTAAGTATTGATCCCTTTGCAATCTTGTAGTAGGCAAAAAAAATAAATGAATTTTTCTTTTTAATTATGACTATTCTGTTTGGTAAGCTGGTATCGGAAAAGAATTTAGGAGAAACCACAAAATGGCCGACTGACAGATCCCCATGATGTCGCCAAGAAATTTAGATGCGCACTCATCGAAAAGCTATCATTGCCCCCCCCCCCCGTCTATGTCTTTGATCCATTGAAGACCTGATGGTTTTCTAGGGCATTACCTTTATAGTGCAACAACCTTTTGGAAGGAAAAAGTTAGTATTAGTATGAAAACTAATGGAAATAAAAGAAAATCTATCGCAGGAAAAAATAAAATTAGACTTTTAGGTCCAAGTTATTTGAGTGGAATAGATTGAGTAATACTTTACACGGTTTTTAGCAAAACTAGGTCTCCTATCAAAGAAAGCTAAAAAATTCTTCAACTTGGGCAAAAATAATTTTTGCACATAACCTAAAATTTTCCGATAAAACTTGATAGAACCGGTTTTTTTTTATTTTTTGATTTTTATCTTAATTTTTTTTTCTGTTGCCCAATGTTTGTGCAAACCCACCCATTTATGTACTTAGCACTTTATTTTATCGATTTTAACCTTTTATTTTTATTTAAAACCTAAAAAAAATTTCACCGGGAAATGTTCAAGTTCTGAATGTTTTTTTTTAAACAGTGGTTGTTTTTTTCGCTAATTTAAGGTTTAAACTCAAAATATGTTAAGATCGATATTTCGATTTAAAAAAATTATGATTTTTTATGTACACAAGCGTTTTTATCAATTTTTTTTTCAAAAATTTAAAAAATCAAAAATGACCAAATCGTTTTTCAATTTTTTTTGGAAACTTTTAGGTTTTTTTTATAAAAAACAGTCTTGACAAAAGTTGTACTGCCTTTGTTATTAGCTATAACTTTTGTATTTAACTTTTTTTTCCTTTTTTGCCTTTTTAAAAAGTCACTTGTGAAAAAAAATCAAACCTTTTAAAATCAGCAAATTTGAAGCTGGCCGGACATTCATCAGGTATGATTTGCTAAAGTCAAAAAGAATATACGATTTAAAAATTATTAGAAATTTTAATTTAAAAAAGTTTAAAAGTAACTTTATATATTTTTTAAATATATCTAATAATGAATTAAATAAACATGTAAATTTCCAGAGATGAATTTTTTTAAATTCACTACCTTTTTTTAAGAGCTATTTATTTAGAAGACTAATTCTGTTTTTCACTGTATTTATTGAAAGTATGAAATATTCACTTTTCGGACAATTTTTGCGATTTTTATTTTGTAGTTAGTTTTCTAGCTTTTTGCTTTTAGAGTACATTTAATAAAGCACATAAAAAAGTGCATTTTTGTCCATTAGCAAATTGTCCTTGCTTCTCTCAGGCTTTAAATTTATTAGGGAGATAAAAAGTGGCACTATAAATACTAGGTTTAAATAATAAACTTCATATACCAGTGTAGTACATCTTTTTAGATTTTTAATAATTATACTACACAGAATATTTTCGCGGACTTTATTCCAATAAATATTTTTAAAAATTTTAATTTTGTTATATATACTCGCTAAATTAACAGATAGAGTAACAATAAGATTTGACGCATATCAATCAAAAGAACAAGCAGGCTACAGAAAAGGTTTCAGTACAGTTGACCATCTACTAATCATGAAAATCCTAATAGAACGAGCCAATATTCCACTATATATTGCATTTATATACTTTGAAAAAGCTTTCGATAGCATTGACCACTGGCAGTGGCGCACCCAGGAATGTGTCTTGGGGGGAGCCCGACAGCTACGAAGCGCGCCCTCAAAAAAAAAAAAAAAAAAAAAGGTCATCATGTCTTTTTGCAACTACGCCACTGCTTGGGGATGGGGGGGGGCGAAGCCTCCTGATGTCAAATTTTAAGGTATTTTTCATGTTTTATCATCAAATATGTAGAAAATATATTAAAAAATCTAAGGCTTGGGGGGGCCCCGGCCCCCCCCCCCCCTGGGTGCGCCCATGCTACTGGGCAAAAAAAGCATTTTCTAATTAATTAATTACCAAATAGATTACAGATACAAAGGCTTAATAGCCAATATATATATATATATATATATATATATATATATAAGGAAGCAACAACATTAATCAAAATCCACGAGGCAACCAAGCCACTCCGCATAATAAGAGGTGTCAGACTAGGTGAGACAATATTCAATAAACTATTTAACCAGGCCCTAGAAGATGTTTTTAAAAACTTAGACTGTGAAGAAATAAGCATCAAAGTAAGCGGACAATACTTAAACGACCTATATGCTGACTATCGCTTTAATAACAGATAAGAAAGAAGAACTGATAAAAAAGCTGGAAGAACTAGATACAGCAGTGGAAAATATAGGTTTGCGTATGAACTATACTAAAACTACAATCATACCAAACACAGATAAAGATATCACGATCAGAATAAATCAAGAAAAAATAGAAGTAGTGACATATTTTATAGGACAAATTTTATTAAACTATAAAAACCAAACAGTTGAAATCAAGAAACGAGTAAGATTGGTGTGAGCATCATTCGGTAATTTAAGGTATATATTAAAAATTAAAGAATATCCTCAGTTCTTCAAAACGAAAGTGCATTAACAATGTATCCTTCTTGTACTAACTCATGGATCCTACACCTGGACACTTACAAAATCAAGCATGGATAAAGTAACAATGGAATGGAACGACAAATGTTACATGTAAAGCTAACAGAGAAGAAAAGTAATTTTTTTTACGGTTAAGCGCACTCGCAAGGAGATCCCTATCACGCTCGAGAAGCGGCCAGTGCGCGGAAATGTTGGTGTGTGTTGGTTTTGAAACGGTTCAGGTTGTAACCTGCAGGGAAAACTGTCGCAGGGAGTTTATTCCACAGCGGTGCTGTTCTCCAGAGATATGAATTCTGATATAATGAGGTTCTTGGTGCCCTCTATTTTGAAAGTAAATTGATCAGCTTGATAGCTCGTTTTTGCACGGTGTTCAAAAGCATTAAGGTATGTTTGGGTGCCGCACTCCATATATGTGAGCGGTACTCCATAGTTGGTCGAATCTGGGCTTTGTAGAGTATTAGCAGTTGGCTTGGTGTATACAGATGTCTTGTACGAAATAGCACCCCAACCTTTTGGGACGCCCTTTTAGCTATATCTGCCACGTGACTGTGCTAAGACATGTTGGTCTCTGCAGTGACTCCTAAGATGTTCAACTGGCTCTGCAATGTGACAGCACTTCCAGATAGCATGATGTTTGGCTCACCGGTGCTGGTCTTTTTTGAAAACAGGGCTGCTTGGGTTTTCTGCGCATTGAACTGTACAAGGTTTTTGTTGGCCCAGTCCTCCATTATCTCCAGGTCGTTATTATCTGCGATATTTGAGTTAGTCTAAGATGATGGATTTCACATGCGAATAGACACTAAGTGGGTGGTATGACTGAGGAGACTACATTGCCATCATCTGCAAAGCAATAAAGTGGATTTACTGTTTTATCTATGAGGTCATTTTTGTAAATCAGAAAAAGTGTTGGCGAAAGGATTGCTCCCTGTGGCACACCAGCATTTATTTGGTAAAAGTAATGGAAAGAGTTGTGAACCTAACCAAGTACTTGGAAAAGTACAAAATTATCAACGACAAGCAATACGGATTTCGAAAATATAGGTCAACTGGCGATTTACTTACATACGTCACTCACTTATGGCAAAAAGCGATTGAGTTACGGGGCGAGACAAGAACAATTGCCTTAGATATATCTAAAGCATTCGATAAAGTCTGGCATGAAAATCTGCTCAACAAGCTCAAAGCAATGGGATTGTCGCCGAAACTTTGCACTTGGTTTGAAAGTTACCTACCGAACCGAACCGAACCGAACCGAACCATCCAGTGCAACATAAGTGGATCTATCCTTAAGGTAACTTTCAAACCAAGTGCAAAGTTTCGGCGACAATCCCATTGCTTTGAGCTTGTTGAGCAGATTTTCATGCCAGACTTTATCGAATGCTTTAGATATATCTAAGGCAATTGTTCTTGTCTCGCCCCGTAACTCAATCGCTTTTTGCCATAAGTGAGTGACGTATGTAAGTAAATCGCCAGTTGACCTATATTTTCGAAATCCGTATTGCTTGTCGTTGATAATTTTGTACTTTTCCAAGTATTTGGTTAGGTTCACAACTCTTTCCATTACTTTTGATATCACCGGAAGTAGAGCAATTGGTCTATAGTTTAACGGATCTGTCTTTTTTCCTTTCTTTCGAATAGGTTGTACTGCGACAGACTTCCATGATAATGAATATACTCCTTGCCTGTAAGATAAATTGAATAATTTAGCGAAAGTTGGGGTGAGTTCGTTAGCACAATTTTTGAGTACTATCGCGGGAATGCCATCAGGACCCATTGCTTTGTTTGTATCCAACTGTTTAAGGGATTTTTGTATTTCTCTGTGACAAAAGGGTACTTCTGGCATAATGTGGGAAACCCTTTCAATGAACGGTGGAGTGTTTCCATTTGGCACTGTTAGGTTTGAGTTGTAGGAAAAGATTTTGGCCAGCATATTAGCTTTTTCCTCTGATGTTGTGGCTAAGTGAGTATTTTTATCTGTAAGTGGTGGTATGGATGACTTAGTGAAGTTTGATCCAACAGCTTTTGCAAGAGACCAAAAGGACCTAGAACTACTTAGACAATTCAGCAACCTGTTTTTATTCTTTGATTGTATGTTTCTTTGGCGGCGTCAATAGTAATTTTGCAACTATTTTTGGCTTCTATAAATTCTGTGTAGTTTTGAGCGGTTTGTTGTCGTTTCCAAAGGTTATATGCTCTTTGTTTTGTCTGTACAGCCGTTTGACACTGGCTCTTGACACAAGCTTTTGCATTTGCTCTGAGTTTTATTGTATGTGGGATATATGCATCCATTCCAGATAAGATTACTTTTGTTATCTCATTACTGGAAATAGTGGGATCAGCTGTTTTAAAGCAAACCTCTTGCCATAGAAAATCTAGGTAAAACTGTTTAAGGTCATTCCATTTTGCCGATTTATAGTGCCACATTTTACGAGGAAGTGATTGTTGGCTTGGTGGTATGAGCATTTCGCACTTTGTTATTATAAGTTTTTGATCGGATGAACCAAGTGGGGGATCTACTTAAATTGTATACGAGTCAGGATTTGTAGTTACAAACAGGTCTAAAAGCGCTGCAAATTCACCCCTTTCTGAGATACGGGTAGGTTCATCGACAAGCTGCATTAGACCACAACTTATGGCAAAAGCTTCTGCTTCCCTGCCTTCATTATCTGTTTTGTTATGGTGTTTTAGCCAGGGTATATTGTGGATGTTGAAATCGCCTAAAAAAACGATTTCCGCATATGGATAGTTAGACTGTATACTATCACAGTTTTCGGATAATGTCGCGAAAAAGTTTTGGTACTCAGTGTTACTTGGCGGTCGGTAGAGACTGCAGATGAACTTGGTCGATCACTTTGAGGTGAATTTTAGCCATACGATATCGAGGTTCGCTGGTTCTAGCTTCTCCTCTCGATGACATAAAAGATCATTTTTAATGTACACACAGATCCCAAAATTATGTCGAAATCGGTGGTGTAGGTCATAGCCGGGATAAAGATAGCTCACAATAGGTGTTGCAGGACTGATTTTGGTTTCAGTGAGAACAAGGATGTCAGGTCTTTGTTCTTCAAGATGTTGGTGAACTGAATTCATGTTGGTACTTAATCCTCTTATATTGCTAAAATCAATTCTGATTTGAGATTTTGGTCTTCTTTTAATATTTTTGCATGAAGGACCCCCAGGGTCACCCGACGCCCGGAGATCCGAGTGGTCGGGTATTCTACCTCCGGAATATTTTGATCCTGGAGGCGCCATCATGCTATCTGTTACTCATTGTTGGAACCGGACTGCCAGCGCAGTAGCGGAACGTGGTGATACCACTTAGCGCTACTCAGTTCTGGCATGGTGGTATCTCACCGGTCGACGCCCAATGAGTAAAAGCGTCTACCACCTACATACCAGTAATGAATGGATACGAATTAAAACAAAAGTAGGGGATGTCAGAGGAGAGGTAGCAAAATTAAAATGAAAATTTGCCGGTCATAATATGAGACAAAAAGCCGATCGATGGAACAAATGTATTCCAAGCTGAAGACCTTGGGAAAATAAAAGTAGGAGAAGATCCCAAATGAGATTTGCAGACGATTTGAAGAAACCAGATGAATGAACACTGTGACAGACAGAAACTAGTGGAAGTTAGTAGGGGTAGCCTATGTCCAAAGATGGATCGAAGAAGGCTAAATAGATAGACAGATGTAGACTCGATCCAAAAGATATGCAAAAAACAGATGTAGACTCGATCCAAAAGATATGCAAAAAACTCATTCTTTATGTAGAGTATACGACAACTAACCAGCTAAATTATTATTTTTATGCTTTCGACGTCTTCAAAACACGCACGCAATTCAAAAATATATAGCCGTATTTTTTTAAATTGCTTTATACTTCCAATAAAAATGTCGCAAAAAAACAACATCTAAAAAGATGATCCTGCACTTGCTTCAATTATTTTAAATACCAAACGTTTACCTGCAAGATTCAGCTTAAAGTCAAGGAGAACATATAATATTAAATCATAAATTACCTAGAGATCTCTGTGCATAGCTGTAATTACACAATTTTAGCATTTTGATTAATAAACTTGATACGTGGTCGCACAAATGCGCTAAATTCAAACAATTTTATAATTGCCGTGGAAATATGAAAAGCTAAAATTAGGCATGTATAAGAAAATAATCTAGTTTTTCTCATCGCATATAGTACTTGTTATCTGTCTTGATCAATAAGGAGGTATTAATCACAGAAAAATTTATTACAAAAACATTTTAATTCAAATCTCAATAAAAGTAAAAGTACCTAAAGGTAAATGTTAAATTGTAATTGTTTCATTTTAAGAGTATTCTTCGGGATAGGTAATACTTAACATGAATATTGTAGTCCAGTCAATATAGAATTTTAGCTTGCAAAAGGTGTGTAGTCGCGATTTAGACAACTATTATTGAAATTGGAGTCCTAAAAACCTCGGCTCCCCCCGTCATCTTGGATTTAGTGTGCACAAAAAGAGTTTTTTTTAAATTACTTTGTTATTGTACGTTTTAGAAAAAAATGTTTTAAACAAAGATTAACGACAATGAAATTTTTTATAAAAACGTTTTTGCGAGTTTTTTGTCAAACGAATGGTTATTTATGACGCTAAGCATTTCGCCGCCATTTTGGATTTTGAGCAATATTCTTATTCAGTGACCTTTAACTTATTTTTGAGAAAATCTGTAAAAATATAAAACAAATAATATAAAATATAAATAGTAACCTCACTTAAGTCACTATATCGCGAAGAGGAATTTCGTGATATAGTGACCTTATCCTCGCTGAGGTACGAACCCTGAAATGTTAGCAGTACACCCGTTTCCTATGTACTTCCCATGGTTTTTATGTTTTAGTCAGTTTTCAAAAGGTTTTTTACGAAAAAATGTAAAAATACCTTTTTTTAGAGAAAATAAAATGTTCTTTTAAACGGCGTATCTTAAAGTTGTGTTAAATCTTTTATTGACACTCCATGCGCGTCCTCATATTGCGGGTATATTCTCTAATTATTTTTTTTAAATTTTATTTGATTTTCCTTTAAAACTAAGCTTTCTGGAAAATCTCGTGTATTCTCTATTTTGTTGTTAATAAAAATTATCTTTAAAGCGATATGTATCTCGTTGGTTCAAGGAATATACGCACGTTTAGTGATTTTTTTTTCAATTCAGTATTTTGACGCCCCTGGTGTATTAACGGTTCTCTAAATATTATTGCTATACATACCGTTCGAAAGAAAATTTAATTGTCTATAACCCAGAGCAAATCGTTTTTTCCGGTAAGCCTTGCTTTTTAAAAAATTGGGAAAATACATAATAAGAATAATTTTTTTTGCGATTAAAAAAAAATCAATAAATATGCGTATATTCTTTGAGTGTTCTCCGTTAACAAAAGCCTACTAGAAACATATCGTTTTAAAAATAATTTTATTTTGAACAATATTGAGCTAAATAATATTTTTTAGAAAGCTTAGTTTTAAACAAAATTAAATAAAAACAATAAAAAATTTTTAAAAAATTATTTAAAAAAATAACCTTGATATGCGGACGCTCCTGAGGGTAAATAATAGCTCTTTGTGATACGCCGTTTCAAAGAATATTTTATTTTGCCTAAAAAAAGTACTTGGTCTTTTTGAAAGTATATAAAATTTTAAAAAACATTATTTGTTTTGTGATCTTAAAAAACATTCTCAATTTCTGGATGCCAATTAAGTGCTAACAGTGGATTTTAAACACTTCAAACTCTGAAGTTTGTCAAAAAATTTAGAAAATATGTTTGACATAAATAAATGACGTTACGTCAACATGTTAGTTTTTGAAAGACCTTTCGAACACGCTATGGTTAGACAAAACTTGTGAAATTTGTCAAAAATGGTAAAATAATAAGTTTGACAGTCGAACATATTTTGACACGTTTGACACAATCAAGCAGCAGTTACTTACTTACTTAATGTTGGTTTTTCAAAGATCTTTCAAACAAGTTATCACGCAATAGAGTTTTGTTTACAACAACAAACTAGTTAAAAAAAAAAGGTTTGGCAGTCCACAGCTTTTGACATGTTTGACGTAAACAATTTGTAGTTATGTTAAAACAGTAGCGTACCCAGGAATTTGTCTTGGGGGGACCCGAGACCCCATCATATCGTATTTCGTGCTATTTTTTGCTTTTATTCATGAAATATGTGGAAAATATCTAAAAAAAATCTAGGCCCTTGGTTAAAATGTTAGTTTTTCAAAGACCTTTAAAATGAGGTGTCCCCCTAATGTAGGGGCGGCACACCCGTCCTTACATATAATAGATCTCTTATTGTTGTCGATTACTGTAAAATATGGTTCAGTTATCTTTAATACTTTACAAGATAACTGGTTAGACTCGGACTTTTGGGACACCCTGTTTTTAAGAATATTGAAATTCAAAAAATCTGAAGGTTTCCTAACATAGTACAATTATAGCTAAGGAAAAACGTGTTATTTTGTACAGAGAGAGACTATTTATTTGTGAATTGTTTGACTTCCTCCTATAACTGTGGATCCAAAAAAAACATCAAGCTGTCAGTTTTTAAAAATTATCCTGAAACTAACTCAGTCCGCCATAGGTGTATTAAGAAAAAACTTTAGCTAAATCAATCAATCAATCAATCAAAATTAATTCATAGTTTGCCATACTTGATTGCCTTAAGGCATGAATGTTTCTTATTAGCATGGAGGAGCAAATTTTTTTATTAACCTCAGGTCAAGAAAAATCATTGTTATTAAACACAGGATAAAACCAGGATGTTTAAAAGCTAAAAATAAAATAAAAAAATCATAAACTCAGTGACAAAGTGTAATGTAAATTAAAAATCATGGTCACAAAGTACTCTATCTGTAAAACTAGGTGGCCTGGGAATAAGGGATGTATCTATTCTCAGCTTACTTACTTACTACTATCAGTCTCAGCTTTTGTCGGTTGAGTTTGCGACATTAGTGATTTGCTTAAAATAATATATCTATCTGTTTAGCGTTCTTCGATCCATCTTTGGATATAGGCCAATCCACCAATCTCTTCGACTCTTCCATGTCTGTCGCCGTGTTTATTCATCTAGTTCTCGCATATTTGGGGTCTACCCCTACTCTCCAGTTTACAATACATTCGTTTCATCGATCGTCTTTTTGTCTGATATTATGACCGGAAAACTTGCTACCTCTCCTCTGACAGCCCTTACTTTTGTTTTATTTCTTATCGATTCATTCCTTTTTCAATCTGTTTATATGTAACATTTGTCTTTCCATTATTATTTGGGTTTTATTACCTTATCCATAGGTGAGTACAGTAAGGATATTAAAATAATACTTACACAATGTCTACTTTCTCCAATTGATTCGGAATTCAAAGATTGTTCAAACCTTTGCAAACAAACTTTTTTAAATATACAACTCCCTAAAAAACAAAAAGCTTTTTATTTGCAGATCTGCCAGATCCGGCAGGAGGCTTTATTCGCTGCGAGTCGGATCTTTTTTACTTGGTAATCTTCTAGATAACACGATATTCCTTATATTTAATACTTCTGTCGCTCTAACAGTTGGTTTGCCTGTGTGCCTGGAGCCAACACCATTTGTGACGAAAAAGCAGATAAAAATGGTCCTCACGGATCAGTTCATCAAATAAGAGCGACACGTGCTTCCAGGCACAGACAGATTAATGACATCATCAGGAGGTCTCTAATTTAGGGTCAAAACTCAGCTGTTCTGTGTATTTTTGAGTGACGGAAGACGTGCGGACGGAGATAACTTTGGCACCATGGAGATTAGGCAAGGAACTGCTTTGGGATGCTACCTGCAGCTTCCTATTAAAATAAACATAAAAAAATGTGGCGGACCATAATGATTCTTCTTCTTCTAGTGGCATTCAACCCCTGGTGGATTTAAAGGCCCCAACCAAACTAATTTTCTACTTCTAATAAATCTCATGATGTTTGTGCAATCTATTTGCTCATCTTATTATTAAAAGGTCTTACGAAGGATTTTTATTTATATTTTTAGTTGTTCTTTATTATTATTTATTTCCTCTCTCCTCTCTTATTTTGCATCGTCAACAATTTTTGCGTGTTTTCACTGGGAAAAAATTCCAGTTACTTATACTTACATTTTGAAAATCCAGCTCTATCATGTGATTCTTCCAATAATAAACTATATATTAGATTATGTAACAAAAGCTTTTTTGTATTTAAAAACTAGTCTTAATAATTTAAAAAAATTAATTAGCTAAGGCCACCAACAAAGCTGCATCGAAATTGGTTGGTTTTATATTAATTATCTATCTCACCGGGAGGATTCAAACACAGCAATTTAAAACGGCTTTAAATATTTATTAAAATGCTAATGTGACTATAAAGTCCCGTATAAATCTTTTTGGCGTTGGCTGCTGTCGGAGGTGTACGTAATGTGTATGTCAAAGTTCTTAGTGGTTTAAAAAAAACAAGAAAACCTTTGCACATTATTGCCGTCACTATTCATACATCACATATCGTTAAGACAATGGGTCATTCAGACAAACAAAAGCAGAAACCAAGCAAGTACTCATCTATTATGCCTTTGCACGCAACATCCACTTAGAAAAGGCAAACTTAATATCTAAATTAGACGGTTGGATATGCAGTTTGCTGGATAAATGCTTATTAAATTCAATGCTCAAAGCACTAAATAGCCTTTGGTATCATTCTACCGCAGAAGACTTGATTAATGCCTTCAGCAAGTACCCACAAGCTGATTAGATTTAAAATGACAATGAACCTAGCAACAAACTTCATCAGAAGCATTACGATTTTTATTTCATATTACTAAATATTTAAACATAGAACTATGGTTATAAAAATCTTCAAATAAATTTTTACTTAGTGTTTTTTCCTTCCTAGCCGTAAGTCAATGGCTTTAACATATGGTTAATTTAATAATTTTTGAGACAACTTTTTTTCGTTAGCACATCAAAACGGACGGGCCACGATCTACAATTTTGTTGACGTCACTGCGAAGGTTAAATTCATTTTTGATGGTCACGTCACGCCACAGCTGATTGTCTTGTTGAGGTTGGAATGACGGTTCATGAATATTTGATTTTTTTAAAATAAAGCCTGTTTTGAGATTGTTTTTACTATATTCTTCTAATATAATTTTCTTTAAATGTTTGGTAATCCTTAGTTTTTCAGAGATGCTTCATTAGCTCACTCAAAAATTAAATTTAAAGCAGAAGCGAATGTGTTCGTTTCAAGTGGAAAGTAATCGGCTCACCTACATCTATTTGTTTATATTCGGCAGACTTTTAAAACTTAATATAGTTATTTACAGGTATTTACAAGAATTAGAACATCAAAAAATTAAATAGTGTAGTGTAATTTTGTTTTACAAAAATTACCACGGGTATTTTTGGATTTTAAATTAAATTTATTGTAAAAAATCAAAAAAGTTTTACAATACAAACAAATAAAGAATTGCCATGATAAACACAAATAACAAAGTCAAATCCATATCAAATATTAAAATTGGCGTGCGGTGAATGGCTGGAAATTTGAACTTAAAATAAGGAATGTTAAATCTTGAAGATTTTAACCTTTTAATGATATTTCATCCATACAAAAGTTTGGTGGAATATCGGGTTAGTCTCTGGGAATATTTCACTCAAATTTCGCGAAAATCTGTAGTACCATTTTAAAAATATCACAAATAAACCTCTATTCTTCCATAAGACCCAATGTGAAATGCAGCCCACTATTATAATAACTGATGTTTTCAGGGTTGTCGCATGTATTTTTTTGTTGGCCTTGTATTGTTATCATAACCAGCTTATAACTGTCAAAAAGTTATCTCGAAAATTATGAAATGCTCTATGTATATGTTATAAATCTTAACCCAACTTCTAAAGACTTACTTGACCATGGAGAGGTTAAAGCACTGATGACAAAATGATTATAATAAAATTAAAAAAAAAGCTTTTTGGCCTTTCGGACAATATTTTTTTAAATAAAACTAAATTTACATTTTTTAGCAGTTTAGGCATCTTTATGGTTCACTTAAAGTGTGCTAATTAAGGTCACTATATAACGAAGTTCCTTCTAAGTGCTAATGGGCTACTAGACCTATCAAGGTCATGTGACCCCTCGAGGGGCACATAGCAGGATGGATTCTCCTAGAATCGTATTCAAGCACGAGTCTTTCTCTAAACCCATAAAAGCGAAAGAGATCTAAGCAAAATTAAACCCAGTGCAAATAATTATAGAATCTTTCTCCAAAGCTGTCACCTTCTTGGTGTGACTTTTTTTTACCTTAATTTAAAGGTGTCACCATTGCTTATAGCCTGTTTTGGTTTGTGTGCCCCTCAGTGTGACGTCAATCCTAATAGGTCTATTAGGAAAGTATCAGATTCGTCATGGATCCATTAATATTTTTGATAATTTCTTTTTCGGTGTTATTTAAAAAGCTTTTTTGTGCAGTTGTCTTTAAAGAAAAGGAAATTACAAATATTTATGAACTCGCAACTTTTATTTAAGAAGTGGCAACTAGACGTTTAGTGGGCATCCGAGCATTGTTCTTCACTTCTTGAAGCAAGGGCCGATCAAATAACAGGTATTCTTACTTAAATGCTGTGATTAATTCCTACAGTGCATGTCTTGAACACTGTTATAAAGTTATTTTTTGTTTCATCGAACAATCCATTAAATATAAAAATATCTGTATAAAATAAAATTTGAATTATTTCGTGCCTAACTAAATACAGGATGCGTTGCAAAAAATGTATTATATTGGAAGAGGAATATTTGATCTTGTTCGGGGTCAATTTGCTTATTCCTACATTGCATTGGTGTAATTTTCTTCTTTTTCGACTGGTGGAAAATGTTTGCTATATTCGATTATTTGACTTAAATCTTTGATACCAAGAATGCTTCTTTCAGGTCCCTTGCCTCAAAACCAGACATAACTTTTATATCCAGGGTCCAAGTCTCTATGCAAAAGCATAGTTTAAAGTTTACTGAATAATGTTTTGGTTACCAAACCGTATTTTGATTTTTTTACAGTTCACTTCACTTTGCTTTTATTTTCTAGTGTTACCTAAATGTTAAAATACTTGACTCCTGTTTTTTTATAAATCTTATGCTTTCGTAATTGATTGATTTTCCATAATCTTTCTTATTATTAACTCATTATTTATGTTGTCAGATGCGCATTTATGGTCAATAAAGCATGCATCAATTTTGAGTTGACTATAAAACCGCATTGCTTTTTTGAGTATGAATTCTCAAACTAAAAGTTAAATTTCTTGAATAATTCTTGAAATTGCTCTTTTGTTTTTAAAATACAGAGTTTGAAATTGATTCTATACTTATCTTTTAAAATTTGAGGATCACATTTTTCTTCTTTGCAAAGAGCTTTCTTCTGGGTGTTCCGCAGTTAGGTGTGTTAGAGCTAAACTGGTCAGATGTGTGAATTTTTCTCTGTTTGAATCACACCTGAGATACAGTATCCAGTTTTGGGGAACCGCTAGCCAGTATCATATGAAACTTTTAACTATTCTACAAAAAAAAAGCAGTTCGGTTTATCTCTAGATAAAGGCCCACTCACATATAAATCATCATCATCATCTCTAACATCCATCAAAGGAATTCATGTAGGCCTCAAAAAATACTATTCCAAAAAGCAGAAAAGTCACTAATATATGATGGGCGAAAGATTTTAGATCATCTTGGTCTGGAAATCAAGACTGCAATCTCTGTCAAGCAATTAAGAAAAAGTTTAAAGGAACTTTTACAAGGAAAACATTATTATTGTTTAACTGAATTTTATAGTGACCAGTTTTAATTAAACTATGTTTGTGACTCTTGTTAAATGTGAAATATATTTTACTTTTTTTGTTTAGTCACTTTTTTAATTTCAGTTTTTTGTTTTAGTTATTTTAAAATTTTTGTTTTAGTCACTTTTTTAATTTTTACTTTTTATCCTTCTTGTTTTTGGCTGGGTTTTTGCGTATTTATTTAAATGTTATTTATGTATAAGTGAAAACTTAATATATGTCATCGCTTTATAGGTTATTATTATGCTATTATATATTTTGTGACAATCCATTTTTAGTATAAGGTTTGATTTTTATCTGTTTTAATCACTTGCTAGTTGTAGGTTCTAGTTTTTAGCCTGCTTTGTCAATAGAATTGTATTTTTTCTTGACAATAAAGTACTGCTTGAATTGAATTATCTAGGGTAGGCAACGCTTTTTCGCCTAAATTGTATCCACGCCACTGCAAGACATTATAGTATCCAAGAATATTATTGACAATCGTGAGTTACAAAATTTACCATGCGGTTTTTTGCAAAGCTTTAAGTCCGGCTTAAATGCAAAGTCTTGTTATTTATTACAAAGTTGGTAAGCGCAGTTGTGAAACACTTTTATTTTCATTGGACTAAACGTCATCTAGGTCAGTAAACGAAGTCAATAACTTTCCATTTAATATATGTTAAACAATTTTGTATAGCCGATTAGAAGCCACTTCTACTTTCGATTGGTTTTTGGCGTAGGAATTATGTTTATTAACCATATTGTCGTAGGATGTACTTCTTATTGTTTAAAATCGGGATATTAGTCGTATTTGTATTATACTCCTGACAGATATTAATAACTGTGTCATTAGTTTTCTTGGTTTGTTGTAGGTGTTGCGCAATTATTGCGCAAGGTTATTTAATTAAAATCGAATTTCTTAAAATATACACTTTTTTCTCAATTTGATAACCATAAGTTTTTCGCCGATACTAAGGCCGCCAATCGGATCTCCTAATTGCATGAGTTATCAGCCCTTGGGATTCCTCGACCGGGTATTTTTTTATCCGATCCTTTTGTCCCTTAGAATGGCCTACCGACTGAAAGAGTGTGTAAGAAAGTTCGCCTCCACTGGATGTCCCATCTCGTCCGGCGTTGTTACTGGAGTGCATGAACGGGTAGAATAAAGTTAGTTTTACACTCCCCAGAAAATCCTATAAATGTCTGCGGCACCCGACCTCGGCAACAGAAGGGATTCGAACCAGCCACTGTAGAATTCCTTGACTTAATTGTGTTCGATGCTCTAACGCACCGAGCCACCACCATTGCTAACATTATTTTGAATTTTAAGGTTAATTTAAATGAAAAAATTATATTCCCGATGCCATCCCTAAGCCAGATATTTCTTATCGAGGCAAAGATGTTTTTAATAAACCTTATCATAACAAAAAGATTTCATGTTAAAAAAAGCCAAGTACGCGAAAATGGTATTCCGTAAAAAGAATTGAGATAAAATTAAAGCCAAGTTCTCCAATACAAGTTTTAAAATGAAAGGTTCTCACTAGTTTGAAAATGTTTTTTTAAGCTTTGCTAGGACAGCGAAACTTCTTTATGTTCAATTTAGCACTGTGCCTAATACCCTGTTTCCACCAATGCATGCCCACCCCGATTCAAAAAACGCATCAGGTGACGCTGCATTTAAAACGGGTGCAAATTCATGGGGCATCACGTGATGCGTTTTTTGAATCGGGGTGGGCATGCATTGGTGGAAACAGGGTATAAGGGTCATTCGCAGCCGTAATAGCCAAATTTAGAAAAACATTTCCAAACTAGTAAGAACCTTTTACTGTAAAATTTGTATTTGAGAATTTGGCTTTACTTGCACTCCTTTTTTATAAGATTTTGATAATTTTTAAGTTTTAAAGTAGTAAAATATGCGGAATATTGTTCAAAGCTTTGGCAATGTCTTATTAATTTTGAGTTTTTTAAAATTTTTTCCTATAGTTTTATCATAGTTACTATCCTATCATATTCTTATAATTAGAATCTTGGGGTTTTATGATATTTTCCAAGAGTTTGGTCATAATTTGTATCAGTCTGTTAAATTTCAGCTTTGTAGCATGTCTGAAAGTATAGTAGAATGTTGATGATCTATACGTGAGCAAGTGAGTGAGTGAGTGGCAATTTCGAGGGTTTTTGAAATTTCGTAACTACTTTACTACATTATGGAAATTAATGAAACTTCGAGGGGTTATTAACTATAAAGATCTACGACTGGGCAAAGTTTGAGTTTCGTAGCTCATTCTAAAGTAGAGTTTCAGATAGGTCAAATATGGGCTGAAATGTTTCAAGAAAAGATGGTACAGCAGTTTATGCGAACTGGGCAGGGCACTACCGTGCCCCCAGATTTGTCCTTAATGCGAATCTAATTCCTACTCTAGACTTTATAATACTATGATATTCACAGGAAACCAACAAACAACAACAATTATCTTGCTTATATTGTTCATATTTTAAATTACTTCTTTTAAGATTTGTTTTGCTCTTGTGACTAGTTTCTTGAAAAATCCCTTTCAATTTGCTGGGCATATTGTTCTATTACTGATTATTATCTGTATTCGTCAAAGTTTCGTCATTACATGTAGACTACCGTGGTTAATATATACTGCAAATTGACAGTTGGTCTTTTTTCAATAAATTCATTTTAATTAAATTTATTAAATTATTTCCACAACATAAAACCCTGTATTCGAAAAATATTATTTCTATAATTAGGAATTATCTTTCACTGAACAAGTCAAGTGTTGAATCTGTTGATTATCTTTTGGTCTTTTACTACTGACATATTTCTAGTTTATTACTAATTAAAAATTGGTCTATTAGGCACTGATTCACAGTGATTCAGCCTCAACTAGGTAATGGGTAAATAAATAAGTTGTTAATTATACTCATTAGCCAAAAACATATTAAAATTTATTTTTACATGGATAACACATTCTTTTGAAGTACAATTGGTTATCTTTAGCTTGGTTTTTGTCTTATTTTTTTAACAATAAAATGCCGTTTAGTGTGGGGGTTAAAATTACTAGAATGATATAGGGACTGACTTAAAAATTAAGCAAAAAATTAAGCTTAAATACCATTAGATAAATATTTAACCTAAAAACTTAATAAAATAATACTTGTATTATTCTGTGCCTATTCTTGGGAAATATTACAACTAAATTTGGCTATTACCACTGCAAATTACTCTTAGGCACGGTGCTAAATTGAACATAAATTAGTTTGACTGTAATAGCAAAGTTTAAAAAAACATTTCCAAACTAGTAAGAACTTTTCATTTTGAAATTTTTATTAGAGAATTTGGCTTTACTTTTATCTCAATTCTTTTTACGGAGTAGCATTTTCGCGTACTTGGCTTTTTTTTACATGAAATGTTTTTGTTATGATTGTATTATTCTCCTCCCATTTTTGGGAAATATTGCGACTAACTTTTTGTAAACATGGAATCACATCCACAAGAACGTTATGATCTAAAATTGGTGCGCGGTTTCCCTTAATTAACAGTACACTGGTCCATCTTTTAAGTGATGAAAAACCACTAATAAATTTTTAAAAGGCCTAGAAGAAAACTGGATTTGCTATAGTTTGGCTCTGAGCAACAGAACTATAGATTATAGAACTAAGTCTATGTAAAGCAAAATGCAGGTATAATACATTGTTTGTACTTTTTAGCATTAGTTTCTTTCTTCTGAACAATTCGGGATCTGCTTTCTGTCTGTCTCTGTATTGAATCTTAGCCATTAATATTCCAATAAAGTATTGTTTCATTCCTAAGCGTCCATAAAGAAAATAAATTTTTAAGCTGAATACCCAATGAACCTTGGTTGCTTTTTGTTAGCTGTGTAAAATGATGATTTATTTGGTGCTTGGAATTGTCAAAATCGTCTGACCATAAATCAACTATGATGAATGAAAATATGTAACTCAAGCAACTGAAGCATTTTGAACAGGATTGCGGGTCACATCTTTAGTTTTTTTCACTACTCTCTTATTTATGTGACAGCATGTTAGGTATTTTTACACTTTTTTGCACCAAAATCTAAAATTGGATTAAATAAAAAATGGACCAACTTTTAAAAACAACGCTATGTATTTCAATCGATTAACAAGTTGAGTAGGTATAATAATTACTATAAATAAAATCAAGCACCAAGAAGAAAGGCTTTAATTTAAGCTCTTCCATTTTTACTTTTCTAAGCCGCGTAGCAATGGCTAAAAAAAGTATGGCTTTTGACGAAAAAAAAATTGGGACACCTCCGAAAATGTGTTATTTGGGTGTGTCTGTCGCATTTTTATGAAATTTTTAGGCAAATTAGTGTATAATACTATAAAGAGCTATTTTAGAGTTATAACCAAAAACTTTGTTAAGGCTTTCGTTTCTGTGATATCTACAAAAATCTGTTTTCAAGGCTAATATAGAATGGAGTTTACTTGATCTGTGCTAATGGGCTAGGAAGGTATCAAATCCGCCATGGATCCATTTACTTTTAGTAATCAGTGATATATACCTATTTGTTATGACGTCAGTTTTGTTTATTCTTCTTATACTAACATTAACAGGCGGTAACGAAAAATTACCATCAATTCACTGATAAATTTGTAAATTAAATACCGGTATTGTTATGTTATATTTAAAAATAAATGTGATAGACGTTACGTTTTGAGAATTAAATATATTAACTTCTCAGCAATCTTTTTTCTAGAATCTGAACTGGCTGTCAATGAATACCAATACGATATTCATCTAAACATATTTACTTTAAATTAAATATTTGCAATAAAACTGTGTAAAATAAACAGTAGTAGGGGAGGCCGTGAAGATTTTGGGAACTTATTTTCTTTGTCAGCAAACATCGATAATACTGGTCCTTGATCAATTCTAACAACATTTGTTATATGAATAGCGGGGTTCCAATACGTTTAGGCGCAAAATCCAAAAAAATTATAAATTCGAGGAGCTATTTTTCTTAGTAGGTAATGCATATATTATTATTAGTAAAAGCTACACTTAAGCTAAGTATAAAAAATAGTCTAAATATAGGAAATATTAAATTTTATATTTTGACAATTTTGCCAGAGGTATTTTCCATATTTAGAGATAATATAATATATAATAAGTCATACTATTTTTTTTATGCTTTGCTTAAGTATAGCTTTCACTTTTAAACATATATGCATTATTAAGAAAAAAAAGTTCCTCGAGTTCATAACTTTTATTGCATTTCGCGACTAAACCCATCAGAAAATAGAAAAGGTTTATATAGACAATTTTTTTTAGAATTGATCACTGAACAATTCTATTAATTTTTGGTGATAAAGAAAATAAGTTCAGTGCCAGTCGGAAAGTATGAAAATATGACCATTACAAAATTAAACAAATAAAAGAAAAAAATTAGCGTTGGATTTGTGAATTAGTGCAAATAGAATTTGGGTATTTTTGAATACGGATATGAACCATTTTAATTGATGCAAACATAGAAACCTGAATGGGATATTATGTCGAGAGAATAAAAATAGAAAATTTTATTTGCGTTCTTGTAATTTACAAAATAGATAGAGCAGTAAATTTTACGAAAATCCTATACAAAGGTCAATTTTGGATTTGGTTCTAAATAAGAATAAGTGCAAAATACAGGGTGTCCCATAACTTAGGGGCCATAGTGCAGCAGGTGATAGAGGAGGTTATTTCCGAGCAAAAAGTTTATATAACATAGGGATCAACACACATCTGTTTTTAAGATATAAGAAGTTTAAAGTTAGAGGAGTGGGGGGAAAAGGGTTTTACAAAAAAAAGAAAATCTGTCACAGCCAGCTGAATACTTAGCTAATTGTGATTCAAAAATGTGGTATTCCTTTTTTTGATAAAATCACAAGCTAAGGAAAAAAATAATTGTTGCTTACTTATTCTTTTAAAAAATATCAATAATATTTTATTATTATGTCTTGCTAGAGACTGTTTTTATTAACAAAAAATATTTTAAAAAACATTGCGTTTAATATGGCATATTTATAAAAGTTTATACAAAAAAAATAGTTTTTTCGAAAAAAAAATTACCGACTATTTTTTTTTTAATTTTTATTTCAGTTTATTGCCCTTGTTCTAATACATGACTCAACTTAATTTTATATTTTTATTGCGTTTTTTTAAAAAGTTATTAACAAAAAAGTTAATAAAATTGCCAACTTTGATGAATCTGTATCTCGACAAAAAAAGAGTTTTGACCCATGCATTGAAACTTTTTTAGCAGACTTGACCTCCTCTATTACCTGTTGGCCTATGGCCCCTAAGTTATGGGACACCCTGTATATAAAATTGAACAAAAATATCGTATGCACTTCGATGTCATTTTATCTTTCGACGGATTTTAGCAACGAAAATTAATTTTATGCCTTAGAATTTATTAGTATCCACTCCCATTTTTGAAATAAAGTTAAACTTATTTAAAAAATCTATTTGAATAAAACTGGGATACGTCTTTACGGAAATCACTCATTACCCGAAGGAAATTACAATAATTTACTTCTCTATCATTAGCATTTGGCCAGTTTAACAATTGCAATTACGTCAACTTCTTCGTGGTCATTTCCCCTTAACAAAATTAGTGGTCTTTGAAGAAAACAAAATTTAATTTAAACAAGAAACTATTATTAGTTTGCAAACAAAATCCTTGGCCGAAGTTAATTAAGGTCGTCATTTAATTCTTGTTTTCGGTAATCTAAAAGTGTGGGCTGATGTAATTTCCCAATGACTATTCTGAAATAAAGGGTTTGTATTAAAGACTTAAATATTCTTTTGTTTACAGCAACCGCCTGTTTTAGGAACATGTGTTATTTTATTTTGTTTCATCACCAAAAGTGGATTGTAGTTAATTTTTCTATTATTCTATTCCCCGTTAACAAAAACCCAACATATCGTTTTAAAGATAATTTTATTTTTAACAATATAGAGTTAAACAATGTTTTTTAAAACAATAAAAAAAAATTAGTTAAAAAAAAATTACGTCAATATGCGGACCCCCTGGAGTGCCAATTATAGGTTAAACACAACTTTGTGATAAGCCGTTTGGAAGAACATTTTATTTTCTCTAAAAAAGGTACTTTAGAATTTTTCCGTAAAAAACTGAATAAAACCTAAAAATACATGAAGTTTTTTCTGAACCTAAAAAATAACCCCAATTTATGGATGCCAATTAAGTGCTAACCGTGGACTTGGCCCACTTCGATGATACATCGTTTAAAAGACAAATTAATTTTCTATAAAGTAATTTAAAAAAAAGCTTTTTGTGCACACTAAATCCAAGATGGCGGGGAAAGCCGACCCTCCCTTAAGATCGAAAACTAAAATTTATTTTTAGGACTCCAATGTAAACAACATATGTCAAATCGCGACTACACCACCTTTTGCAAGCTGGGGGTCTTTTTTTCGCTTTAATGACTGGCCTATAATACCGGTTTAAACCCTACTTTACACTGACAATTAATCCATGGATTTTTTCATGGTCAAAAACTTTAAATAAAGAAATCGACGTCAAATAAGTTTGCAAAATTCTTTATGGATTTACCCACGCAATTAAAACATGCTCTAATTTTAACTAATTTTGACGTCCAATTTTGATAGAACACAAGCTCAACTCAATAACGCACCAAACCGTTTTTTTTTCTACAAAACAGCAAAATCTCGTTTGGGTTTTAGTTTATTTTCTGTCAAATTTTAATTACACAACCTCTAAATTAAAATTTATGAAAAATTCTAAACAAATTACTGCCAGTAACAAATTAGTAAATATAAACAATAACTTCTGATATAAGTTCACAGCAAAATCCATGGAAATTTTGAGCTGTATTCAGTGGTGGATCCAGGAGGAGGCCAGAGGGGCCCCGTCTCCCCCTCCCAGACATATAACTTATTTTTTAGTTTAGCAGCATCACTTATTTAAAATTTGTTAGAAATTCAACTTAATTTTTAAAAAAATTTCGCCTGCGGCTTCAAAAATCTCTTTTAGATACTAAATTTTACACCTAAGATCTATCAAAAACCGCTAATTAAAATATTTTGATGTTTAGTGCCACTTTGTTCCCTCCCCCCCGGAAATCTTGGATCCACCACTGGCTGTATTACACTGCAACTTCACGAAAATAGCCTTGAATAAATTCATGAATTATTAATCTATCAAGAAATCCATGAATTAATAATTGTTAGTGTTAAACCCTAAGGGATGAAAGTTAAACACTAACACCAGACCTTACTAAGACCTTAAGACTTAGCATTGTAGACCGGGTTTAAGTATCAAGTCTATAGACTTGATACCGACCGGTTTAAGTGTATTCTTTTAATAGCCGCAAAGATTTGGTTCACCCTAATGTGTAATATTGATAGTAGGCATTTCTAAGTGAGTTTAATCTCATATAAATTCAAATTAACTTTAGAAATAAAAAAAAAACCACATAAAAGTTTGTAACGAAATGTCATTTTTTGGCAATTTAGTCCGTGCAGTCGTGGGATTCCCGTTAAAAATAGTCTCAAATTGTAGCACCACCCCTGAGGGGTGGTTTAAAGTTCGAAAACAGTAGAAATAATCCATGATTGACAAAAAAACAGATGCATTACCGTATTAAATACGTATCAATATTTAAATACTGTAAAAAGCACAAGATATATTAGAATCCCTTTTCAATTACACATTCACCAAAACAATCAACCATCGGTTTAATCGTCGCTAACTTTTCTAAAAAATTAACATGTAAAATATAGCTGACAGCTGATACTAACTTTTATTCGACATTTCCTAGTGAGGTTTGGAAGTTTAAATATGGCTATCATTTTTAAACCAAAATATTTTATTATTTTTATTTATTTATAAACTTTGTATGGAAATAATGTCTTTGTTACAACGAAAAAAGATGACCCATATCGCATGGTATTTATGAACAATTTAATAAAAATTA
The DNA here is from genome assembly GCA_963576565.1 of Aspidapion aeneum. Classification (NCBI taxonomy): domain Eukaryota; kingdom Metazoa; phylum Arthropoda; class Insecta; order Coleoptera; family Brentidae; genus Aspidapion; species Aspidapion aeneum. Next base: position 15,089,193 of record OY755042.1, read on the forward strand.
AAAACTATTGCATTCACGGGAAAAATAAGTTAAACCAAACCTTCAACCAAATTGTAGACTTTTAAACCTAGGATTGTAGCACTTAGCACTGTAGACCCTCTTATAAAATGCTGGTGTAAGGATGAAAGTTCAAGGGCGGATCCAGAGGGGCTTCTCGGGGGGGGGGGGGGGGGGCACTTTAGGTGACATTCTCTGTTGGTAAAAAACGGTATATATTTTTTTAAGCAGCATTTTATTGAATTAGTCAGTGGTTGTAATTTCGATGATAATAACAATAGACACTTTCATGCGCCGCAGGCAAAAATTTTGAATTTTTATTAGCAAAAACATTAATTTTTCCTAATTTTTTGTATTTCTCGGGGGGGGGCAAGTGCCCCTAGTGCCCCCCCCTGAATCCGCCACTGTGAAAGTTAAACACTAAGGGATGAAAGGCAACTCTATTATACCGCTCTGCCTGACGTAAATTGGTATTTATCAGTTTTGGTTAGTAATTAAGGGTTATTGACTTTTTTTAATTTATTATAGTATATGTAACACGTTAATTAAATAACAAAATTTGTTTTAATCAACAAAAACAACAGTACAAAAATATTTCTACACACACGTAATTCTAAATAATTGAAAATTAAATGTTTTTTGGGTTCATTAATGCGTTCGCGTCTTTCTTTTCATACCTATACAAAACCGCTTTTCTCGTAAATACCTACTTGGATTTCATATCCACAGCGTAATAATTAGCTAATAATTTAGCAAGCACATAAATGCGCGAACATGGCAACTAATTCTGCCTGCTATTAAAACGATGAAATTGTGTTTAAGTTTGATCACATAATTGCTTTTACATATCGACGAAAGGTTTTGACTGATGTACGAAGAAACTAAATGCCAATATATATTCGTACAGTTTATTAGCCCTCAAAAATAGCCACCCGCAAACGCAATGAGCATTATTTATAAACTGACTAAGACTAAAAAATTTCGACTGCGGCATTTTGAAACATTACCACAACTTTTTGATTTCCATTTTCTCGAAAATTTTCTCATTAAATTATTGAGTTTTTATAAAAAAAATTAAATTTTCAAAAAAAAAACATTCATTCCTAACGCGTTTTTTTTCCAAAAAGAATTTTCCAACACTTTTGCCTGCCACTCAGTTCATTTCAATTTTCCAGTAGTTTTTTGATATTGCGAAAATTTTGCAAATTTTTTTTATAACTAATTAAATCAATTTTTATAATGCAATTTTAATTTTGTGAGGCCATTTTCCCCGAAAAGGAGGTTCTTCATTTTCTCAAAACTTTCTCCATATTTTTCTACAAATTTTTTACGCAGTGCGATTTTTGTAAAAAGTACCTAATTTTTCTACATTCCAATTCTCTTAAATAAGTATAGGTTTTTATTGCTATTTTTCCTATATTGGCTTAAGATATCTGTGTATCTATTTTTCAAATTAGGCAAAACGAGAAATTTGCCTTAAAACACACAACGATTGGCCGGCGCAGGTATTTCCTCTTTTTCCCTAATTTGAAGAATAGCGCTACTATCGTAGATGGTATGGTTGGTTGTGGCCCTGGTCGAAAATAAGATATTCAGGTATATATCATGATACTATAATAGCGGGCATCTCATAAAGCAATTAGATTCTATTAGATGTACCGTCGCGTGTGAAATGTTCTTTTAAAATGAATTTTATATATATTAAATAAACTTTAATAAGATCAGCTTAAAACCCCCACTCTCTGTTGCACAGTGGCGGATTCAGGGGGGGCACTAGGGGCACTTGCCCCCTCCGAGAATTTTTTGAATATACAAAAAAGAGTGTAAAAAGTAAAGTTTTTGCTAATAAAAATTCAAAATTTTTGATTGCGGCGCATGAGAGTGTCTATTGTTATTATCATCGAAATTACAACCACTTTTATTAATAAATTATCCTGACTTTTTTGTAAAGATATATGTAAGATATTGTACTTTTTAGTTATGACTAATTTAATAAAATGCTGCTTAAAAAAATATATACCGTTTTTTACCAACAGAGAATGTCACCTAAAATGCCCCATCCCCCCTCCCCCCCCCCCCCGAGAAGCACCTCTGGATCCGCCCTTGCTGTTGCATAAATCTAATAGTAAAATGGTGAAACAATAAATATTAAAAAAGTTATAAAGTTAACAAAAATAAAAGCAAAGAAAGAAAGCACGAACCAGACAAAGTCACTAATAAAAAAAAGCCAGACTAGCACCTGCAGGGATGGTTGCTAAAAGGAGCATTTCCTCTTTAAATAGCAGCTATTGAAATTTGGTGAGAAATATAAGTACAACCATGTTTATTACCAATTAATTTTGAAATTTTGTTCAGGAAAATGTTTGGCTCACTTGCCCATTACAAGCTTAAAAACAATTTTTTGAAAAATATGACTCTTAAACATTTTTCAAAAAAAACGGACTGTGAGTTCGACGTTACCTTTCGTGTATCATCGTGCCACTTGTAGACTTTTTCTGAACATTTTCAGACCGGTTTATAACATTTCCAGATTTTTCTGAATATTTTCAGGACATTTCCAGAGCTTTTCGGACCTTTTCACATTATTTTCGGACTTCTAAACTTTTTCAGAATACCTTCTAAATATTTCTAGATGTTTTTAGAACATTTCCTTAATCTTTTTAAACATTTCCAGAGTTTTCCTAAACATTTCCAGACTAAAATTATTTCTACTTTTCAAAACTTACTCAAAGTTTTCCAGAACATCTTAAGACTTAGAAATAAAAAGGGGGCGGGCCGTCACACCTGACTGCACACCAAGTAGTATAAGTAGTAGCCTAGAGACTAGATTGTTTAGTTCACACTTGATAACGGTTAGAGATACTTACTAACCGAAACGTCGTGTTTTAAAATAAATAAAGACAATGGAAGTCCGAAATTTTATTTCTACACAATCATTGTCTACGAGTTTCAAACAAAGGATCTTAAGACTTTTTCTGGACATTTCTAGACTTTTTAAACATTTACAGACCCTTTTTATACATTTCCAAAGTGTTCCAGACTTTTTCAAGATATTTCCAGACTTTTCCAAATATGGCTAGAGTTTCACAGAATATTTCCAGACTTTTTCTACACATTTCCAGAAATTTATAGAAATTTGCAGACTTTTCCAAGATATTTTTTAAACTTTTCCAGACTTTTTTAAAACTTTTCCAGACATTTTCCAAGCATTTCCACACTTAGCCTTCGGACATTTTGAAAAAATTTTTGTTTTTTGTTTTAATCCTAAACCCTTTTCATTGGTGGAATGGGATCGGTTAATCCTTTTTTTTAAACTTAAATATTTTTTCAAAAAATTTTGTAGCTCTCCTACTAAAATCGTTAGATTAGTAGATCTACTAAAAAATCGGTGGACCTGACAACCCTGGTGCCACGTCCTGTTTGCCCATTGTTTTTTTTATCCCGGTTTTTGTACACTTGCAGCGACCAATGACTGTAGTTGGCGCTTCTGCGCACTTTGACAAATCATAAGATAAGATAGACTTATGTGAAGTTCATATACATCCATCTCACCCTGTTGGTTTAATGTGTCGCACAAAACACGCTATATTAATGTTTTATTAATTTTATACACAGGTATTCTGTCTTGAATTTTGCGACTAGATTAGTCAAGGTTTGCTAAGCCTACGGGTCATTTTTGGCGTTGGAAATTTGGTCATTTGATTTTAAGACGCTAAAAAAAGTCATGTCATGATGAGCAAGCATTAGCTTTGCCGGGCCGCGGTCGGGGCTTAGACAAAAACAATTGAAATGTTAAAGAGCTTGCTTCCTCCAAGCGATTTTGCACCTTTGTTCAATAGGCTAGTTTTAACACTAAAAACAGGTGCTATAAGTAATAAAAGTTTTCCTAGCAATTTATAACTGATTAAACGCATAAATAACTGTTCAAATAATGCCGGTTTTAGGCTAACCACACTCTGGGTATAGTTCAGCAGGCAATTTTTTTCGGCCATTTTTTCTTAGTTTTTTTATACGAATAAGTATGTTCTGTTAGTAAATATAATCAACAATTTTTCAGTCGGTCAAGCTTTTTTAGCTCACACATATACTATACTATAGTAGTGTGAGCTATGGTGATCCTAATTTTTTCGAGAAAAAAAAAGTTGCTCCGATTTCAAAATTTTTTATATATCTTTGCGTTTCAGATGATTTTGAAACTTTTTTGTTGCGCCGTCTGTCTGTCTGTCTGTCTGTCTGTCTGTCTGTCTGTATGTCTGTCTGTCTGTCTGTCTGTCTGTCTGTCTGTCTGTCTGTCTGTCTGTCTGTGTGTCTGTATGTCTGTCTGTAACGACCAACGCGCATAACTCAAAAACCGCTTGGCCGATTTTAATGAAATTTGGTACCTAGGCTGGGTCTTGGGTCGACATGGTCCCATTTAAAAATGAACAAAATCCACCGAACACAAACCAAATAAAAGGGTGGGGGTAGATTTCAAAAATTAGAGTTTATGTGAAAATATGGCGTGTGTGATATTAAACGAAAGGTAATTGAGTTTGCAGTTAAACAAAATACATTTTAATTTATTTAAAAGAAAAGGGTGGGGGTAAATTTTAAAAATTAGAGTTTAAGTGAAAATATGGCGTGTGTGATATCAAACGAAAGGTAATTGAGTCCGGACTTTAACAAAATACATTTTAGTTTTTGTTTTTTTTAAGGGTGGGGGTAGATTTCAAAAATTTGAGTTTAAGTCAAAACATGGCTTGTGTGGTATCAAACAAAAGGTAATTTAGTCTGGAGTTGAATAAAATATATTTTAGTTTTTAGTTATATTAGCTCACACGTACACTATAACTGTAGTACCTAGTGTGAGCTTTGGGGCCCATATATTGGCAGAGTATTTTAACGGATCTAAAATATTAAAGAATGACAGACTTATTTTCTTAGTTCCTAATATTTTACACTAAGAAGAAAATGCTGGAAAAGAACTCTGGTTCATCTTAAGCGTTGGAAAAAAACTTCTGACTGAAAATTTTTAGATTTTTGCCCTTGTTTAACTTATATAAAATACTGGATAGATCTACCAGAACTTGCTCACTCTAAAGAGTTTATTAAAGGACCATATAGAAATAGAACAGAGCCAGGAATATCATTGGAGTTACCAGACAGGAGATCCTTATAGTGACTGGACTTACGAGTCACTGTCGACTAAGACCATGCACAGAATGGGACTAACAAAAGGGACTAAATGCAGACTCCGAAGGATGATGAAAGAGTCAGACATGTACTGTGCGAATACCCGGGTAGTGCACGTTTACGTCTGCTCACTCAGAAATCTTAGATATGATATATGATTCAGAAGATCTAAACAGTGCCTCACCCAAACTGATAACTAGCTTTCTTGGAGGACTAGGCATTGAAGGGTAAGAAATCACGTAAGGTGAGCCACAATAGACCCTTTGGTGGTCGCACTGGATTGTGGAATGGCTGCAAGGCGCACTCATTTCATTTTATTTATCTCAGAATACTGGGAGATAACCCGGCACTGTTTTGATAGGTTTTTTTCTCAACCAGTCACTTTTTCTTTATGGGTTCCGGTTCTTGTCTTCTGCAACTTTAAAACATCTTTCTGCTATTAATTTCTTCACAGAAACTGTAGAAAGATTAATTGACTTTCTTGTTTTAAGACTTGAGCATCAGGTGTAATAGCACACTTGCACCTTTTTTAGTATATCTGAACGAGTTTTTTATTTGTAAATTGCTGATAAAGCCGTTCTGGTACTACTAATGCTGGAATTTAATTTTTATTTGCAGTAAAAATCTAAAGGTACATCTCCACCAAGCGCGCAGAACGTTCACACAAGCGAAAGAGAATATAAAGTTTCCAAGCGCTCGGGCTGGTGTGTGTTTGAATCTTTTTTACTATAGGGAAAGGTTATACTTGGGCAATCCCAAAATAGTTCGAAAATGAAAGGCAATGACCCGGGATGCGCCTAACTCGCCATGGTCAGGAGTGCGGTTAGAACCACCCGCGATTGCGCACTAGCGCTTAATTTAAAATGTATATTGTTTCTTTTGTTTTGTTTTGTGTCTCACAGTCCATTACTTTTAATCTCTATTTGTTAAGAAAAATAAAAATACTTCTATAAAAAGTAAAAATTCTCAATCTAAATTAAAGTAAACACATTCTAATTATGTATTTACCATCACCATGCGTCCGAAAATCCATAAGATGATAATAACCTATGGTAATTTGGTCTTTTCCCATGGTCTGTAAAGGATAGGTTACCCGGTAACTTTCTGACCAATCAGAGCCAGTTGTTGAATGCGGGAAATGACGTCATCCGGAGTGCACATTTAAATAAAAACATTTAATATAGTAGGAATTCTTCAAGTTCCTGATTTTCCTTTATTGATTTAAATCTAAATACATGGGAGTTCCCTCTCAAGCCTAAGGATTTTTTAGGTACTTTACACATATTTCATCAAAATAGCACGAAATACGGCATTATGGGGTTTCCCCCCCCCAATATGTTTTGTTATTTTTCTTAATAACAATATTCATAAAATACATCAACTAATGTCTTGGGAAGCTTTTAGCTTCTTAAGTCCGTTAAACTAACTACAAGTAGAAAGTATAGGTAAGCCAGAGCCAGAACAAGTATTTACAGTTTTTAAATAAATATAGTCCGAAAAAACACCAAGAATGTAAAAAATAAACCATCAAAGATTAAAAATACTTAAAAACGCATAGGGCTCTAATCAAACGTGGCACTCCAAATGACGCGCCGTCACCTCTCACGTCGCTTTCACCATAGAGTTACCAAGCAACCTATCCTTTACAGACCTTGGCCTTCCTCTATCTACTTTCGCCTTTTATTTATTTATTTATTTAAACACACCAGCTTTGACAAATTATCCTCCAAAATATTAAGGGCTCATCACCTACGCCACTGGTAGTAACAGTAGTTCTTACTACATACTATCGCTTTAATTTGGCCGAATGCTATCGACCAAGGGAAGAAACGGTTATAAAGTGAAACGAAACTAGCTAATTAGTTATTGTTTTTTAAACAATCAAACGGTATCCTTACGAGCAAAGATCGTACTTAATAGCGGTCGTTAATCAAAAACTATCGCAACGATCTTTAAAGAAAGTTTTTGCAATTTATTCGACTTTTCAGTGCAAGAACCAAGTTAATAGTGCCTATTAAAATGTCAAATAGTTTAAACGAATATAAGAACTTTTGTATTTATCTAAACCTTATTATGCAAAAAATTAATAAAACAATAAATATAACTAATAAAAAATTTTAAAAAATAGTTCAAAAATATTATCAGACTTAGAGTATGTATGACATATTTGTACTAAAGTATTTCTTTAAAATATGTCATACATACAGGGTCTCTAGACTGACCCAACTTTAAACAGAAAAACAAGGGGAAGGATTAGTTGTCTAGCAGGTTTTCCACCGAAGATGCCAGAATGAATTTTCAGGGTCTTGTAACCCAAGAAGGCGAGCTTTATTTTTAGGGCAAATTTCATTGGATAAGATTGTATTTAAAAAAGGCTGACATAAACTTAAATAATAATACAAAGTATTAGTTAATAATTAAAAAAAAATTAATTCTTCATCATTTTCCGCAAAAGAATTGAAGATTTAATCAGGCAGTAGTAAAGTTAGAATTGAAGAAATATCATTAGATGATCCAAGAAATATAGAAAAACAGAGGATAGAATCACTTATTCCAAGATCATCCAATTTTATGTCTACTGACGACCGAATCCATGCAGAGCTTCTGTCTTTTTTTAACCGAACCGACCTGGTTAAGCAGGTTTAATTATAGTTTTACAATTCATACAGGGATACAACGAAAATAAATGAATACATGAACGATCTTCACACTACATATATAAACAGTTTTTGTAAATATCTTAGGAACGGAAGCACCTACAAAGTGGAAAACCACATATTGATGCTCCGCTAAGAATTTTTCAAGTTTTTAACTGTCAAAAACCTGTCGTTAGCATTAGTAAATTTTGACCAAAATCTATTTAGCTGTTTCCAGTAATGTTGTCTATTTTACCTAAAAATTTTATGTAAATCGGTTTGGCGGTTTGGGAGCTGTCGTGGGCCGGAGAGACAGACACACACACGAACAGACGAGACGTCACGACGATATTGCTAAGATAGGTCAAAATTCACCCAAATAACACATCTTTCGTGTTAACTTAAAAAAAAATCGTCGAAAATAATACCTACTCTATCCATTACTGCGCGGACTAGGAAGGTAAAGAAGAATTGATGACAGTAACAATTATAACAGGAGTATCTATTAATATTCACTTTAGGTCAAGGGATTTACAGCAAAGGTCAACAATCACTTTTCGCGCATGTCTTCGATGATTATACACACCATGTCTTGTTATTGTAAATACCGTATATTTTGTTAGCTTATAGCTGTCAGCCATATGCATAGAAACCCATAAACTATGTGGCAAGGAGAGACGGATAATATGCGTGGCACGTTCATTCTTCGAACTGCATTTTTGTAAAATGCATAACAACGAATCTTGTTCTGTCTATTCGTCTGTTGCGCGGCCAGTTTTTGACACATACGATGCAATAAAAAGACAAAATCAACGTACAGTAACTGCCAGTTAAACTTGCCATTAAAACTTTATCGACGATTTCGATGCAGAGTTTATGGATCTTCGGGCTAAAACTTACGAAGGTCGTTTTTATGTGAGATTACTGACCCTCCACTTTAATTTATCTCAAATTATTAGATAAGACGAAGCGCAATTTTTAAATATCTTTAGACTAATTATAAGAAATTAATTGCTTAAAACATCTCAACAATATTTTACGTCTTTTTTACTTTACCGAAAACTTCCGGCCTATAAATGGATGTGCATCATTTAAAGCTTCTAAAAGCACAGTTACCATATGACCTGATATGTTCAAATCATATTCGTTCATTCCTTATAGAATTTTAGCTTGCAAATGCGATAAATCGTTTAAAAGATAATTTAATTTTCTACAAAAAGTTGATTACCTTTTGAGAAATTGACATAAAACTGAATAATTTCGGTTTATTTTGCTTATACTATGGAAATACATAGGAAACGGGTGTACTGCCAACACTTCAGGGTTCGTTTCTCAGTAAGGGTACTACCCAGATAACTCACTTATATCTCATTTTATAGGCTATAAGTTGGTATTTCTTTATGCTATTACAGATTTTCTCAAAAATAAGCACTTTCGAAGTTAAAGGTTACTAATTAAAAAAATTGGTAAAAAACCAAAATAGCGGCGAAATGTTTAGCATCATAACTCGAAAACTTATCGTCTCGTAGAAAAATGTGTAACAAAGTTTTTGTAAGAAATTTTATTGTCTTCAACTTTTGTCCAAACTAAAACTTTTTTTTCTAAAGTGTATGTACAAGGGCAAAGTAATTAAGAAAAAAACAATTTCGTGCACACTAAATCCAATATGGCGAATGAACCGAACCAAAACGGATACTCAATTTTTTTTTAGGAATTTTGTACCGTTTTGGGTTGCTTAAATAACCGAAACGGATACTCAATTTTTTTTTAGGAATTTTGTACCGTTTTGGGTTGCTTAAATAGGATAGAAGATAAATAAAAGTCCTGCTGTTTTACAGGACCAAGGGACAAAAAAGTTGGGTTAAATCCCTTAAAAGAGGAGAATTTCCTGATTCCTATCTTAAATATGCCAGAGTTTCTCTAAAACATTTTTAACAGGAAAAAAGCAAAATTAATACTATAATTTAGGCAATAATATATTTAGTGCTTAATTTGTCTATATCAGTAACTTAACTCCATTTTCTAACTGCATCATAGCACTAGAGACCCTGTATGTAAGACAGATTTTAAAGAAATGGAGACGCGACAAACCAATCAAAGTCACTGAAACTCATATTTTTTGTTTATGCAAGGCCAACACAAAAATAGAGGCCACGACCCTGAAAAAATCAGCTGTTCTCCCGGAGCTGAATTTTACATTGGGTCTTATAGGAGGTCAGACGTTTTTTTATGATATTTTCAAAATGGCACTACAGATTTCCGCAAAATTTCAGTGAAATATTCTCAGACACCATCCTGATATTCCACCAAAGGTTTATAAGGAAGCAACATGATTAAAAGGTTAAAATCTTCAAGATTTAGCATTCCTTATTTTGAATTCAAATTACCCGCCATGTACCACATGCCAACTGTTATATTTGACATGTATTTGACTTTGTCATATGTGATTGTCACATTCGCTTCTGCTTTAAACTTAATTTTTGTGTGAGCTATTGAAGCGGCTATGAAAAATTAGGGCTTACTATACATTAAAAAAAATTGTTCTGCCAGAATAAAGTAAAAACAATCTAAAAAACGGCTTTATTTAAAAAAAATCAATTATCCATGAACCGTCATTTCAACTTCAATATTTTCAATCAATCAATCAAGACAATCAGCTGTGTCGTAACGTGACCATCAAAAAAAAATCAGCCCCGGATGTGACGTCAACAAAGTGGAGGATCGTGGACCGTCCATTTTGATAGCCCTGGTTTATGTTATTTCCTTGTCAAGTTGATTGGCGTTTTACAAAAGTTTTTGTTGGCGGTGAGTGACATCAATCATCATGCAAAATAAAACAGACAGGTTTGTTCATCACTCCCGGTATATGTTTTGTTAGAAATTGTTTATTTTTACTTTTCGACGCCTATAAATTAACCAGGATGGAAGGTGCATTTCTCTGTAAACAACGCTTAAATATAAAGGACCGATACCTCCCTCCTTTAAGTTTGTCGCGTCTCTATTTCTTTAAATGTTAAGTACAGGGTCTCTATATAACACTATTTTTAAAAATCATTAATTCACAGAAAAAAAAAACAAAAATAAACACTGGGAATAGGCACAGAAACCAAAAAACAACGCTCTGTCATCCATGCCTGAAAATAATCACGTGACCAAAAATAACCAATGCTTTTTGTACCAAAAACTGATTTTAAATCACTTCCGTCACATAGCGAACACCAGTTACTAAAATACCAAATTCGTTACATGATAATTTTTTCCAAGGGGTAAAAAAAGGAGATTCGTCTGTAAAATTGGAAGCAAGTTAGGTATGTTCGTGTATTTTGTTTAGTCGATGCATTCTAGTTCTTGTTGGTTCCCTTTTTTTCGCTCTCTACTACTTATTAATAGTACAAATTAAAAACTATTTTAAAAAACCTTATGATCACAGATTTCTTAACCACCAACTGGATTGCTGCCAAATATCGCTGAAAAATTTAAAAATAAATGCACCGATGAGCTCATCGAGAAGAATAATCGGGTTCCTAAATGCATCGGTGAAACATCGATGAAATCCATCAGGTTTCGGTAGTTGCGATGGATTCCGCCGATTCACCAATCGATGCCACCAAAACTCACCGACACTGGCAGATGCTGAGCAATTCCTGATGAATTTGATTTGTGTGTCATTTGTCATTCGAATCAGCTGTATATTTTTATATACAAAAATTTGATCCTCGCCCTCTACCTTGATGCCCACCAAAATAGTTTCCTCCGTTTCTTTCATTTCCATTTTTGTTGTGTAGGAAAAAAATATATTTTTAGAAAAAACAGATACATTTCTATATAATTTCATCAGGTTTCTTTTTATTTTTCGATGGCTCATCAGCATTCCATCGATGAATATCCGATGGGTCACTTGTCATTTCTTAACAATCTAGATTCTATTGATAAAAAAAACCGGATAAATTTAGAGATTCTCCCCAGCATGTGTTTGACGTATGACCCCGCTTCTGTTGGCTGTTTGCATCACTGAAATAGAGGTAGGCGCGTTGCTTTTAGGGTTTGGTTAGGTTTCTACCTTCCGCACCCAAACCACCGCTCCGTGGGCTTTACAACAATTATTTTAATCGATTATTAATGATCCCACCAACACTGACTAACCTGTTAACAGACCCAAAATTGTCTGGACGAAAGTTAAAACCACATAGTTTTAACAAGTTCCTTACGAAAGCATCAAGCCATCAGTATATTGCAATGTCGTTAGGGGTATTTTCCCTCTGAGTAGTTGTTTCTGTTGGTTCTACATGGAGCTATCGCCTGCATTCACTTGAAGATGGCCCAAGAAGGCCGAAACCGGTCGTGGATGAACATGGATCACTGTTCCTGCAGCCTGTCAGGAAGTGTTCCAAATAAGGATGTCATATACTTGTAATCGACGTTGCAGAAAGTGAAAATCACATAGTTTTAACAAGTTCCCTACGAAAGCATTTAACCATCAGTCTAATTCAATGTCGGTAGGGGTATTCTCCCTCGGAGTCAGTGGCGGATCCAGGGGGGGGGGGGGCACTAGTGGCACTTGCCTCCCCCCCCCCCGAGAATTTTTTGAATATACAAAAATGAGTAAAATGTAAAGTTTTTGCTAATAAAAATTCAAAATTTTGGCTTGCGGCGCATGAAAGTGTTTAGTGTTATTATCATCAAAATTACAACCACTTTTAAATTATCCTGAATTTGTAGCCGTTTTTTACCAACAGAGAATGTCACCTAAAGTGCCTCCCCCCCTCCCGGACCGAACCGAACACCCCCCCCCCCGAACCAAACCCCCCCCCCCCAAACAGTACCTATTAGAATTATTTGTTTTGGGTTTTTTTAAAAGTGAAAAACAAAAATGTTGAGGGTTTGTTGTAAAAACACGTTCGAAAAACTATCCCACTTGGAGCACCTTAATTAGGAAGAAGCCAATTCTGACCGGTCGAAGGCAGTCTTGATCGAAAATGGTATAAAATTATCCTTGTTTTTATCGCGTCCCACTAGGTGGCAGCATTTTATGACAAGTTGCATGTTCAAAGAATAATAAAACCAAATATATCAATTAATCATTAACTGAACTCAGGAAAGAAAAGTATTTTATTTATTACATACCGTTGATTGCTTTCCTTAACAGTATTTTTACGGCTTAATAATTGTCTCCATAGGAACAATTTAATAGTTTATTATTAAATTGTGACCTTTCCTATCTAACCGAGGTGGAGTTTTTTCCTAATATAGTGACCACTACATACTTACCGTCCGGTTGGACTTTTGCCATGGTAGAGTCCCACGTTCGGCTAACTTCCGGTATATCTTAGTCATTGTATGCGGCAATGTCATTGACGCCTTTCGACAATAAGGCATTAAATAAATATTCTAAGCAGACGATACCTGTAATATCGTTGTCTTGTATATTAACGAAAGTAATTGACTAATTTGTTTTTAAGATGTAAATTTTATCAACCGCTTCAGCACGTTATGGCCATTCTTATCGCCTAACTTTGTGGCCAGACAATCCTATGCACCACAAATTTATTTAAATCCTCGAATGACCAAAAAAAGGAAATCATATAGGGTTAATCTCACATGAAATACCGAACGGCGCGAAGGCGGTGCACAGTGGTTTTTATAGGGTCAGAAGCGGCCAATATTCGGAAAATAATCAGTGATTAATATTTTTGTGAAAATCCTGTATTTGAACTGCTAATAAGTCCCAACCTCTGGAACTAGAACTTTCGTTTCTATTTTGATTTCCCGCACAAATTTCTTAAGAACTTGATAAATTTGTGATATTATCGATAAACCTGTATCTATAAGGCCAGATTTGATAGAAAAAATCTAGTAGCGCTTAGATTTGCTTAAGAAATTGAAAAATCTTTAGTGAAGTATAGTCTTCAAGAAATTTCAAGTATTGTAACCATATCTAACCATCATTGTTGGGCAAACAGTTACCGTATACTATTGAAAATTTCATATAACATTAAACAAATATTAAATATAGAATGACATTTGTCTTATAAGAAAAATGGCGTATAAGCTATGTGATAAAGTGCTTTTATCTCTCAACAGATTATAATCCTTACTACGCCCCTGCTAGGAACTTTCCGCTCCGGGATAAAAATTGCTTCTTTGATCCCTTGGTAAAACATATGCTATTATAAACTTCGTTTTTATTTATTCTCTTCGCAGTCCTTTTCTACTCAAACAATTATAGTCCTTGCTACGCTCGTGCTACAAACTTTATGTTTTAAAATAACAAGTGTCTTTACATTACCAAGTGTAGTACTAAACTTCATATTTGTGAATTAAGCTTTAAAAAAAAAGAAAAGTGTTTCGCTTTACATAAAATTACGAAAATTAGTTTTACTAATAAACGTGCCAGGAGTAAGTGAGGTGGTTGCACTTTTATCGAAATGTAGATATTTTTAATGTTTTAATATACGCATTAAAGAAATAATTCTTTTTGGCCGCGTCCTACACCATTTAAACCACCGTGTGGAGTGATAATTTTTTTTAATTAAAAATTTTGTCAATAAAAAACTTGAAATGAAATAAAATACAGTAAATATCGGTTATAACGACATTGAACGGACCGCTTAATTTCGGACGTTATAACCGAGCGTCGTTATAGATAAAAAAGCTAACACAATGGGTTATAATATTATAGAATATCATAATATCCAATATCGTTTTAAGCGATATTCACTGTACAGGCAGAAAAGCAATAAACTCTCGCATATTCTTAAAACTTTAAATCCTCCTGAAGCCTTAAGACTCTTGTAAGGAACTTACTAAACTTGATATTTGTGGTATTGAACTATTGAATAGACTATTCTAAAACTGCAAGTGATCTTCTTGCATTATTTGTTCACCACAAAACTGTATACTTGTATACAATAATTAAATAAAATTGACAACTCCTCCCTTACCTTACCCTTACTCAAGAAAAAAACTAAAATATGACTTTTTTAAGGATTTGGTTAAATTATTATTCTCTCCCTTAAATAACATTTGGTTAAAAACTGATTTAAGCATTAAATATTCAAATTTTAAGATTAAACTAAGAGATAAATTTGGAGATTTATTACTTAACAACTGCAAAAATACATGAAAATACTGTTAAAAGTTTCGAATATTTAAATTTATAATAATAAATAAAACGTAGGTGTTTGCTCATTTTAATAATATGTAATAATCTATTCACTCAACAAAATCTAAAATTTTACATTAGTGCTTACTTTTTATATCTTGGTTTATCATCGTAGTCATAATCATCATCATCATCATTGTCCTTAAACTTAAAATAAATCACATGGTAAAATAATGAGCTTATTTTACCGGGTCATTAAGACAAAGCTTTCATTTAAAATTGGTTAGGCATTTAATCAAAACTTCTAGATAATTTTAACTCGGTATCTAGAAGAAATATCGGCAAATCTTCATTGAAAATCTATAATAAATGATAAATAAATGGGTAATTACGAAATAAATTGTACAGAATGTACTTTCGATTTTATGGAGAGTAGTGTTTATAGGCGCTCCATATTTAATGGTACAATAAAATTATTTTACTTGCCATTGAAAGAGCATAACATGTAATTTTTAAGGGTTGTGTGGGAATACTAAAGATATTACAAATTTATATAAACAAAATATTTTTATTTTCTTTTAAGGGACCGTCGTTAAATTATGTAACGACCAAGGGGGGGAGGGGGGGTTTGGCCTTGCGTTACACTTACTGTTTTTTTAATGCGTTTTTTCTTGAAATGTGTTCACAGGGGATGGAGAGTCAAAAATCCTGAATTTTTGTGTTACGTAATTTAAGAACATGCCCTTACAGTTTTCTATCGAAATAACATACATTAACATGGATTATTAAACATAAACAAGTTAGATCTTACCTTAGAAAATTGAACTTAATGTTCGAAAGATCTTACCAAAGTTTAAATGGCACATCCAGAATGAGTGCGTTTTTTATCTTGGTATTTCATTATGTGGTTAAGAAATGTCAAGTGCTTGTCAACCGCTGTTTTTGCTTTTTTTTGTTTTTGCTAGTTTTTTTCAAATTAAATTTGAAATAAAATTGCAATAACGATAACTGTTAAACACTGTTCTGCGTCTTACAACATTACTTTAATAATAAACAACAAAAATAACAACAACTGACAGTCTACGCATTTTTGCCAAGGCTGCGATAAAATCAAAGTATAGTAAGTTTGGGCAGTGGTACAAAATAGCACAAGCCATAATAGCGCGGCCAAAATAGCGCAGGCCGAATTACGCACGGTGAAAATAGCGCAACTCAAAACAGCGCAGCCTAAAAAAAAGCGCAGACCAAAAAATCGCATGCATGCCCAAAATAACGCATGGTCAATAAAGCGCATGACTATTATCCCCCCATATATTTTTAAAAAAATATATGCTGGTTCGGTTCTGTTCGGTTCGGTTCGGTTCGGTTCGGTTCGGTTCGGTTCGGTTCGGTTCGGTTCGGTTCGGATTTACACCCCCTGGGATCTCGGGAAAAATAGCACATGGCCAAAATAGCGATATTTTGTGTTTAGATATTTTTTCGCCCAACCTGTTCTATTTTGGCCTTCGCTATTTTAGTAATGCGCTAGTTTGACCTGCACTATTTTAGTCATGCGCTATTTTGGCCATGAGCAATTTCGATCCTGCGCTATTTTGGGCTGAGCTATTGTGTAAATGCGCTATTTTAACCTGCGCTATTTTGACCATGAGCTATTATAGCCTACGCTATTTTGGCTATGCGCTATTATGGCCTGCGCAATTTTGTCCGCGCTATTTTGTACCACTGCCGTAAGTTTGGGTAGGCTGCCCAACGGGTTGGCTGCAAGTGCCATTCTATTTCAGCAAAATTTTCAGATTTTTTAATCGTAATGTCAAATGTTGGTGAAATCCAATCTAGGTGTTTAGTAATCTAATCTCTGACTTTTAGTGGATAAATTAATTTAAAAAAATATTTAGAATAGCGCACTTTGCTTTGGTTGGTTTACATCTTTATAATTTTAACACTGAAGTGCCATAAAAGTGAATATTGAGACCAGTAAATTTTTGAACGTTCATAAATGATCTTTATTTCATAAATGATCTTTATGACTATATTATATTGAATCGTTTTCAAATTTTTCAAAAGCACTTATTAGACATAACTAAGTACCTATCTTGTTAAGTAAGTCACTGATATAATCACTCAACTCTTAAGATGAATTTCTAAGTTGAAAACCGAATCAAGTGCTTGTCTCTGAATACAAATAACTATTTATTTTTATGTTCATCTTGATGGCTAATAATCACAGATAACACTGCCCAACAGACAAAATGTTTCAAGAAATTTTGTTAGTCAATTCATACTCGTGAAGATGCCCTGATATCATAACCACCGTTGGTTTTCCAAAGTTGGCTCGGTTTTGCAGAAAAAAAAATAAAAAACTATTTTTATAAATTTGAATATTTTTTTCAAACAAATTTGGGTAGACAACCAAAATTTAGGCTATAAATAGAGGATCAATAGCATCTTTATGTTTAGAATGTTTTTAAAAAACTTCAAAAATTAAAATACAAAAAATACTTAAAACCAAAAATTCATACACGATATGCTAAAAACTGTTCATATACCGGGTGAGCCAAAAATACCGGATATTTTTTCCATTATAACTTTTGAACTATACCATCGATTTTAATGGAACAAACTGCACTTAAGGGAGTTAGTCAGAGTTTTGACTAAATATATTTTTTTTGTCCGCCATCTCAAAATCCAAGATGGCGGAAGAAATTAAATTGAACCCTTCAAAGATGCTCATTTATTCTTTGTATTGCGAACTTGTTTTATTATTATTTTTGTAATTATTAAAAAAGCCATATTCTTGCCACGCACAACAAGGTACGAATCAGCCAAATCGGTTTGATGGTTCTAAAAAATATATTTTTAGTTCAACCATTGTTTTGAGTATTATACGATTGCCTTGCCAATTATATCTGAGTTTATTGCCTTATAAATGAATTAAATAAATAACATCCAGAATTGATTGCTTTTTGAGGACCATGATCAAAATTTATCGCTATCTTAAAATTTAAGATGGCGGACAGAACCATACTTGATTTTTCAAAATGGCGTGTTTATTCTCATTTTCTAAAAATGTTTTAGTTTTTATTTTAATTTGTAGAAAAGCACTATTTTTCTCCCACACAACGAGGTAGAAAGTAATAAAATCGGTAAAGTGGTTCTCACACAATCTGATTTTATTCCATTGCATTGCTTTACAAATTATACAATTGCATTACCAAGCCTGTTCTTTATAAATTCATTATTAATAAACCGATTTTAGCGAAATAAAAAACATCATAGTGCAAATTGATTGAATCGGTTCAGTAATAATAAATTTAAAAAGAAATGAATGCAGACAGGATTGGCAATGCAATCGTATTTGTAAAACAATGGTTAAAACAAGATCAGATTTTGTGAGAACCACTACACCGATTTTAGTTACTTATAACTCTTTATGTGGAAGAAAAGTAATGTTTTTCTATAAAAAAAACTAAAACATTTTTGAAAAATAAGAATTAACATGCTCGCCATCTTAATTTCTAAGACGGTGGCCAATTTTGATCACAATTTCTAAAGAGCAATCAATGCTCACCATGATTTGTTTTATTTCAATATACTCGGTTTAGTAATAAGGAATTTATAAGGAAATGAATGCAGACAGGATTGGCAATGCTATCGTATAATCTGTAAAACAATGGTTGAAACAAAAATAGTTTCTTAAGAATTGCCATTTAAAATACGAATTTCTTTTCAACTGATAAAATTATGAAAATATGTACCTTCAGACAATTTTTTGCATGATCTTTTTAACTAATAAATCTGTAAAACAAATATTTAACTACAAGATCTTTTTTGTATGTACTGTATTTAGAAACACACCTGTACAAAGAGGGACTTTTTCGTTTGTTTCAAAGACTACATTTATATGCTAATATTGCCTTTCATAAAAATACCCCTATGCCTTTTTTATAAAATTTGATAAATTTTGCTAATTTAGTACCAAGAGTTTCAAAGAAAAACATGAAAAAATTCAATTTTTTTTTATTTAATCCCAAACAAAAATCCGTATTTTTACTTTTTTGCAACATAACTTTTTTTGTAGTGCTGTGTAATCTAAACTCAATGCAAGTTCGTTCGTATACATACGCAGTTCGCATTAGGTATGCAATGGGCAATTACACGGTGCCATAAATATATATTAAAATATCAAAATAAATCTCTACGACAGTTACCCACGTAGGTACTCGGTCAACAAACTTCATGGTTTAAGAGACATTTTTTTACGTTACTGTTATATAGATGCTCCCTAGGTTCGTCTGGTTGATGAAACATGTGCTCACGGTTTCTGATTTTACCTTAAGATAAAGCGCTACGCTGGGTTCCGGGTTCTCTTACTGAGGTGGGGACGGTATTTTTATTTTCGTTCCCTTAATTTACTTTGCACTTCGTAGAGCATGAGATATGTTATAAGCTGATACAGGAATATATCCTCGGTACCTACACTGGCAATATCCACTAAGTCGTTTTTTTAAATTTTACATTCCTAGCCCGCGTAGCAATGGCTAGAAAAGGTATTATTTTCGACGAAATTTTTTTTTTCAGATAACGCGAAAAATGTGATATTTGGATGTATTTTGACCTATCCTAGCAATATCGTCGTGATGTCTGTCTAGGTGTGTGTATGTGTGTATTATTTTTTTCAGTAACACGATAGCTCCTAAACCGCTGAACCAATTTTTATAAGAATTTTAGGTAAAATAGTGTTCGACACTCTAAGGAGCTGATTAGATTCTGGTCAAAATCCATTAATGCTAATGACAGTTTTTTGACAATAAAATTTTAAAAAAATGCTAAGTCTGTAACGGAGCATCGCATCAATATGCAGTTCTCGAAATATATAGTAGACTGCATTTTGCTCAATAATTTGTGTTTTACCCAAAAACTTTGTAGGAGCTTTAATTCCTGAGATATTTACAAAAAACTGTTTTCAGGGCTGATATGTTATGGCTTCACTTGAAGTGTGCTAATAGGCTAGCTAGGAAGGTATCAGATCCGTCAGGGATCCATTTATTTTTATCAAAACCGTTGATCTTACAATTTTTTTCATAGTAATCCAATTACAATATAATTTTTGTTCTTTTCTTTTAAAGGGTTACCAAAGATAAATTTTTGACTTAATGGAATTTTATTATAATTCGCAATCAAACCTGCAAAATATAACTGTTATAAGCAAAGCCTACATTTTTTTACAAAAAAATTTTTGGCTTCGGCGCATGCGCTATTTGAAATAGGCCTTTTGTGCGAAACTTGCTGTATAACTATGTTCAATAGCAAATATACTGAGGTCGGTCCTCAGTATATTTGCTTCTTGTAAAAAAAGAGAGTAATAAGCATTTCCTTCCTTTAGAAAAAAAAAAAGAATTGTGTGTGCTTAAGAAGTGTAAACTTCAACAAGGCGAAATTAATAATACTGCATCATCATATCGCTCGCTGAATGTTCCTTTCACAGTTAGTCGACTCGAGCCGACTTCACCCGAATGAACGTTACATAGCCGAGCCTGACGGATCAGTCACTACCCACAAAAACTGCTAAATGCGCCTAAAGAAGTTTACACTTCAAAAAACAGATTTCACTGAAAAATTCGCTAATACTAATATGTCACATTTGAAAAAAAATTGGCAACTTAAAAATATTTTACACATTCTTAGTTGTAACCCTTTAAAAGTTATTACTTATATTATAAATAGATAACTATAAAAAAATGTAAAATCAATGTTTTGGATAAAAAAAAGCTAAAATTGAAACTTTTGATCCCCTGTGTATTAATACAGAATCCACTTAAAAATATTTAAAATACATTTTTGGCATAAAAAGAACAAGTACTACAAAAATACAAAAAATAAAAAAAATCTGTGATATACGGCCAAGGACTCTGTATATGGTTTTTAAAATAATACCCCATTTATGTTACATCATTTAAAATGTTATATTTTTATTCTTATTACATTAATATTAGACACTTTGTAATATAATAATCTTTGCATTACTTATATAAGGTATTATTTTTTAAGCCCCGTAGAAGGTTTGACATAATTAAACTTATTAATAACTGTCTTAAAAAATAGTTATTAGATATTATTTTTTAAGCCCCGTGGAAGGTTTGACCTAATTAAACCTATTAGTAACTGTCTTAAAAAATGGTTATTTGATTATGAATTTTTTAAATAATTATAATATAACCAAGTAAAGCCAAAGTAAAATTTTAGTAAATTAATTAGACTTTGGTAATTTGTCTTAAACTTAACCAGCCCCTAGAAGATGTTTTTAAAAACATAGATTGGGAAGAATTACCGACCAAACCACCTACGATATCCTGATGAGAATGCCTTAATAACAGATAAGAAAGAAGAACTGATAAAAATACTGGAAGAACTGGATACAGCAGCTAAAAATATAGGCTTGAGTATGAACGACACTAAAACTAAAATCATTACAAACACAGATGAAGATATCACGATTAGAATAAACTAAGAGAAAATAGAACAAGTAGAGGAATATATACCCCTGGGACAAATTATTAAACTAAAAAAAGAAAACCAAACAGCTGAAATCAAGACCAAGCTACATTTAAAAAAATAGAAAATATCCACAATACTTCAAAACGAAAGTGTATAACCTGAACACTTACAAAATCAATCATGGATAAGGTAACAAAAGCCCAAATATCAATGGAAAGACAAATGTTAGATGTAAAGCTATCAAATAGAAAAAGGAATGAATGAATAAGAAAAAAAAAGTAAGGCATGTCAGAGGAAAAGTAGCAAAATTAACATGCAAATTTGACGGTCATATCAGACAGGAAAACAATCGATGTAATTAATGTATTGCAACCTGGAGACCTTGGGAAAATAAAAGAGGTAGGGGAAGACCCCAAAAGAGATGGGAGAAACGATTTGAAGAAACATGCGGGACTAGATGGATGAACATGGCGACAGACAGAAAAGAGTGGAAGATATTGGGGAGGCCTATGTCCAAAGATGGTTCGAAGAAGGCTAAATAGATAGATAGATAGATTGGTAATTTTGGCTACGAAGGCTTCTGAAAATTTGAATAACAAAAAAACGATAGACTTTGGCTCATTAAACAATAAGTTAAGAGTGATTTGCTCTTCCAATAAACTGCGCATAACTTTAAATCGGGGCTTAAGCGTGCTCGCTTTTTAAGACCGGTCTTATAAGTCTTTAATCAAATGAAGTTTAGCTTAATTACACTCTCTAGGATTATAATGAAAAATAATGATGGGATATCGGGTGCTTCGTGATAGAAGCTTTCCATACGTTGGATCCCTGCCATACTAAATTAAATTACCTACTTGTTGTTCTTTTAAAATATCAAATACATGATAAAGATTTGGAAAAACGTGCTAATCATGACGTCATATGTAACTACACTAAATAACCAGCCTAGCATACGTTATGGCCTAAAAAGTTTAAGGTTAACGAAAAAACAACCAAGAATGCGGGCAATTCCTCAAAAAGGGATATTAGTAGCTCGCATACTAGTTTCGGTCTTCTTGGACCTCTTCGGTACGAGCGTAACAAGTGTTAAGGGAGGAATTGCCCGCAATCTTGGTTGTTTTTTCGTTAAGTATGTCCTGACAAAATTCCTTTTAGTTTAAGGTTAAGTGCGTTTGTTTTTTCTTTGAAATTTTATATTTTATTTTTATATATTAACAGTGTAGTCATGTTGAGTAACTAGAAGTGACTAGTAACATCAAGGAAATCAAATCAAGTTCTTCATTTAGAATAAAATTGACGTATCTTTCGCTATCATTTATTGTACTTACTACTTATTACACTAACCCTGTAACATTGTGCTGGAAGTGTTCAGTGGGTACAAAAAGTGAAAAGCCTGACAAAACTTTCAAACGTATTCTTAATGCTAACAACTAAATGTGTTTTTGTGAGTATTTAAAAAAATATATTCTTTTTGTTTCAGGTAAGTCCAGAGAAGAAGTCATCCATCTTTTCTTTACATTTATTGGTAAGACAAATCTGAAGCATTTTGTAAACACATATTTAATAATCCCTCTTCTCGCAAAGGCTTTTTAGTTACAAATGTGCCGACTTGTTGGATTTCAAATTAACCCAAACGTCTAGCTTGGATAAATTAAGGCTAATGATACTGGGTGCTTTCAGCGCCATCTATTTTCTGAACTTAAAAATACCTATTATAAATTACCTTAAGACAAATAGAGAATTATTGAAATAAAGCCAGGCTATAATAATGCCAGGCACTATCTTGACACCTTCACATTGCAATATCAGGTGTGATCTTTCAACATACAGCCTTTGTTTACTATATGAACCGAAATAAATAGTGCCTTCCTTTATAAGTGGAAAACTGCCGTCATAAGCAAAAACACAGTAAGGATATTTCATATTTCACAGTCAAACGGCAGAAAATACACGACGATAGTTTTAAATTCGACTATGATATGTCAATTTTGAAGGATTAACTGTCAGTTTTCAATGTGAAAGTGTCAAAATAGTGCCTGGCACTATTATAGCCTGGCTTTATTTCAATAATTCTCTAATACCTATTAATTTGTTCAAAAAATACCAAGTAAGCGCCTACGTCAACTCTAGATAATGGCTTTGTCTTCCAAATATCAAAAAATTCAAAGAATTTTCTTAATTTAAATCAAAAATAAAAATTAACCCCAATTTTGACTACGTCACCGCATTGAGAAATTGTCATTTGAAAGCAGTCCGTTTTAAATTTTAATAAAATCGTCTACTTTTTTATCCAAGTCATGCGGAACGCTTGTAGCAGTCATTTTCTGTAACAGAACATCTATATAAGTACGTGTCCAAAATACATTTAGGCACAGCCCTCTTAAATTAATTTGAAGAGGCTGGGACTTAAGGACACTGACACTGACAGCAGTTTCTTACTTTTCCAGGAGCGCGTTCAGATTGAAATACCCGGTGTGCTCCGGTAAAGGGCGATACCGCGGCCGGTGTGTGTCGGTGCGTGGTCGGATCGATTCTTCAATCTGAACGATTTTCAGCTGATCAATTGATAACTGCCATACGTTATGCATTATATTTCCAAAGTGATTTTTTTTCTTGTGCTTTTTTCAAAACGACCGAACGTTTTTGTTAAACCTCTCTTGCGTTTTCGTCCAACACCAAATTAATACAAAATGACGTTGTCAGAATGAGTACTAATTTGGTTATTCATTTCTACCTAGTAAATACCTAATCAAAATTTTAGCACTGATTTTAAGGCCGAAAAAAACAATTAAAGCAAATAATAAACAATAAACATATGTTGTAAAGGTTAGAAATCAAAGGATTGATCAAATGCGCATGCGGGTTAAATTTAGTCGTCCTATTTCAAAGGGTGCGAAAGTGTGCATCCGGTAAAAATTTACCAGCAATCTGAACGCCAGAGTAAAGTCTAACCAAATGCACACCGGATGCAATCTGAACCGCCAGGACGCGCCCGGGCCACGACCGATGTCCAATCTGAACGCGCTCTAGAGTATACTATCGCACCCTCAAAACAAAAATGACACTCAAAAAATTTAATTTTAGGTAAACAAAAGAAAACTCAAATAATTTCGGTACAACCGATGCTTATTTTAAGTTCTTATTATATAAAATTCTTAATCGAATATCGAATATCAAATTTATGTAGATATTATAACTAGGTAGGATAATAATTGTTGGAAGGCGTCCAGTTTTGTCGTCAAAATTTCTAAGTTTCGAGTTGTGTAATTTTCGTTCTGGGGGTGCGATATGATTGATTGCGTGTTAAAACGATTTTTTAAATCTAAGTTAAAAAGTATTTTAGTTACGTTACATGGTCAATGCTGTCATCATAGCTATTCAAGTCTGTTTTGTAAGAATTTTTCAATCTGTTAACAGTGTTTTTTTTTTCAATAACTTATAAATTTTAAGACATTTTTACGGCAATGATATTGCTTGCGTAGGTTTTATGCTAAAAAATCTAATAACTATTCTGGCCGATTAGTGGCCAATAGAAGCAGGAAGCCGTAAGTTATGCATATTTCGACAGGAATTACCAGTTTAAAGGTGTTGGCAATTACTTGTGGTAGAGCAACCTAATGGTTCTTCTTAATTATGAAGTTTTAGTTTAATTTTAGTTAGAAAATCTTGAATAAATATTTATACCTGACTGGCTACAAGATGCATTATTTAAGAGAATGAAATAGCTACGACTCTGTAATATACGCAGGCACAAGGTGTTGTTCCACAGCTGCCCCAACATTGGTGCAACAAATATAGCTAGCAATATTGCTATGGCTATCTGTTGGCCAAATATCCCTAAAATATATTTAAAACATTGCGGCAGCTAAAAGTGGTATGCCATGAAAGCATCAGGACAAGTCTTTTAGATTTCTTCTAAAAAACCACTAAAAGGCAACTTTATGTTTGAAAGTGCACTTTTCTGACCAATAAAAAATAAAGATCACAGGCAAAGAAGGCGCTATGTCAATTTTTAAGGAAATTGAGTTATTAGTGCCATCTATTAGAAAAATTTCAAAAGTTTCACCATATCCTTTTGTTCAGGCTATAAATGCGCTCAGTCAGGAGTAATTTCAATTTGTAATACTTATTGACGAACAGGCTAAAAAGGCGCCAGTTCCAATGCTTTAGAACAGGTTTTCTAGAAATCCCATTTTTTGACATAGCGCCTTCTTTGCCTGTGGTCTTCAAATAAAATGGTAATAAATCTGCTAGCAAGTTGGCTAACAGATAGGAATGAATCCCAATATAAATTATATTATAGCAAACTTAACCCATAAAATTTGGTTGCGAAAACAAGTTTAGTGATAAAACCTGGCTTGATGCCTTTAAAATGTTGATTTTTTTACGTTTGTTTTGAAAAAATATTTTTGAGATATTTTTTATATTGACATAATTTTTGATGCAATTAATTTTAGACATACTTTTTGGACCTAGACTTAATTGTGACGTTATTTAAATAAAATAAAAATACTTTTATATCATTAACCTTTCACCGAAAAATTTCATATTTTGTTTGCCTTTTTTTTAAACATTGCCGATCGGTCCCCAATATTATTGCTAAAAAACTATCAATCAAAATTCGATATAATCTTTTTATCACGTTTTAGATTTTCATTTCGCACAGTGGCGTGTCGTATAGGAGGCCAGGGGGGGGGCGAGCTACTGATGTAGCTGTTTGAAAAGGAAAAGGGCGACAACTGTACATAAACAAAATAAATATTATAAATTTTATTTGCGAAATGATTATGTAATACAATAACATAATAGGGACCTATTACAATAAAGCCAGGCACAAATTGTGCCCGGGCACTATATTGAGAGTTTCGCATTATAAGAACAGCTGTCTTCTTTCAAAATAGGGCCAATGTGTTTATAAGAGCAGGAATTAATAGTGACGCCACTATTAATGGAAAATAAACGAGTGGATGTCTAAATTCGACTTTGGTATGTCAATTTTGAAAGATCAAGTGTCAGTTTTTAATGTGAAACTGTCAATATAGGTCCCTAATAAGTAGATGTAATAATAAACCAAATCGTAGCACTCACACAGAACTCCAAAATATTCAACACGTAACAGTAAACATATAAACTTTTTGGAAAGCACGCAAATTACGAATAAACAAATAAAAATCACAGAATATCAAAAAAAGTGGCTTTTCCAAGGGGCGGTTAATAAATTAAATGGTCTGCCGGCGGCGATGTTCTTTTCTCCTCTGGGGCTGTTCATATTTTGTAGCTTGAAAGGGGTGACCAGTTTACACAATATTTTTTTTAGCAAAATTTAATCCATATATGAAAAAAGGGCAGCTATTGGTCAACAATCAGATTTTAGCTTTTAATTCTGCTTCATTTGGAAATGGCCGACAAGTGTACTTACAGTGTACATCTATGTTTTAGCAACTATATCAGCTATATTTCACTAAAACTTGCTAAAACGGCAGTGACATATCTTTTCTTAACCTTCTGGTAAAATTCTTAGACCAAATCTTCCGATAAAATTGGTATTTTTCCTCGATTTATAAATTAGAAAATAATTTTTTTTTTTTAAATTTTAGTAAATAATATCGTTTCTTATCGTTCTTGTCTGTCGGTGATGGTACACGAACGGTTCCTATTTAAAGTACCTATCTACATAAAATTGTATATTTACATCTTTACAGTTACTAGGACTTTAGCTGTACGTTTGACCCAATGTGTTTTTTTAATGGCATGGTAGTTGCCATAGTAAACCATCAGTTTCGTGCATTCTGAGTAAGACACGTGAAGCACGTAGTAAGCTGCAGGACTTAACAGAACCCCAGACTGTTGGGAAAATTGCCAAACGTGAATAGGTTATAAGCCGAAATCATGTTTAAGCTCACACTCAAATCACATGCTAAAAGAATAATTTATGTACAGGACGATTCAAATTTGGCAATTTTAAAATATCTTGCGTATCGCTGGTTGTAGCAAAACACTAAACCCTATAAAGAACTTACATATTTCTTAACTTTTCGGAGTTATATAGTTGCATTTATATAACATTTACGTGATTTTGTTTAACCTCTATTCCTTTTTCACTTGAAGATTTATCTTAATAGTCAACCAGTATTTGTCATATATTCTCCAATCAGTCACAGGTGGTAGTTCAAAAGAAAGTTACGCTATGTTTTGTTATGCTAAGACAGACGCAAATTTCAAGGTAAGTTATGTATGATCCATTAAATATGATGTCTGCTAATGGTTTTCATTCCAAAATTTTTCTATGCAAATTTTTTCTACCCCATGATTTTCTACAAATATTCCGTCGCCCTTCCTAGCTCTTTAGTGTTTTTATTTCATACGTCATGCAGATGCGTATGTTTTGCTGCTACGACTTTAACTATATTATAAATCCTCTTTTACTCTCAATCAACAATTTGTTTAAATATGTAATTGATTCTTCTACTTTATGTTATGTGATTTGATAGAAGCATTTGATTGGAATGGTGGCATAGATCTTTGGACAAATGTTTCTACTAATAGGGTTTGTATATTAAAATTTCGTTAAATTGTAATACTGTCTCGTCTTTAAAAAGTTTTGGATTTGTATATCTAGATTAGTCGGCATTGCGGTTAACATATGTCTGGTTTATGCGAAATGATATCGAATCAACTGTTTCAATAAGTTTTTGTCATATGTCCATCATTCTTTCACAGGTTACAGTTCAAAAGAAGTTTTATCAAGCTAAAACCAATGTTAAATCAAATTTAGCAAATCAATTTTTAGGATCCCTGACAACTGCTTAAAATTACCGCTGAATTTAGCTTGAATTTTCTGGAATTTGTGAACATTTTTTAGTTTTATAGAGCTAAACCATCGACCAGTTATTTCTTCGATAGCTAAACCAACGATAAATCAAATTAGGCAAAGTTTACTATAAGGGTTATTGTAACAAGAGAGGCGCAAATTTAAAGATAAGTTGCCGCTTTTTTGACACAAATAAAGCAAATGTTAGGTTAGTTTAAGGGCGTTTTCAGCCCAAAACAGGGAGGGCAAATTTATAATTTACTGGAATCAAGTTATCTGATTTTACAAAAATCTTGTAAAAAAGGGGGGGAGGGCAGCTGCCCCCTCCTTGTCTCTCCGTGGATATACACTTGGGTTAGTTTGTGTACTATAATATACTTAAGTACATTATAGTTATTTTTTCAATAATTGCGCTTGCTGCTAATTGTTTTTTTAACCAAACTTTTTCCATACAAAATTTTTCTACCAAGAGTGTTCTACCAATATTATGTCACTCTTCCTGGTTCTTAAGTATTTTTATTTGATATTTCACGTAGATGCAACCTTCTGTGTTGTTCTGCTTCGACTTTCAATATTAATTTTCTTCCATTTTCTCTTTTATTCTCAATCAATCATTTATTCAAAGATGGTATTCATTTTTCTACTATATGTTATGTAGTTTAATGGAATCGTTTCATTGAAATAAAGGCATATGTTTTTCTAAGACGGTCTTTGGAAATATGTATATCTCCAAACGTTTTTATTAAAAGAGTTTGCATATTAGGTTTTCGCTATATAGCAATACTTCCTGATCCTTAAACGTTTTGAATTGTTATCTCCAAATTAGTCGACAATCCTTTTATCATAGGATTTGTTTATGCGAAATGACATGGCCACATATGATGCATTCGTTTTTGTTTAGCCCAGCAGCAAAAAAGTTTAGGCAATTACCAAGAATAATTTTAACCTCCACTATAAGAAGAAAAAGCAATTTTCGCAGTATCTAGCCTCAAGTTAGAAGTCAATCAGAAGCAACGTATCACTTGTAGGTGTATGTTTTATAAACTTCCGTGTGAAATAAAACCTCCGTGGGTGATGCCTAAAACTAATAACGAAGGTAATTTAAAAAGTTTTATACATATCCGCTAAACATGCCTGTGCGCTGGTTGCGTTGGTTGCTTTGTGATAGCAAATCTAACGGAAAATGAAAATGTGCTGTCTTAACTGCAGATGTTTGCTTTGTTTTGATTTGATTTGATTACAGGTTGCATGCTCAGATGAAATAGAAATACATGAATAGTAACTGTTAAATACAAAATGTGTAATTTGTTATTTCACTCGAAATCATTTTCGCGAGGGAATAATTGTCGCTCGAGATAATTACTATTCTGAAGATGTTTGCAATAATAACACAAAACGGTTTTCTACATACCGAGGAAAAAAAATATATTTATATAACTACAAATACCAGTAGAACTCTATACCCGAACTAAACAAGAAATTCGGGTTTCATTATAAACATAATTAACTATACTATAGAGAAACACAGTATATTATTGGAAGTGGAGTTACACAAAGATCTGACTCTTACAATCAATCGGCGATAAAGGCAGCGCTAAGGTAATCTTTATTTTAAAAAACTTAAGAAACTTTTCAGTGACTGCTTGGCAATAAATACACTGACAGTAAATAAATATTGACTTGAATTTTCTGAAATGGAGTTGAAGTTTACTAAAACAGATGTTTATCGCCCACATAAGTTTGTGGTTAAGCAATCCGCATGCTGGATGGCCGTCAACTTTAAAAATAAAGCAAAACATAAAAATAATTATATCAGGTAACAAGACTAAGAGATATTACAATTTAAAATTATTATCTAGAAAGGTAACTGTTACCGTAAACAAATTAAAATTTTTATTGATCTATAATTGGCTAAGAGAATATTAAAACATAGGTACTTTAATAGTTAAACTAGATATACAATTTACATTTGGTATTTTATTTTAAAATTAAAATACCACAGGGAAGTAAATTGGGGACATTACTATTATTCTTTACATAAACATACCATAAATTTAATAAAATATTTGATTAAGATGTTTTTGGATGAAACCTACGTTAACTTATTTACAAGGCAATTCTTTGAAATATATTATTCATTTATTACATTTTAAATTAAATTTAGTTTTACTAGTTTAGTTAGTTACTAATTAGATACAAACAAATTAAATCTAAATATCAATAAAACCCTTGCATTTGGTTTATACAAATAAATTTAAATAGAAATCCATTAAATTTGGAAATTAAAATAAACAATGAAAAACTGGAAATTGTAGATTCATTCGAATATCTCGGAATTAAAGTAGACGTAATAGTAGTAGTAGAATAATCTCCGAAATAGCAGCAAACATTTAATATTTAAAAAGAACAATTTTAAATTTAGCTAATAAAGAAATTTAAAAAAAACTAAAAATTTTACAAAACCGTGCAATGAAAATAATTTTAAATGCAGATAAATTTGTCAACAATGTTAAAGAAATTAAAATGGCTAAATTTTGAAAATGTATTATTTTGTAACGTTTTTTTTTTTGATTTACAAAATTATTAATAATTTATTACCAGAAACAGTAAAAGAATTTATAAATCCAAATTTTATTTTATCATATTTACAAAGAAAATTTGCCATTAAATACTAAAGCAAAATTAGTTGTTCAAAGATCTATTTTTGCCAGAAACTTTAATGAATGCAATAAATTAAAAGTGTCAATTAAAAGTGAGTCAAATTTAAAAAAAAAAAAATCTTTAATGCTTTTATTTTTAATCCAATTTATTTAAGCTTAATTAACTTTAGATTTATTTACTTTTACACGTATTTACTTTTAAAACGTAATAAAATTTTGTCAAAAATAAAGTTAATGGTCTAACCTTAGTTCCTTGGAATAGGGGTAGGCCATTAGTATGGGACGCCACTTGCTCCGATACTATGGCTAATTCATACATAAATTTAACATCAAAAAAAGCGGCAAAAATAAGGGAACAAATTAAAATAAACAAATATTCAGAATTATCTCAAAATTATATTTTTGTTCCTTTTTCTGTAGAGACTTTTGGACCTTGGGAGGAAAAAGCTAAAAATTTTGTCAAAGAACTTGGTGCCAAAATTGAATGTAAGTCCCACGAACCTAGATCAACCTCATTTTTGATTCAGAGGTTAAGCCTTGCCGTTCAAAGGG
The DNA here is from genome assembly GCA_963576565.1 of Aspidapion aeneum. NCBI lineage: Eukaryota > Metazoa > Arthropoda > Insecta > Coleoptera > Brentidae > Aspidapion > Aspidapion aeneum. Next base: position 15,120,618 of record OY755042.1, read on the forward strand.
GAAATGCAGCTTCAGTCATGGGAACCATTCCCGACATGCAGCAGTTGGACGAAATTTTTAATCTTTAAATGTGTGCTTGGGGATGTATGCTTGCGTGTGTGAGTTTAGAGTTTATTTATTATATTTTTATTGTTTATTTCTTGGTCTATACCTATTTTTTATAACTTTTGGTTAATTTTCCAGCTTGTTCTTACTACTGGTTTATTGTGGAAGCTGCGGCAGATTGACAACTTTAAGTTTTCCAGCATATATTATTAATAAATAATACTAACTTGCAGGTAGATTATTTTATATGTAAAACAAAATTTTTTAATAATTATCAAAGAGAATTGATGAAAAACAGCTATCAAAATATATCGATGGATTCTATTTATGGTCTATTTGTCAGGTTTTTGAAAATATTTACTTTAGTTTTTGGGTTTTGGAAAAGTTTACCAGTTTTCGTTTATATTTTATATTAAATGGATTTAAATAATGATTAGCATTAAAACTTGTTGATTATACTGATTTTTTTTATTTTATTTTTTATAAATGTTTCTCAGCTATGTCTTATTACTTACAATTTAGTTAGTGCGTTGTATTAGCATGTGATGCAACAGGAATTTTCTTGATAAATTCTGATAGGTATATTATCTAGAATATCATCTAAGGCGCTAATTATTACTGATAATCTACCAATCGCGTTTTAGAAGCAAGTGTCAACTTTAAGTATCAGTCATCTCTTAGCGCCGGCCTTACCAAACCGGCTTTATTTAAATATAGACATATTTCATATGCTATCTTATTTCTGCGCTCATTTATTAATATGACAAATATTTACAACTCTTCAAGCGAGATGGTTATCTATTAAACTTATTAAAGTATCAGGTATCACAAAAATTATTTTAATAATTTAGATTTATCTGGTAATATATTAATTGAGCTGAGTTTTGTTTAAACTTGTTACTCCTAAATTCCTTGTCGTACATTTTGTATTTTTATACTTTTTCTTTTGGTATTTTTACTTGAAGATTCAAATTCATGTAAAATAAATTAGGGCGGTTATTTCTTTATAGTTGTGGTTAGTAATTCTTCGAAAACTTTATGTGCTATATTCGTACTTTTCCTTTTATATGGTACTCTTCTTTTCAAAAATAATTTTAATGTTTTCTATTAAATTATCAAAAAATAGCAACATTTTAAGCGTTACTACGTAAATTAACTTGAGTGAAAATTGCTCCTTTCCTATCTTCAATAATAAAAAATACAAAAATTTTTAGAGTAAATAATTTTTTTATATACAGTCTCAGTCTGTTTAGCTCCCGCTAAATTCTCTATTTTAATTAATTCATTAATTTTTAGTAATTAGAAAATATTACTTTTTTACTTGCACTGCCCTCTTTTGGGACATTCACAATTCTAAAGGATTAAAATAAATAAAACAAATTCTCCTTTTTTTGTATTGATTCTGTTAATATAGCAGGAAGTTTTTTCTTTTTATCGCCTTTTATTGATATATTTTTATCATGCTTTCATACAAAAAACGCGGGTGCCGCTACGCGGTCCATAAATATATTTTTCCCTTCTTTCCTATAACCTAAAAAGTGGACAGTGCGCAGTGTCGTATAAGAAACGAACTCAATCACGCGGTCCCTCGTGTGAATTTACCCTTAAATTCTCTTTGCCCTTTGGCACCCTTAAAAACCCTTTAAAATTAAAGCTGTGCGTTATCATCTGTGGAAGCTGTGTAGCTGTGAATCATGGAACTGGAGAACAGGGCCCTGTAAGCGACTACTCTGCAAATATCGGTGAGCGACATAGTTTTTTATTACACTTTATCCTCTCTCTCTCTCTCTACACTCTACCTACCCTTTACACCCTCTCCCAATACAGTCCCTTCTGCCTCAACTTATGGGCTACATAAGTTTGGTCCTTCAATCCAAATACTGAACTACCCCTATAACCACCCCCTACCCTTACGTTGGCACTTGTTGTTTTAAGCCTTCTTTTGTTAAAAAAAAAAAATATATATATATTTCAAAATTAAAAAATTAAATTTTCTCTTTAGAAAAGGCGATTTAGATTTTTATTAAAGCAGATGATCTGTTTTCATGGTGTTAAAAATACCGGTAAACCGTTGTAGGTATCTGATTTTTTGCCTTTTTCTAATAAATTAAAACTCAGTTTCCTAAACGATTTTTTTATATAAATCGATTTAAAAATTAAATTTTTATTTTTTTAGGGCTAATAAACATCTTGTGCAGTTTAAAGGGATATATAATTGTTTGAAAGTATTATGCATTGCATACTTAGATTTGGCGCTTTTCATATTACACTTTAATTTACCTAGTAGGTACAGTAGGTATTTTGAACTCGGTCAATAAGAAATAAATTTCAGGTTTTTTATTGCATTCTCGGTTTTCGCGAATAAAAGTTTTTTTTCCTTTTATTCGAATTTAGCGCGCATAGTAAAATTAAATACATATAATTTTTTTTTCTCGTAGTTATTTTTAAATATTAGGTATTTAAAATGACGAGTAGTGAAAAACAGTGTCGCGCCTTTAGGGGCATAGCAATAGATCGCATTAAAGAAATATTTAGTATTTCCACTCAAGCTATGTCTGATACCTTAAAAAAAGTTGATTTTGAGATGCGGTATGATCACTTGGACATTTTTTATGAGGAATTTAATAAATTTCACGACGCTGTAATCGCGTATTTAGCTGATAAAGAGCAACCCGATTTTACTGAGGAGAATGTCATTCGTCAAGGCACTGATTACCAATATTTTAGCATAAAAGCAACTTATAAAAGGTTATTTCCTCCTAAAGATGACTTCAACTCCTCTCACTCAAACTCTAGCTCCGGTCATAATGACATGAGCTTCAACATTCCAAAGGTGGATATTCCGAAGTTCACCGGCGATTTGTTTTCTTGGCAAACTTTTGTTAGCTTATATGACTCTGTCATTCATAATAATACTATGTTCTCTAATAGTAGAAAGTTTCAGCTACTTTTAACGTATCTAAAAAAGGAACCCCTAACATTGGTAAAAAACTTGCCAATTACTGATGCAAACTACATTATAGCTTATAATGCGCTTTATAATAGATACCAAAATAACCGCCTCCTTGCGACTCATTATTGGGACAAAATTACCGATTTGCCCAAACTAAATACAAACAACCCCGCTCTTTTACGCAATTTAATAGATACATTTACTGATAATGTTTACGCTCTTACCAATTTAAATTACCCAACTGAGCACTGGGATTTCCCACTCTTTCGAATTCTTATTCGAAAATTAGACTCTGAGACGGTCACGCGCTATGAACTTCAGCATGACTCCTCATCTGAACCCTCTTTTGAGGACCTCAAAGATTTTGTTTCTAAGCAATGTTTTGCGTTAGAATCGGCCAACATTTTAAATAAAACTAAAACTTCTGGTTACGCCACTGCTAAACCTCCCTCAAAACCTCAATATAGAGGTAATAATTTTTCTACTCTTGCAGCTGGCGTCGCTCCATATCAGAACGCTTGTCCCGTCTGTAAGATTTCAGGACATAGTATATATAAATGCCCCGTTTTTGAAAGTAAAACCCCTCAAGAAAGACTAAATTTAGTCAGAAAAAACCATTGGTGTTCCAATTGCCTCGGTACAAGGCACTCACTAAAAGCCTGCAACTCTACTTATTCGTGTAGAATTTGCCATTCCATGCACCACTATTTACTCCATATTCCTCGATCCCCTCCTAGTGGCTCTCCGCCACTGGAAAATCAGAATCAGAGCGCTCCTCTTCCGACTCATTCTACGCAAGTTTTGGCAGTACCTACTCTCTCTAACTCACAAGAAAATAATAATTTACCAAGTAGCCCCTCAACTCACGCTTGCAGTTTAACAAGCAACATTTCAGTGACATCTTCTTTACTCGCAACGGCCCAAGTCGAAGTTTTAAACTGTAGAGGACATTATGATAAAGCGCGGGTTCTAATTGACACTGGGAGCCAGGTGCATTTAATTTCTGAAAAGTTTGCAAATAAAATTGGTCTCTCTCGCTACAAAACTCATTTAACCCTAAATGGCTTAGGTCACATTGGCTGCACCCCCTCTGGTGGCATTAGTTGCTCCATAAGACCGGTAGGCCAACTCTCTCCTTCTTTTGACATTGATTTATTAATATTGTCAAAAGTTTGCAATGAGCAACCCCTCACCCCTCTCTCCCAGGGTGACTACCCCGATATCTCAAATTTAAAGCTCGCAGACCCCTCTTTTAATCAATGCAAACCAGTAGATATTTTAATTGGAGTTCAACTTTTTCCTTTTATTTTGACAGAAGGTAAAATTTCATGTGGTGTCGACAAGGCCGCAGCTCTAAACTCTATTTTTGGTTGGCTCATCATGGGCGGAAAAATTCGCCCCTCTACCCCCTCTATTAGCTCATATTTTATTTCAAATAATGAGTGTCTCGACTCTACTCTTAAAGCCTTTTGGCAAATTGAGGAAGTCCCTCAAAAAACTCATATAGACCCGGAAGATGAGCTTTGTGAAAAAATTTACAAAGATACTCTCCAGAGAACAGAAACTGGTCGATTTGTCGTCTCTCTCCCCTTTAAAGGACCAGAGCCCTCTTTCTCTAACTCTCGCTCTATTGCTCTAAAACGATTTTATAGCTTAGAAAATCGTTTATTAAAAAACCCCTCTCTTCACAAAGAATACTCTGATTGTTTACAAGATTACCTTGACTCTAATCATATGGAGTTAGTTTCAAAAAATATCCCCCCTTCGAATAAAATTTATTACATACCCCACCACTGTGTTATAAAATCAGAGAGTAGCACAACAAAGCTCCGCGTCGTTTTTGACGCGTCATGTAGCTGTCCCGAGAGCTGTCCCAGCTCTCTAAATGAATCTATGTTGACAGGTCCCAAATTACAACAAGAAATATTTGATATTTTGATGTCTTTTCGCCTGCATAAGTACTGCTTTACTAGTGATTTAAAACAAATGTTTAGGCAAGTCTTAATAAATCCCGCCCATCAAAACTATCAAAGAATACTTTGGAGGTTTTCTCCTGACCAACCTGTCAACGATTATTTCTTAAAAACTGTCACATTTGGCGTTAAAGCCGCCCCATACTTAGCTATAAGGTCTGTCATTGAACTAGCTAACATTTATGAGACTGAATATCCCTTAGCAGCTCACATTTTAAGGAGCTACGTGTATGTAGATGACTGTTGTTTTTCCTGTGAGTCACTCGAAAAAGCTCTCGAAGCAAAAGCTCAATTAGTCGCAGTTCTAGGTCACGGAGGATTTCAGCTCAGAAAGTGGTCTAGCAATAGCTCTGAGTTTTTAAAGACTATTTCCCCTGAAAAATGCGAAACAAGCTATCTCTCCTTTGATGACCAAGACAATACTCTAAAAATATTAGGGTTAAAATGGCACCCCTCTACAGATGCATTTTCTTATAAGGTTTCCCCTCTTGATAGACCCTGTACAAAAAGATCCGTTTTGTCAGAAATATCAAAAATCTATGACCCTTTAGGTTTTTTAACTCCTCTCTCTTTTTTGGCAAAACACTTAATACAACATTTTTGGGCCTTGGGAGTCGGCTGGGACGACCCAGTCCCAGAAGATATTCAAAAACTTTGGTTTCAGTATAAAATTCAACTCCCTAAAATATCCGAGATTTCGATTTCACGCTTTGTGAATTCGGACGCCACTTCTCTTGAGCTACATGGATTCTGTGATAGTAGCGAAAAAGGATACGCTTGTTGTGTCTATTTAAGATGCATTTCTAATGACTCAATTAATGTTAATCTATTATGCGGAAAATCCAAAGTTGCCTCGTTAAAACGCATATCTTTAGCTCGGTTGGAGCTATGTGGCGCCGTGCTCTTGTCGAATTTATTACGACACGTTGTCAACTTAATCTCTAGCTCTCTTCAAATATCTCGAATATTCGCTTGGTCTGACTCCATGGTGACCCTAAACTGGATAAAATCCTCTCCGCACAGATTTAAAACGTTTGTTGCGAACAGGGTCAGCCATATTCAAGAAAAAATAGCACCCGATTTATGGCGTCATGTTCCTTCTAAAGAAAATCCTAGCGATTGCGCTTCACGCGGTTTACTCCCTGATGATCTGATTCACCATGACTTATGGTGGACTGGGCCAAGTTTCCTAAAATTACCCCCTGAAGAGTGGCCACAATCCACTATAAAACTTACCCCAGAAGTTTCTGAGGAAGAACGCAGATTAGCTCTCCTCGGAGTTTTTACCCCAACTCACCCCTTCGATAGTTGGCTAGACAACTATTCCTCTCTAGGACCCATAAAACGCATTGTTGCCTATTTATCTCGATTTATACATAATATTAAGCAGCACACTCCTGAAGCACGCATTCAAGGTCACTTGACCAACTTAGAGCTTTACAAAGCTTTGTTACTCCTTGTCAAGCATGTACAGTATGTTGAGTTTTCCGAAGAAATCGAAAAGCTCAAAAAAGGTCAACTTTTACCTAAACTGTTTCGAAAGCTACACCCTTTCTTGGACAAGAATGGATTGCTCAGGGTAGGCGGTCGCCTCCTGCTATCAGGTCTCTCTTATGATCGAAAGCATCCTGTGCTTTTACCCACTAAACATCGCTTAACGCAGCTCATTATTGAAGAATTTCATCATATTTTTCTTCATCCAGGACTGCAAACTCTTCAATTTTTAATTACACAACAGTTCTGGATTCTTTCCCCTAAACGAGTCATCGCGGGTGTGCTAGCAAAATGCATGACTTGTTTTAAAGTCAAACCAACCTCAACCTCTCAAACACCCCTTATGGGTACGCTCCCTGCTAGTCGCATAAACCAAGTTAAAGCATTTAAATATGCTGGCGTGGACTATGCAGGTCCCTTTAATATTACGCTTAGCAAAGCACGTGGCATAAAATCTCAAAAGGCATATATTTGCCTCTTTATTTGTTTTACGACCAAAGCTTTACATCTTGAGCTTGCGTCTGACTTAACCTCAGACTGCTTTATAGCTTGCCTTCGACGATTTGTCGGCAGAAGAGGTCTAATTTCTAGGCTTTTCAGCGATTGTGGTTCAAATTTCGTGGGAGCTCAAAAGGAGCTAAATGGTTACATGAAAAATGCCTCAGAAGCTCAAAATATTGAGTGGTCATTTAACCCGCCTTCGAGCCCTCACTTTGGAGGACTTTGGGAGGCTGGGGTTAAATCAGTCAAAACTCATTTGCAAAAGGTCATAGGCCTTCAGGTACTCACCTATGAGGAGCTTTACACTGTGCTAGTGCAGGTAGAAGCTATGCTTAACTCCCGCCCTATTTTACCCCTTAGCTCAGATGCCTCTGATTTGTCTGCTCTGACCCCTGGTCATTTTTTGACCATGGAACCACTCTCGTCCGCTCCTGATGAAGATCTGACTGAGCTTAATGTTTCTAGGTTATCTAGATGGCAACTTGTGCAGCGTATACACCAAGATATTTGGCGGCGATGGCACAACGAATATTTACAAACTCTACAACAGCGTCAAAAATGGAACAAATCTTGTAAAACCATTGAATTAGGCACTCTCGTGCTTATCAAAAATGAACTCGCTCCTCCTCTAAAATGGCGTTTAGGTAGGGTCATGAAGTGCCACCCGGGTCCAGATGGAGTAGTTAGGGCTGTAACCTTAAAAACTGCACAAGGTGTTATGCAAAGGCCAGTAGTCAAGCTGTGTCCTTTGCCGGTTGAATAAACCCCCTTTCTTTTTTTTAGTATTAAGATTAGTCATTACTTTTGGTAATAGAATTATTTTGTTTTTATTTTATTTTTTATTATTATTTTTGTTCTTTTTTTTTATGGAAAAAGGCAAGAATAAGTGCCTTTTTGGCGCCCGGTATGTTTAGCTCCCGCTAAATTCTCTATTTTAATTAATTCATTAATTTTTAGTAATTAGAAAATATTACTTTTTTACTTGCACTGCCCTCTTTTGGGACATTCACAATTCTAAAGGATTAAAATAAATAAAACAAATTCTCCTTTTTTTGTATTGATTCTGTTAATATAGCAGGAAGTTTTTTCTTTTTATCGCCTTTTATTGATATATTTTTATCATGCTTTCATACAAAAAACGCGGGTGCCGCTACGCAGTCCATAAATATATTTTTCCCTTCTTTCCTATAACCTAAAAAGTGGACAGTGCGCAGTGTCGTATAAGAAACGAACTCAATCACGCGGTCCCTCGTGTGAATTTACCCTTAAATTCTCTTTGCCCTTTGGCACCCTTAAAAACCCTTTAAAATTAAAGCTGTGCGTTATCATCTGTGGAAGCTGTGTAGCTGTGAATCATGGAACTGGAGAACAGGGCCCTGTAAGCGACTACTCTGCAAATATCGGTGAGCGACATAGTTTTTTATTACACTTTATCCTCTCTCTCTCTCTCTACACTCTACCTACCCTTTACACCCTCTCCCAATACAGTCCCTTCTGCCTCAACTTATGGGCTACACAGTCAATCTTTCTTGTCCCATTGTACCGCAGAAATAATTTTTTATTATCTTCAGTTTTGCAAATTACCTATTTCCTTTTGAAAAGTCAACAATGTCAAAAACAGTTAGATAAGGAATTTTTCGGAAGGATGGCGCGGTAGAATCAAATTCATTTTTGAAGTACTTTTTAAAAGACTTGGCTTGAAATCTCGTCTCTAAAAGACCATCCTTGTATTTCAGGCAAACCTTATGACTGGCAAAACAAATTTCTACAGATTCAAAACAAAAAAAAACTATTTGAAAATCAAGCGCAAAATTTCCGAAACCGGTACTACGGTTGTTTGAATTTTATAGTTAGAATTTATTTAGGTTTAGTATAGTATTAGCTTAATATATTTTATGGTTGAAATATTGGTCTAGGTTTTAGTTGCGTTATCTATAACTAACTCTTCCTTATATACGCGAATGTTCTAGCGCTACCATCCGTTACGTGTCACTAGAGGTTTGTCAAGCTTTTAAGTTCAAATATTGCCTTTAAAGTGATGGAGCTAATAACTGAAAGTTTCATTTGTAAACATATAGTTTTCTTGTATTTTATCCACAGAAAATTAAGTAAAAATAAAACAACTTCCCACAAGAACACTGCCCAGGCGGTAACAGCCCATTTTTTTCTAAAGAAAATTCATTCCACTTGGCAACTTAGAGTGTTAGTATGACCCGAACTAGTGGGTTACAGATGACCGCGAAGAAATTTTGTGTTTGAAAAACAAAAAATTATAGATTGGATGCAAATCACGAATAATTTTATTAAAGTAATAAAATCAACATTTACCCAAACAGAACCGTTAAAATCAGTGGCGTTTATACGGGGGGCCTGGGGGGATATTTTCCACATATTTCATGAATACAAACATAAAATAGCATAAAAGACGGCCTCATGAGGTCTCGGGCTCCCCCGAAACTTTTTTCTATATACGCCCTTGAACAAAACTGAAAAAAAAGTTGGGTCATAAATTTGGCTTGGAAAATGGTAAAATGCAAAGAAAGTGTCCTATCTGTAACACGATTTGTCCCCTTTGGTAACGCTATTTTTTGATGTTACAGAAATTTTCGTGTATTATAGATCGAGACATTAAATTTTTTCTTTGGAATTTAGTTGGAAAATAGTGGTATTTGTAATCTGTATTGATATTTTCGACCATTATCTATTTGTGTAATTTGGTTTTGTGGCATAAATTGTGTGCTTTTTAATTTTTGTTTAATCTGTAACGTTGATGTCCCTTTTGTAACACCTAAAATACCTAATACGTTTTTTAAATTAGCAAGTTCAGTGCTATTTTAAACCAATTTTTTTTAATTTTAAGTTATCATTTAGATACAACTTAAGTAATAGAATAAAAAAAAATCGGATAATGTGTATTTTAATCATTTGTGAGGAAAAAAGGAAAAATGGGAAAAATAGACTATAAATACTTAACAAAAATCTCTAAAAGTTAGTTTTTAAGAAATATTTTGCCAGTTATTATAATAAAATTTGGCGCTGTGTGTCTTTTTTCTCAATTTCTCACTAGCTATCTTATTCCAGGCATATTTTACACATTTGATATATTTTGGGTAATATGGCAAAAACCACCGCGTTACAGATGCGAGAAAAAATGACTATTCCAACAAAAACTCCTTATAAAAAACACAACTTAAATTATATGTTACCAATTTTTGGTGACACATAATAGTTTAAAGTCTGACACGTTCAGTTTAAATTTTCACCAAAATGTTGGTTTTGTTTAAAAAAAAAAGTGCCATAAATATGAAAGCACAACCGACTGGTTGGTGCATTCCTTGGCATGCTGTTCTTACGTAGACTGTGTTCAATGACAATTAGCATTAGGGAACTTTACAACTGTCGTGATTTCGTTTCGGAGACTCTGTGAACTAGTCTTTCTGCATTCTTAAGATTACCTCTCACGTTTGACCATCATTGTTTTTCTCCTTTTTCTGCTTTGTGCTTCGATGTCTTGCCGCAATTAAAAATCCGAAGTTGCAGAAAGTGAAATTAATTAAACCGAGCCTGATGGATCTAATACCTTCACGACTAAAATACTTTGCTTTAAATCGTTTTTAATAAGTATAGGGTTTTTCCGTATATTTTATCCAAATACGTTAAAGCATAAATATGGGGCATATCCATGCATCCTCACACGCAATGCTTAAAGCCAGGACCCCTATTTAATTCTTAGTGTTCCTTTTTCGGGTAGACAGGATTTTGGTTACATACGTCAGTTTTGGTAGTTTTGGAACATACTCCGTTTAGTCACTACATTATTTGACAATTGTCAAATGTTTAGGGTTATGTCTATCATTTTTTTCCAAAAACTAGTTGATTGGGTGAAAATTTATCAAATTGTGGATTAAAATTGTGGTTTTTCTGAAACTAATTGTGCAGATTTATTGTGGACACCATGAAGAGGGTTTAATGGCATCTATAAACCACTCTTAACTTTATTAACAAATTGTAAAGAAAAATAAACGTAGTTACCTATGGCACACTCTTATACTTTTTGCGGACATTTTTCCACAAACCGCACATGTTTTACATGAATTATTTCCCATTTTTCACACAAAAATAACTACAGACAAACGCAAAACGCAGCAAAATGTCATTATGGCCTCCATCCACATAGCAGCTGTGTGTCTACATGACAAAACACACGCATGCGCACTTGAAAATTCGCATCCGCAAATTTAAATCTGCAATTTTTTCCAGAGTCAGTTATGAGCGCTTCACTTTTCGATTCTTTGAACATATATGCTATAGCGCATTTGATTTTATCCCTGGTTTGTCACTTTTTATCCTGGGGTAGGTCTCCTGCATTTCTTGTAAGAGATAGAAAGAAGTGTAAATGCAAAAGTTAGGTAGGGTAGGGTTTTTCCTAAACCACCGAAAATTTAATTTTACAAAACAAAGGAATATCGAAATGTTGTAACAGAAATATTTGCATTTTAAAGCCTAATAATTAAAATCATTAACAAAATAGCACTTGTCATAAATATACAAATTATGCAACATCCATTTTGTTTATTCAGGTTATTTAAATTCAGATATTTTGAACAGGCTGGGTCAAATGTCAACATATTTTTACGGGTTCACAACGACAAATTAAAACTCGCAATTGTTGAAAACGATACGTCAATTTATTTCGACAAATTATATACAAAAACACGCACTTAAACTTACTAATAAATTGCTAATAATTCACTACTTTAATACGCCTATTAACTTCGCGTTAACATCTAGCGATCACTACCATTGGTTATCTCTGACTGCCCGATGCACGACGTCCGGCCTTATATATGAGGGGCTGCCTACTATTCGAGAATTTTCCATCCTTGTTCGATTCGGAATCATTCCGCCCTTTTCTAGAACCGGACCTTTCGCATACCAGTTTGTCACCGATAACGCAACTAAAACCTAGATTAAGAATACAACCATAAAATACGTCAACCTAATACTACACTAAACCTAAATAAATTCTAACTATAAAATTTAAATAACTTAAATTTGTAACAATATTATATATTTTTAGATTAAAAAAAAATATCTATTCATTTTTTGTAAAATATATAGGGCGTTCCATAAGAGAAGAGATTTACGATGGTTCTGATTTTTTTATAATTTTGCAACATACATTTGTTTTACGCTTGAAATAAGCGTAGTAGACCTTGGTTAAAATATATGGAAATAGCCTGTACCTACAAGTTGCATTTACTTTACCTTTTTGTATAAGTTTTTTACACTTTAGTTATGAAAAGTGCACACACAGTGGATAAAATCCCGCATTTTAGGAAGAATAGTGTAACTGTATCTCCAGAATGAAAAATACCAAACCAGGAATAAAGAGTACGAGTGCGGAATAATAGGTGACATGTTAGTAATAAAATATAAAAATGGGGATAAAAAGTGACTTGCCAGGTATAAACAGTAAAAACCCAAAAAAACGTCAAAAACTCCATAAAAATAGAAAAAAAAACATTAAAACAATAACTAAATCTCGTGATATAAGTGTATTTCTTTCCTCGACAAATTGAACAATTTTTATGCCATTGGATAAAAAGTGCCACTTTAATCCCTGAGTTTATAATATACCTATTATAGTAAGTTTATTACTTCACACGGGGTGCTTGAATTTTAAAACTTTCTTTTTGACGCAATGTCAACTGAAATATTTTCCCGAAAATGTCTTAGTAAACAGTTCCTATATCCACGGACACAGATCCCAAGAGGACAAACGGACTCAAAAATAATTTGTTGGCAAAAAGGTATTTTTTATAAAAATTTCTACTGATTTTGAAAAGTCTATTTCCATTTTCTTAATTTGAAAGTTACATACATGTGCTAAAAAAAAAGAAAACTTAAAATACTAGAACCGGATCTAAAAAGCGATATGTAAAACGGCGGCATATAAAACAGCGACATTCAATAGAGCGACATATCAAAACGGCGACATTCAAAACAGTGACCCATCAAAACAGCGACATTTAAAAGAGCGAAAATTCAAAACACCGATATCTAAAAGGGCAATTTTTCAAAAAATCAATATTAAGCAACATTAAAAAAAGCGTATTGTGACTTGTTTATTATTATCACTAACCCCTTTCTACCATATTTAAAAAAAAACTTTCCTGGGACCCTAGAGAGGGTGGAACCAAATCGTTTCTTGTTTTTTAACCTCCTTTAAATTTTTTTTATATTTCCCAATTTAAATTATGACAATAGACTTTTTAAAACCCGCAGAACTTTTTATAAAGAGTGTCTTATTGCCCTAATAAAATTTTTTAGGTCATTTGTCTGGATCTAATGTTGAGATTTGCTACTTTGGATCTTTTACGATAAACACACAATTCAGAAATTTTTCTCTAAAGTCCTTTATGAAAAAAATACAGTTTTAGTCACCTCCGCATGTCGGGAATTGACTTAAGACGAAAGTAATTATTATAAACATTTTGTCATGTCTTGAAATATAACTTTTTTAGCTAAGAGGCGTAACTTATTTGTAACTTACACCACGTAACGGGGAGCAACATAAACAAAAATATCCCAGGTAAATTCCGAACGCCGGATATTTTGTCAGATCACTCCGAAAGCTATTCTTAGTAGACCTTCTGAGAAATACCATAAAAAAATAAAGCATTAGGTTCTTTATAAAAAGTAATTGGACATATAAAATTTGTAGAATATTATTATACATATATTAATAATAAGAGAAGTAAAGAATAATTTGCGAAATATGCAAGAAACATATAAGGGAACACATTACCACACTAAATAGGACTAACGTATTTTTTTGTAGTTGCACCCGATCCCTGCTGTGTCGACACAAAATTATCTTGCTAGTATGATGCGATAAAATATTAAAAAGAGCTACTGATATAAAGGCATCGTTTTTATTTTCCCTAACATTTCCTTGAATAATTTTTAAGCTCAAAAAATAATTTTATGATACAAAATTTTACTTTGCTTAAATCTATTTTTTGCGGATGTTTCTAGCGTGTAACGCTATTTTTTCACACGCAACCATAAATAAATTATTGTCTTACATTTTTATTCTTTTTGTCTCTAACATATTAATTTGTTGACAAAAAAAAGATGAAACAAGATATTAGATAGTTTAGGTTGTGCTACATACTACGTATTTCTACGTAATCCTGAGATTTGGCAGGTATGCAAGCGCCTACGTATCTATATTATCTCGCGCTAGTCTGCGGTAGAGTCCCTGTATGTTGACATATTTGGAATCCAAATTTGTTGACAAAAAAAAGATGAAACAAGATATTAGATAGTTTAGGTTGTGCTACATACTACGTATTTCTACGTAATCCTGAGATTTGGCAGGTATGCAAGCGCCTACGTATCTATATTATCTCGCGCTAGTCTGCGGTAGAGTCCCTGTATGTTGACATATTTGGAATCCAAATATGTCAATATACAGGGACTCTAGTCGGCGGTAAACTATGACTTATTTTAAGAGACGCGACAAACGTATCAAAGTCAAAATCAGAGAGAAATATCATTCATATATACTCTGGCATTGTTGAGAGAGAGACGCATTTTCCGTCCTTATTAATTCATAAGCTTCGAAAAAATAAATAAACGAGTTTTAAATGTGTTTGTTTATATGTTGCATGATGGATGTCCATAATCCGAAAATGTGAGTTTTAGTGACTTTGATGGGTTTGTCGCGGATGCCTTATCGTTACGAAAAAATCATGATTTCTTGATTGACCCATCCAAAAATTATAATGATTATATGTGGACGATGCATGGTTTCCGCCTACAGCTCAAAGGATTTTTTGCAAATATGTGCCCACTGAAGTAAAACAAAACAAAAGTGTAATCTTAAAAAATCACAATAACATTTCATTCTCTGCTGTGCATGGTTAGAAATTTTAAGGTCACATATACAGGGTGTTTCAAAATCCAATAACATAATTTTAGCGTTAAATTCCTTAAGTGATTTCAAGACATAAAGTTCATTTAAATATAGGTGTGCAAACCTGTAATTTTCAAGATAAAGGGTGTTAATTTTTTTTTTAGTTTTTTATTTGTAGCTTTTGCAGTTTTTGAGATATCTAGCTCAAATTAGGTGTGTATATTTAGGCACACAACACTATTAATCATGCTAAATAATATTAAAAATTTACAGAGTTATACTTTTTCAGGGGTCGCTTTTTCCCTGGATTTTTGTTGTTGTAATTCTAAAAAAGAAGTAAAATTACTGCTTCATTTGCACACTTTTTTGCATTTTGTGATTCTTTTTCTTTAACCGCTTTAGATAAAATGACTGTTTCACTAAATAAAGGCCGCTATCATCAAAATAAAAGTACTTTAGTATGGTATGGCGAGTACAGCACAACAAACAAAAAATGGTATCTCAAAAACTAAGCGTGTGTAGACCTATGTTTATATGAACTTTTTGTATTGAAATCACTAAAGGATGATGCTATTGTAATTTTGAACACCCTGTATATTAAACTCAATTTTTTAATAAAACGTAGAGCATTAAATCAGAAGTTAACGTGCATCCATACGTAGCACAACTTAAACTATCTATTGAATCTTTAAGTACTTTAAAAAACACATAAGATAAACAAATCAATTACAATTAGGTGACTGATGAATAAAATAGCATTATCTTACATAAGTCATAACATGTGTTTTCAACATCATTTTATTTCAACATGAAATTAATTCAAAGATTCTCCAAGCTATATTTTATACTTTAACTAACACAAAACTACACAATTTACAAATAATTTTTTATACAAAGTTCGGTTAACCTCATTCTTTATAATATCGGATAAAGTATCTAACTTTAGTTTATGCAGATACTTTAATATGGTTGGAAATTGTTCGTTCGTTCAGATAATATTGTTTAGCATGATTTCAATACATCAGTACTTACAATATAAAATAGCCTAGCAATAATGCAATTACAGATATATTTAACGGCATTTTGCAAGATTTTCGAACAAATCGTTATACTGATCGAAACCTTTTCGTGTAACACTCAAGTTGGTATAAATCATTCAAATTAGGGTAGTAGTTATAAGTTTGCTATCTAGCACCGTTAACCTTGTTCAATAGCTACTTTTCTAAGAAGAACGTGCACTTCCTACAACACAGCTGTTTATTACATAAGAGCGCTCGCTGAATTTGACCCAGTTTAGCATGTTAACCATAACATTAAAAAATATAATAGAAGAAAATGAACAACGGTAATCTTACATCCCGCCAAAATGATTAAGTGCCTAATGAACGAAAAACACATCCAATTTCTGTGGATAATCACAACATATACTTTATTTCGATCGTTAATCATTACACAAAAATTAGCTACCGGATGACAGATCTCATCAGTGTTTTAATAATTTTCAAGATCAAGTAGAAGAAAAAATATATGATTACAGGCGTGTTTATAATTTTGGATAAGGGGGCGGGGGCCGACGCACACTTAAAATTACAAAAGTCGAAAAATCGAAAATCAGAATATAATTTGCTTGCGGTTTTTAAAGATATGGTATACCAGTATACCAGGTGGGTAAAATTTTTGGAATGGAAAAGACGACATATTTTGTCTATCAACTACAAATAACGGACAAAATTATAATTCTCGCAATACAGTAGAGTATTTTTTATTTTAATATATAAGATATTTTTTTTGAATTCATAGGAAATCTCTATCTCGGCGAGTGGTTCCAGAAATAATAATTTTTTGTTTCAACCATTGTTTGCAGAATATATCTTTGACTTCCTAATTTTATCTGCAAACATTTTCTCATACATTCATTTCAATTAAATAAAAAACATTATTGTGAGAATCGATTGCCCTTTAAAAATTACTATTGAAAATTCTCCTAAAATCCAAATTAAAACACCAAAAAAAAACACTACCTACTACTACAACTACAAAAATTTTAAATGGTTTTAATAAGGCGTTATTGACAATGTAAATGCAGAAAGAATTGAAAAGACAATCTTATAATCTGTAAAACCACGGTTGAAGCAAACATTTTTATTTTGTGACCGACTGAATCGATTTTATAATGGTTTAAACGTTTTTATGCGCGATGAAGATAAACGTTTACTACAAGTTTAAAAAATCCAAAACTTTATCGAAACAAGAGTTACGGTTCCTCTCTTTTAAAGGTCCAGTTTCATTCTGTCGTCCTTCTTGGATTTCAAGATTGTCACAAGTTTTGTGTTCTTAATTATTTTTATATTAGTGAATGAGAGAACTTGTTGAGTGCCCTTACGAAATCAAAGTGAGTAAAGAGTACCTACGTACACTCGACAAGATAAGGCATGAAAAATTTAATGAGCTATGGGTTAAGAGATTGAATAAATATCCAAGAAAGAAAACAGTTTATTCATTTCTAGTCGCAAAATATACTGAACCGACTAAAACTCTCTTCTTTTTATAGTATTTTTCTTTAAGTAGCATTATCTACAACCCTTGATGGGTTTTCGCCTCACTAACCAGAGCCCTTTTTCTTCCCATATTCTTGATTTTATCTTCGACATCGTCTGTCTACCTGTTTTGTGGTCTCCCTCTTACTGTCCTTTCTGCAGTTCTCCAGATCATTATATTTCTTGGTCTTCTTGTCTCATCAATTCCCTCTTCATGCCCTAGCCAAGCTTCACGATGTTTGCGCTATCCATTAGCTAATTTATAATTCATTCGAATCTGCCAATAATTATCTTCTATTTGCACTGGTCCAAAGATCTTACGTAGACTTTTTCTGTTACATATTTGTTCTTCATTCGCTTTTGTAGCTATATGTGTATGATTCGTACCGATATGTCACTGGATCTTTTGTTTAAGAGATCTTATTTAGAATCTTTGACTTGAGCGGTTGAGCGTAAAAGACTTTGTTTCAGTTGATTATTATCTAGTTTATTTTCTCTGTAACAGAGCTTTATTTGTTTGTTTGCTCCTAAGTATATAGACTTTTACAATTTCTCGAAACTACAAGCAAATACCTGAAAATTATTAGGATATCTCACGTTAATTTTTTTCGTTTTTGGCTCATTTATTTTTAGTCTTCGATTTTTTATTTCTTTCGGGTGATCCACTTAGAGGTACTGTTTCGAGTAGCGATTTTTTGACAGATGAAACTGTCAAACGTTCAAACTGTCACGGTAGTTGTTTTCATTATTGTTTGACAATTCATCATGGAAAGATATAGCCTGACACAGCGTCTACAAATTGTTCAGCTGTATTATGAAAATGGACGTTCTACGAGGCAAGTGCTTCGCGCGATTAGAGCAGTTTATGGTCCACATATTCGGCCTTCCTAGCACACTATTTGCTGTACCATTAGAAAATTTGAGACCCAGTTTTCATTATTGGATAATACTCGACCAAACAAACCACACTTAGCACGAAGTGCAGAAAATATAGCGGCAGTAGCTACGAGTGTACGCTATGACTGCCTGGTGGAATCATCGGTCCATATTTTTTCAAAAACGAGGCTGGCCAAAACTTAACTGTGATTGGCACCCGTTATCGTGCCATGTTAATGTACTATTTGCTGCCCGAAATTGAAGCCCGTGATCTCGATGATATTTGGTTTCAACAAGACGGCGGCGCTACGTGAATCTATGGCATTACTGCGAGAACAATTCGGTGAACAGTTCATTTCACGCTTCGGACCTGTGAATTGGTAGCCTAGGTCATGTAACATCACAGCTCTAGACTATGGGGCTGGGGCCATGTGAAGTCCAAAGTCTACAACAATAACCTGGCTAAAATTGAGGCACTGGAAGCCAACGCTCCAACGTGTCTTAGAAAATTGAAACCTGGGAATGGACCATGTTCGCCGCAGCCAAGGCCAACATTTGAAAGGCATTATTTTAAAAAAAGAAATGTAAGATGTAGTTGTTTTGTATGATAATAAACATTACCCAATAAAATTTTAAATTATGATTTTTTTTTGGTTTTTGAAAAAGTACCTCTAAATGAATCACCCATTAAATCCAGCACTGTTACAGTTTTAGTCAATGATCTTTCGTCTCTACTATAAACACTAATATCATCGACGCGGCGTAGCCAGTTCTTTGCATTGATTTGGTGCAAATATATCCACTTGTGTCAATCTTCCTAACAGAACATTTAGGGACCAGATTTACAGTAATCAAGATAACGCATCAGCTTGCCTAACTCCTGAAGTTACACAAAAAGTCTCTAATAGCTGGTTATTTATTCTCACTATAGTTTTGAAACCCTAAAGTCAAACATGTTTCAATTCTTTTGCATCAAAAATAATACTGTTACTATAAGTGAGCCCAATCATAATAAAATAATAAACAATTTTTTTAAGATTACGTAACTGGAGTACAGTTAGCTGTCGCTAAGGTCGTGTTACATAATTTTACATAATGCATTTTTCCGCACAAGCTAAAATAATTTCGAGGTAACTGTTCCATGTCGGCGGCAGCGTTCTACTAGGAATCCCAGCTTGATGTTACGATTGCCCCAGCTGTTATCGTCAAGAATATCTAACTGTTTATAACATTTTGTCTTTTTAGTCGTTTATATCGTGCGCGTACTAAATTTATGAAAGGAGGCACGCGAAACTAAATAATATACTTATTATAATAGTCGTGTTACTGTTACGCGATTATTGTTTTTTTTATTATTGCCTATTTTCAGTAACATTTTGTTTAGTTATATTATATTATGTTGATAATCAACACATCACGAATTTTTGTGCGTGTACCAAAGGATGGAATGCGATGCGCTATTCGAATTTTCAAATTAAATCAGTTAACAGTGTCCTTGACATACCTAAGATATGCTGACGATATCGCCTTAATAACAGATAAGAAACAAGATGTTTCCGATTGATTTAGACAAATGATGAGGAAACGTAACCAGTTGTCCGTAGCGTAGTGGTATCACATTCACGTCACACGTCAGATGGTCCTAAGGTCACTCATCGTGAAGCATTTGCTTGCGTGACCTTAGGTGGCCCTGGTATGATTTGTCGCTGTGTACATGAATGTTTGTGATTGTTGAATACTTTATAACCTTTGAAATAACTATGCAACTCTGTGTGATTGATCTCTAAAATCATCTAAAATGAATGGAAAATCCCAGTATAAACAAAATGTAAACAGTTCTAAGCAATTGTAAATATAGATTAGGGGAGAGCTGGTGCGGTTGCAACAATTTTTAAAAAGATAATAAATATTTTTATTGTAGGAATTTTCGGAAGGCTTGATTTTTTTCTGATGTGTTCTTCAGACCTTTTGCTATAAAGCAACCTAATTTTTTTTGTTAATTATGTTGTTTGAATCAAGGTATTACCAATGTAGCCAGCGCAGCATCGGGAAAATTGTAATTTATTACCTTAAAAAGCTTCCGTTCAATATAAAAAGCCAAGCTATTGACACTAATAAAATAAAAAGTATTTCTATGAAAAGCTTTAATAAAATTGAAAACAAAAAATTGATAAAATTTAATGAACATAAACCACGAACGCGATGCTGTTAAAAACGTATTTTTAAAATTATGTTTTTTAATAACCTTTCCAGAAAGTAGGAATGGTTTACATGCTATAAAATTCCTTCAAACCTTTCTTTTCCTTCAGTTTTTGAGATATTTACAAAAACTGTTTTCAAGGCTGATATATCATAGCGTCACTTGAAGTGTACTAATAAGCTAGCTAGGAAGGTATCAGATCCGTCATGGATCCATTTATTTTCTAAATATCTCAGAAATTAAGGTTCTATTAGATTAAACTGTAATAATGTAAATGTTTCTTTTGTAACACCTCCAGATATTTTTCCGATTGGAGAAAAATATTTAAAACATAACCTTAACATATTGATTCTTAAATATTAACAAAAAACTGAAATATCTAATAAATGTCTGTTTATTACTAAAAACACAGCTATTCTGAAACTATTCAAAAATATCAAAAAAATAAAAATTTTACTCAATAGTATGTAAATCAAACAATCTTTAAAAACTTTTTACAATATGGTCGCATTGCACTGAAAATTTGAGATGTAAAGGAACTCAACATTGGTGACGTCGCCTTCGCATGGGGTAGTCGATTTAAATTGGTTTGTCACCCCTACAGCATCGTTAGTTGAATCAAGGCCAACACCCTGAAAAAATTAGCTGTTCTCCGGGGCTGAATTTTACATTGGGTCTTATGGGAGGTCAGACGGTTTTTTATGATATTTTCAAAATGGCACTACAGATTTCCGCGAAATTTCAGTGAAATATTCTCAGACACCATCCTGATATTCCACCAAAGTTTTGTAAGGAAGCAACATGATTAAAAGGTTAAAATCTTCAATATTTAGCATTCCTTATTTTGAATTCAAATTACCCGCCATGTACCGCATGCCAACTGTTATATTTGACATGTATTTGACTTTGTCATCTGTGTTTGTCACATTCGCTTCTGCTTTAAACTTAATTTTTGTGTGAACTTATGAAGCGGCTCTGAAAAATTAAGTATTACTATAGATGTAAAAAAAATTGTTTTGAAAGAATATAGTAAAAACAACCACAAAACCGGCTTTATTTTTTTTAAAAATCAAATATTTATGAACCGTCATTCCAACTTCATAATTTTAAAGACAATCAGCTGTGTCGCAACGTGACCATCAAAAAAAATCAGCCCCGGATGTGACGTCAACAAAGTGGAGGATCGTGGCCCGTCCGATGAATATTCAAGCTACGAAACATTTTGTGGCTTATTAGCAAGAAAGTCTGCGGTTGGCAAAAACTAAAGGCTGTAGGCAGAATCATATTTTTTAAAAGTCAAAGTAGGAAATTGCTGGCGTATCAAACTAATATACAATAAGCAATTTGTTTACATGTTTCACTAGCGCGTGTTAACAGCTAGTGAAATTTTACTTTTCCATGAATTATATGTTGAATCGCATTTCAAATTGATTTATGACACTTACACTTCTTTATTACTTCATTTAAACCTACAGGGTGGTCCAATATGGCTGGGCACCGCATTTTCCTAGGAAACTATGAATCTTTTGATTTTGGGGATTTTTAAAAAACATATAAGTCAGCACTTGCCTCTACTGAAAATATTTCTGTTAGGCTCAGCCCCCTTTAAAGGGTAGATATAAGGGCTAACCGTAAATTTCTAGTACGCCACTCCTGTATGAAAAGAAATAAATCTTTTGCTACCAATCTAGGGGAAATTTGATGGAGATTTTAAAATTCATAAAGAATTTGTTCATTGTGTACTAAAAATGTGTGTATGTCTAATTTTAAAATTTGGAGCCCTTATATCTACGCTTTGAGGGGGCTGAGCCGCACAAAAATATTTTCAAAAAAGAGGCAAGTGTCGACTTCTATCTAAAAAAAATACGGATTGTAATGATGCTACATTAGAAAAAATTTTGGGTCTAATATTTATTTATTTATATTAATACTCTTTGCTTTTGATAACATTATCTGTTGTTGTTTAGATAAAAGTATATTTTAATATTTTAAAGAAGCTACTCTAGTAGAATAGAAACATGAATTCTTGAAATAAAATACCAGAAAAATTACGTTATGTATTGCAAACTCTTATAGAAAGTAACGATTTCTTTAACTAGTTCTTATGTCGGACACCAAATATGGTCAGTCTTGGCGCTTTGAAGGACGAAAGTTCCCACACATCTATGTAATAAAATCGCGTCATCCGTATAATCGTGAACAAAAGTGACATCCTTGTTTTTAAAATTATAAAAATTCAAATAGAGCTTATTATTTGATTCAAACTTATAAGATGGCCGCTTCCTAAAAATTCTTATTTGAGATAATAAAAAATAAAAAAGTAGGTTTGGTTAAAGATTCCATAAATAAACATAAGTACCAAGCAGTTTCTTTCCTTTAGATAGAGTTGGACTGCCTGAGTTTCTGGCGTGACATAAATTTAAATTTATTCCCATTTGTAAGTACGCCATTTTGGTGTCTCTGCAATTCGACAAAAATTAAAGAACATAAATGAGGGGTATACCTAAATTTGACTACAACATATGACATAAATTTAGATATAGACATAACTACAACAAACAAAACTTTTGACAGAAATAGTTGCATTTATTTTATAACCAATATTTTAGTAATGACCTTACTACAAGTTTTTACCTACTAGCGACAATAACAACTGTTACACCCAAATGTCGTGGGTGAAAATGTCATTGAAATTAAAACAAAAAAAGCTCCGGGTTTAAAGTTCAGACTCTCAAGGTTAAACTAAATACTTTAATTCTAAATAAACAAAATGTCTGATATCTTTATTTCAGTTTAATTCAAGTGAAGAGCGGATTTAATCACTGGGCAGATAAACCAGAGAATTCGTAGATCGACCACGCAAAAGTAACCAGAATGGTTGCTGGAACGGACAGGAAAATACGTTTAACTGATAATAGGTATTCTAACTGGATATAACTAGTTGAAGGAGCACACGTCATGAATTGCAGTCGAGAATGACTCTGCCTGCCCAATCTGTGGACAGGAAGAAGAAACTTCAAAGCACCTTATGGTGGAATGTGAGGCCTATGCAAGGATGAGTCAACAGGCACTCGGGGCACCCACTCTGACTAAAAAAGAGCTGCACTTGCTCAAACGTGCTAACATAGGGGAATTTGTTAAGAAAACAGGAAGGCCCAATAAGCTACTTGGACATGGAATGGAAAAGCAGAGTGAGTTAATGGAAAGACCTGGGGCATGGCAAAAACAGCCTACTCTAGCCTACTTGCCAAACGTACAGGCCAACTCTTACTACAACTACTTAGTTTGATTCCAACTGAACTAATTTGTGGTTAAATCTATGAAGCACCGAAGTTGCGGCAATCTGAGGGCACGGCAGTGCCTCGCCAAGTTCGCGCGCCGTAACCATCTTTTCTTGAAACATTTCAGCCGATATTTGACCTACCTAAACCTCTACTTCGAAATGAGCTACGAATCTGAAACTTTGCACAGTCGTAGACCTCCATGGAGTTAACAACCCCTCCAAGTTTCATGGAATTCCATAAAGTAGTTACGAAATTTCAAAAAACGTCGAAATTGCCACTCACTCACTGACTCACTCATGTATAGATCATCAATATTCTACTGTTCTTCCAGGTATGCTACAAAGCTGAAATTTGGCAAACTGATAGAAATTATGACCAAACCCCTGGAAAAAATCAAAAAACCCTAAAATTTTCATTTAATCGCCTCTCCTATACATTTAAAGTTATGTAAAAGTAGCATCGCCCACTTCCAGAAATGCTAGAGAGTTGAGCTTTGGCAGACTGATAGGAACTATGATAAAACACAATTTAAAAACACGACAATTTTAATTTGTTTCCCTCCAATATACATGTAAAGTTATGTAAAAGTAAAATTGTGCACTTTCAGAAACGCTAGAGAGCTGAGCTTTGGAAGGCTGATAGGAACTACGATAAAACCATGGAACAAAAATTAAAAACCTCAAAAATTTAACTAAGGCATTGCAAAAGTTTTGAACAATATTCCGCATATTTTACTACTTTAAAAATTAAGTATTATCCAATTCCTTTAAAAAAGAAGTGAAGTCATAACAAAAATATTTCATGTAAAAAAAAGTACGCGAAAATGGCATTCCGTAAAAATAATTGAGATAAAAGTAAAGCCAAGTTCTCCAATACACATTTCAAAATGAAAGATTCTTACTAGTTTGGAAATATTTTTCTAAACTTGGCTATTGTCAGGCCAGTGTCGGAGCATGAAAATTTTAGTAACTGTTTTTATTTTTTTGACTTTGTCACTAAGCTTTGTGTTTTTTTTTTAAATTTAAAATACGAAATATGCAGTCAGAATCTTCGTTTTCACAAGCTTTTTATCACCATGCATTTGGAAAAGAAAATTTTTGTAAATATT
Organism: Aspidapion aeneum; assembly: GCA_963576565.1. Classification (NCBI taxonomy): domain Eukaryota; kingdom Metazoa; phylum Arthropoda; class Insecta; order Coleoptera; family Brentidae; genus Aspidapion; species Aspidapion aeneum. The sequence goes on from OY755042.1 coordinate 15,145,513, forward strand.
TTTAAAAGAATTGAAAAATATTTCCTGTTTTTCGAATCTAGAGTGCGTGGATATACGAGGTGTGACAATAAAATTATAAGACTGAAAGCAGTTTTAGAAATCATCAGAAGAGAGGCTGTTAAGAAGTCTTGCCGTTTTTTCCTTGACTTGTTCTAATATTTCAAACCGGATTTCTTTTAACGATTTTTTCACTTTCGGAAACAGGTTTACGTCGCAAGGGGCCAGGTCTGGTGAATATGGTGGGTGGTTAACGACCGGGATCTTTTTATTAGCTAAAAACTCTTTAATGGATAGGGCATTGTGGGCCGGTGCATTGTCCTGGTAGAGCAGCCACGCGTTGTTCTTCAATAAATCTGGACGTTTTTTCCTTACAGGTTCCCTTACCTACATAAATACTTCGAAATATAAATGTTGGTTCACTGTTTGACCCTCATGCGCCCATTCAATAAGTATAACACCCCTAATATCGAAAAAAAGGAACAATGAGCATCGTTGTTATGGATGTGCTGGAGCGCCCTTCTCGTTTATCATCGTGAACTTCTTCACGACCCTCGAAAAAGCTTTTATGCCACATAAAAATCATTGCACGAGACTTAAACTGCTTTCCATAGACATCTTTTCGCATTTGAAAGTATTCAGTAGCCGTTTTTTTGAGTTTTACTTTAAATTAATACGTTGCTCAATTTTTTCGTTTGTCAGAATTCCGGCAAATGAGCCATGCATGATACGCTTCAAACCACTGCGTAAGCCAAACTAGTAGAGGAAAGGCGACAAGATTGCGCGCGGTAAATAACTCCAACCGCCCGAGGCGTGGAGATTTAAAACCAGTTATGGCGGGGGCCAGTCTTAAAATTTAATTGTCACACCTCGTATAAGACAGGTTCTTAAATCAAGCCAATCAGAATGGAGTAAGCTTTGTGACCTCAACTCACTGCAATTGGAACATACATACCTACATGTATACAAGATATACTTGCTCCGAAAGCATATATGCGGCCCGAAAATAACAGAAGTGTGAGCAACATAGTGAGTGGGTTATGAGATTTTTAACCGGACTTAATTTTTCTTTGGCGCATGCGTCATCCACTTCGATTGACGGACGATGACAGTGATGTGTTAGGTGATGTGTGGTTGCAATTTTATAGTGCTTGTCTGTGTTTGTTTCACGTATTGTTTATTTATTTTTGCAAAGCGCAGTTTATATTTTTTCACTTACAATTTGTTTTCTTAACAAAATATATAGATTTTTTCGCAGTTTCGTAAAAAAAGACAAGTTAGATAGAGCTTTGATGAATAAATTTCCGCAATTTTCTGCTCGACACGTCACCACGTCTGAACAATCACGTCTGAGCAGAACGAAAATTGGGTTTCATTAAATTTTTTATTTTCGAGAAATCGCAAAAAACTATTTTTTGTGGATTATGGTATTCAACTAACACATATTTTATAAATTAAGAAGGAATAATTAAATAACTTTTATAACAACCTTATTTCATAGGCTTACCACCGTCTATCATAAATATCATGAAACAGTAGCACCCAAAATTTTCTAAACAACTATCGGTCCTCCAAAAAGGAAAGAATATGCACATAAAAATTGTTTTTGATTTAACTATTTTGTGAAAGCTATTTTTTAGACACCTTTTTGGTGATTTTAATATCTCCCCTCGGCTAAGCTGTTATTAAGTATAAAAACTCGTACTCTGGTTATCACATCTGACAAGCTTAGAATTTGTAGATCCTGATGGAACTGGGGTTCCCACTGAGAAAAACATAAAGCCTATAATTTAGTGACTGCCTAATAATAACTCTTGAGGCAATTTCCGCAAGATGGTTCGTGCCAATATAATTAGTTATGCTTGAAGTCACTACCCTGGCGCCCACACAGTCAGAGTCTTGTTTTTCAAAATTGGTCATGTGATGAAGCAAACAAGCATTTAACGCCTTCAGAATGCATATATTTATAATTTATTCGTTTAAAGTTTACTGGTATGGAGAACAAAAGTTATGCAACCTTAAGATTGTTATAAGCATAACATAAACAATCATGAATCACAAGGAATCATTCAGTTGTTGTTTGTAGTAAACAGTCAACAAATAATTTAATAATTATATATCAATAATCTTTCAACAACAAGAGAATTATCTTATCCAAAATATACCCGTTTTAATGTAGATATAGAGGAGCTACTGAAAATTTTTCAAAAATTGTTAAAAATGTAGAAAAATACATACGTCGATTTAGTTTTAAAAGAAGAAACTTTTGTCATTAAATTAACTTATTTCTATAAATGACACATTTCTATCTAATCCCTTCAGAAATGGAATACGTTTAACATAAAACTAGAGTTCGTAGCCTGATAAAAAGAGAGAAACAGTGGGACAGAGAAAGGGACAAGGAAATAGAAAAAAAATTGAATAAGAACATTTGAGATATAAAAATGATAAGATATTTTGCAATGATATGTTATCTGACATCAAAGGATATGATTCACAAGTTTGCATTTTCAAAAAACCCGAAATCAAGAATTTATATGACATAGTTATCTCAAATATATCGTCTATACCGCAGCATGGTAATGTGTGCCGAAAGGACAATGAAAAACAAAAGCAAATACCTACGATAATGTTATTGCGTTAGCCCCAGCCAACTAGAGGTTGGATTTTACAACCAACCAATATAATAAGAGTGGGTACACCTCAGGTCACTCATCGTCAAGCAAGCTTTACAGGTAGCGAAGCTAACATCAGGCTTTCTATTTTTTGGTTATAATTTTTGACATGTTTTCCTCGGTTTCGCATTGGCGGCTCGTTGTTATTTTAAAAATGTGGTTTTAACACAGTCTAAAGATCTATTTATTATTGATACAGTTTCAAGATAGTTTGCAGCTCGGTTTGCAGCATAACTTTTTAATTCTAATTACATAAATATGTATAGTTTAGGTACCTTCATACTGTGTAAAACAACATCTTCAAAATAAAACAGAACCGCCAATGCGAAACCGAGGAAAACATGTCAAAAATAATAACCAAAAAATAGAAACCCTGACGTTAGCTTCGCTACCTGTAAAGCTTGTTTGACGATGAGTGACCTTAGGTACACCATGCGTTTGACATTACCAATGAAAAGCGGAAAATTGGTTTAGACCGCCTAACCAAACTCGCTACGCTTTGATTTTATCGCGACCTTGTCAAAATGGCATAGGCTGTCATTGTCAGTTTTTGTTGCGTTTTTGTTGGAAAAAAACCAAATCTCGGACTTTCTCTACTTTAGTAGAAAGAGTAACGTTTTAGGACCTTGAACAGTTTAGATTTTATCCCAAATTTAATTTAAAAAAAACTGGCAAGAACACAAATAAACAATAATAGCGCTTGACAAGACATCTCAGGGCTATCAAAATGGACGGGCCACGATCCTCCACTTTGTTGACGTCACATCCGGGGCTGATTTTTTTTTTGATGGTCACATTACGACACAGCTGATTGTCTTTGAAATATTGAAGTTGAAATGACGGTTCATGGATATTTGATTTTTTTTTTAAATAAAGCCGTTTTTGAGATTGTTTTTACTTTATTCTGACAGAACAATTTTTTTTAAATGTATAATAAGCCCTAATTTTTCATAGCCGCTTCATAAGCTCACACAAAAATTAAGTTTAAAGCAGAAGCGAATGTGACAATCACATATGACAAAGTCAAATACATGTCAAATATAACAGTTGGCATGTGGTACATGGCGGGTAATTTGAATTCAAAATAAGGAATGCTAAATCTTGAAGATTTTAACCTTTTAATCATGTTGCTTCCTTACAAACCTTTGGTGGAATATCGGGATGGTGTCTGACAATATTTCACTGAAATTTTGCGGAAATCTGTAGTGCCATTTTGAAAATATCATAAAAAAACGTCTGACATCCCATAAGACCCAATGTAAAATTCAGCCCCGGGAGAACAGCTGATTTTTTCAGGGTTGTGGCCTCTATTTTTGTGTTGGCCTTGGACATCTCTAAACCAGAGAATGAAATGTCAATGGTTAAAAACGACCATTTTGGATTTGCCGATTTAACTTTATGGTTAAATCCAATCCGTTAATATTTCTGTGCTGTCTTCCAGTGTCCAACTATTTTTACCACGTTTTTAAGGGTAATGTTAAATGCAGGGTGCACCCACTCCTTCTATTTTGGTTGGTTGAAATCCAATCTCTAACTGTTCTAATATCCCAAGGCGATAGGTAGGTCCAAATTAAAATCTGTGTAAGAATGGCGAATTTCAATTTCTTTCCATACCTTCCGGTCCGGGCAGGTTTGAAAAGTACTCTACTTCTTTTTCTATTTCCATGTTGAAAGAAGATTAAACAAAGTCAAAAAGTAGATAAGAATAATGGGAATTGTTAATTTAGAACGGAAAGTTCAAGAGAAAGAGCAGAATGGATAAAGATCGTACAAATTAATTTTTACCGGTACATTTCGGACATTTTGCTATGCAAGTAGCACAAGATAAGAATCAAGCCGATGCGATATTTGATTATTTGTTTTTAAGTACGAGTACCATCCAAGCGGGGTCTTGGGAGCACTTGTGCATCTATCAATATGCAAGGCAGAAAATGTCTAACGGTTTGTAGACAATTATTGGTCGCCCACGAGTATACCGCAGGAGCATTGTTGGTTTTAAAATCGGTTCGGAGACTAGATAATGGCGCAATTTAGGAGAATTTTATTGCCACAATGGTACAGAAACTACAATTGCACTAATAACTTCAGTTGTGGCCGTAGGAAGAATCATTACGTTTCGAAAAATAAAGAATAAAGATAAATAGGTACCGTAACATGAAGCAAAGTTTAGGATAATTTAATTATTTTATATTTATAGAACGGCATAGATAAAGTTATGTACGGAATCGAAAACTAAAGCTCTGAGGGTTTTTATACAGTTTAGTTAATTTTTATCTAAATTCGAAAACCGCAGTTCCATTTTTGAGAAAACTTTTTGACCATTATCATCATAATAAGTGAAATGTAGCTGCTATGGTTCCCAAGTTATAATTTTTCTAAGTAATAAACTTCCTCATCACATCTTTTTACAACCCATTTCCACAAGAACTAATATATTGTCGGGTACGATTTTGATGTAAATTGAGCCCCTAAGCGAGGGTACCATAGGATCTCTCTTGTTTGTATAAAATAAAGATGATGGTGATGATTGATGATTCATATATGAGTGGGCCTTGCAGCCCTTCCACTGCGACCACTAGTGTGGTAAAATAAAGAGTAAACAGATTTTAAATTGTTACAAACTTTAATGAATACAAAATAAACTCTGTTGCGATTCACAAATTGTTACAAGAGTTTTACCATTAATTATAAGACAAACAAGACCCAAAATATTAAAATAAAAACTTTAACTTAAAGGCTTTAATTTAAGTTCAACAAAACTTAGAATGTGACTACCAAATTTTCTCCTCAATGTTTGGGTTTTTATTAGGGGAAGGCTGGACTCAATTAATGCCCTCTTTAAGTAGTTTGGAGGAACCAAGTCGGTGGCGTCCCTGATAATCTTAAAATTTACTTTACGTTCCAGCTAATGAGCTAAATAAGAAAACCTAAACGAAAACATTTTATAGACAACACTATCTTATCCCGCAGTTCTTCAATAGCCAATCACCTTGAAGAAAAAACGCTGTATCTACTTCAGGTTTCCTCTTGCTTAACCATTACAATTCCCACTCTTAACTTTTCAGTAATTTCTCTCGCATCAACCACCTGCTGTGTAGGTAGGCGGCAACCAAATATTTACGATTGTAAATGGAGGCAGAACCTCTTTCTTGCCCTGCATTTGTTTCTTATCTCTTTATTTTTCCAAGGTGGTTAAGTACAGTGAAGGGTAATTTGTATTCCTGACAATAAGTCTTATTATTATGGTTTGACTTAATTATCCTTCTCAAAATCATGTCCAGGATATGCCGTTAGCTGTGAATAAATAATTCCGCAGAGTATGGAAAGAAAATTTGGTTCGGTTCGGTTTATGCAAAATTTTAAGTTACTTTTTATCAAGTACCTATCAAAACATTTTATTAGATACCTCTTAAAATGATTAGAAAGAACTTCTAATATCACGCAACTAACTTAAACTCAATTCAGAGGCTTTAACCAAATTTCTTTTAATACATCTTTTTTATCCATTTGTCTATAAAAAAAATTAACCACTGCCCAGAAAGTTAGAAATTGATTTTGCAAATTAACTAGGAAATGAAAATGTTTGTTAATGTACGCACATGCCTTGCCCTTACGGTTTCCACGATAATGAAGCACCTAAGTACTCTCGCTGTAACTAACAAGATTAAATTATACATGAAATTGTTATACCTTCGACTATGCATTTAGACACGCCAAAAGAGTAAAATCCAATCAGCAACGACCATTACAATGTGAGTAACAAAGAAAGAATAGAGACACATATGAATTTTCCGCGGATACCCAATTTCAACCGATTTTGCCCAAAGCAGATTAACGGTTGCGGTTTTGACCAAATTAGAGGAAAATTTATGTATCAGTAATCATTTGTTTACAGATTAAAAAGAATAAATGAAATTTAGGACAGTAGTTATTACCAATCATTACACCTGTAATTATTGCTATTAAATTAATCTTCGACAACTTTAAATTTTAAACTTAGTTTAAGCTGTTAAAAAAATCAACGAAATACAATCAAATAATTTCTTAAGGAATGATTCTTTATGGCTCTTGCAAGTAGCTCATTGGTCGTTAGAATGAATTTACATGGATGCAATTGAAGCCGACCATATCATGTTTCGTAATGTCGTACCACCTGCAGAACTAGTAACATATTTCTATAGGGAACTCTCCTGGTTTCAATTTAACTCTGCAGATTAAATTACTACCAACTGCTACATGTTGTTGGTTGTTTGTTGACAATATCTTATTCATAATAACAAAAAGCGCTGGGGTACCACATAAGTTCAAAATTTAAACACCACTCGTTTGATTTATTGCTTCTGTAGAATTGCTTCTTTAGCCTGTTCAAGCTTATTTTATTTAGGTTTTTGGTGATCAATTTTAAACCAAATTCCACAGCATTATTAACCAAGTAATGATTTGATATAGTTCCTTAAAATGTTTGTTAAGCCAGGTTTATTTTAGTTATTTATTTTAGTAAACTTTATATGGATATGTTAGAACTGAGGCAAATCTCAGTATTATTTCTTACTCTATCTATTTATCTATATATTTAGCCTTCTTCGATCCATCTTTGGACAGGCTTCTTCGAATTATCCGCCCATCTCACTTGGGGTCTTCCTCTAATTCTTTTATTTTTGTAAGGTCTCAAAGTTACAATACATTTGTTCCTGTATCTCCTCTGACATCCTTTACTTTTGTTTTATTTCTCATCCATCTGTTAGCTTTGCACTTAAAACTTCATTCCATTGATCTTTGGGCTTTTGTTACCTTAACCATGTTTGATTTTGTAAATCTGGTATCCATAGGATACGTTAGTTATAAACTTTCGTTTTGAGGTACTGAGGATATCTTTTATTTTTTAATATGTAGCTTAATATACCGATTGCTGCCCAGGCCAATTTTACTCGTCTCTTGATTTCAGCTGTTTGGTTTTCTTTTTTAAGTTTAATTATTTGTTCCAGATATATTTATATATTCCTCTACTTGTACTATTTTTTCTTGATTTATTCTGATAGCGATATCTCCATCTATGGTTGTTATGATGTTAGTTGAAGTGTAGTTCATACTCAAGCCTATATTTTAAGCTGGTATATCCAGTTCTTTCAGCATTTTTCTGTTATTAAGACGATATCGTCAGAATATCTTAGGTGGTTCAAGTATTTTTCGCGTACTTTGATGACTATTTCTACTTAATTCAAGTTTTGAAAACATCTTCTAGGGCTTGGTTAAATAGTTCAATGGGGGTTATTGTATCGCCCTGGCGACACCTCTTCTTATGCAGATTGGCTTGGTTCCTTTATGGATTTTGGTTGATGTTATTGCTTCGCTATATATATTGGCTATTAAGTCTGTGTATTCGTTAATTTTTCGGCTATTAATTAAAGATGCTTTTACTGCCTAGTGCTTATTGCTATCGAAAGCTTTATTAAAGTCTATAGACGCAATATATAGTGGAATGCTGTATTCGCTGGCTCGTTCTATTAGAATTTTCATAGTTAATTGGTGGTCAACTGTACTGAAACCTTCTTGCTAATGTTGTTAATTCTGTACATACTGTAACTGAATAGCTCGAAATTCATACTATTAAAGAACAACGAGATTACTATTATTAATTTTGTTAATATTTCTTGCAGTTATATTGCTGATGTTCATGTTCTCGCGACAATAACTTTTGCTAAAGGTCAAGATACAGAGGCGAGACGAGTACGTATAATAGTACCTTTACCTTCACCTTTTCACGTTCATGCACTTCTAAAGCGTGATTTCCGAATTGCTGTTGTAAATTCTTTATAAAGTACTGCTTATTATAAACGAACTACAAATTGCATCAAGTGCAAGGAACATACTTTTCCTTATTGCATTTGCCCAGTAAGAATTTACTTCTATTCATTCTATTCAATAGGATTATATCATTTTGATCAAATTCCTAAAGAGCTTGAATAGTTTAACAATATAATATTATTGTTTATAGGTTCTTCTGATTTGAGCTATTCGAAAGCATTGATCAATTCGCAGTGGGAGTCAGATTAGATTCATCATTCAGTTCTACTATTTTATTAGCTTGAGTAAAATTGGTTTACGATATAAATACTAGGTATTACTAAGTACTACTTTTCTTGACAATCTTCTATTTCTTATCGATTCTGTTGTGCGTTTGTGTATGATTAATTTAAGCAATTTTTTGTAAACTTTGTCTTTCAATTGTATATATATTCCTTTAGGTACAGTAGTATGTATATTAACTCCTTTTTTTACGATTTTTTGATGCTGCAACTGAACTGTTTTTTTTTTCAGTGACCGTGTACATCGACGGTAATATCACATTTAAAAATGCTCATGGAGGGACTTTATTCCTCCTGCTACAAAGTAATTGCTAAAAAAGGAATTGACTTCGTCGAAAAAAAGTAAGGATAATGGAATATTTGGCTGTTTTATGACCTAAATTATCGATGCTATCGTAACATCTATGCATGACAATAAGTCCTAAATCTCTAAACCGATTATCATAAAATGTTTAGAAAAAACTGTGTTTGATGTTGCATGTGTTGAATGAAGCGTCGCGTTTTGTCGGACAAAGACAAGGTTTCCCGATTAAAACAAATAATTGTTTTCCTAATAATTAAATGATTAACTAATAAAATATTTAGTATTCATACATCTTGCGAGTTTTTCATGCGTATCAAGTTGGCTTTAGCTACTCAGTACATATCTTAGCCCTATTATTTGTTATTTTTACATTCACATTTAGTTTACAAGTTTTCAAATTTAGTTTTTTTTAACCTTTTTTACAAAATATACTTATTTGTGTTATACAATTATAAGAATGATTAAAAGAATTCTCAAATTTGTTTTTAAAAATTATGGTTGTGTCCGTGTTCTGTGGCGTCCGTTAATAGAGAAGGCAACCTTTATTTTAATAGTGCACAATACTTATTGAAACATGCTTTTATACGGCCGTCCCTTACGTTTTTTAAAGTTTTTATAGATTATTTGTTACAGTTAATAATAAATTAGTATTAATAATGGAAGAAGATTTGTGAAGTACTATTGTGGCCGAGTCGGACGATGATACTGTATACCAATTATAATAGACCAATTGCTGATAGACAAGGATGGGGATAATGGGGTTCATGTGAGAAATGCCAGTCTCGTACAAAAACCGCGGTAATAAACAATAATCACAAAAAACATTGCAAAAATAAAAAAGCTTATCATCAAATGAAAACCAACATAGAATTAAAAATGACTAACCAACTTAGCTGACAAATTTCTTTCTTTGTTTAGTAAAAAAGTCTAGAAAATCCCTTTAGGCTGCATCCATCCATTGTGTATCACGTGATCAATATCAACCAATTAATTTTTAGAGAATAAAATCACACACGTTTCACGGTCACAACAGATTGACGCTGGTCAAGTTTAACTTTTCATGCGTGAATGTTTAAGGTTGAGTTATTGTTTTGTTTTGGAGCTACATGTATATTAAGAGTTTTTGGTTCAATGGATGCGCTGTGCTTTTATGGATTTTTAAAATTTTTAATTTTGTTACAAAGGTATTTTAAAAAGGTCTTTAGCCTTTGCTAATTGTCTGCTTAAACAGGAAATCAAGAACATCCAATAATTAACACTCATATTTTTTTTAAATTATTTGAAGATTTTGATGTAAGGCACCTTAAGTCCACGTGTTTTACGGACTGACCTATGTGGATGACAACATTTTCGACTATCCGTGAGACGCACACATACGTCAATGTTTACGGATACATGTGGTTGGTCTTCTCACGTAAAGGCCTATTTCAGTGTTGATGATTTTTCAGGAGAGCGATTTTTAATATTCTGCGTTGTTTCATGTTGAATAATAGCAAATAACGACCAATAAAATTTATGAGGAATAGCCATAGTATAAAATATTGAAATACACCCATTCGTGAGATGAAAATATGCGGCTCAAGCTGTCTATTTGCAGTATTAACTTAATTTTCAAATTTTTATGAAAGACGCCCTTAGGTACGTGAGAAGACCGATGAAGTGGATTGAGCCTTAAAGTCTGTCCTATTTCACGGTACAACTGCGCAAGCGCAGATGTAAAAATAAGCTATATGACTGCAAGGCCTTATTTCACTTCCAATAGTCTCTATTATTTCAAACTCAATTTGCTAATCGATCAGTTGAAACCAGATTAACCCTTGCATTCTCAATTCTCTGAGCCGATAACGCAATACATCATTAACATAGGATCTGTTTAAGTAAAATGTGATTTAGCCTCGACTGTTGTATTGATTTGAGCTAGTTTAGTGAATTTTATTATAAATTCTAGCCGTCAAATGGGGGGGGGGGCATATCAACCTAATCAATCTAGTTGTGCAGAAAATGAGCGCTAAATAAATTTTTACTCTAAACCTCCCAGTGGTCTTACGTCTTTGAGTTACCCATGCCCCCCCCCCACTGGGTCATATGATCGCCGTTGGTTATTACGAGGTGTCAAATAATTCAAAAAAGAATCAGATAGAAAAAAACTAATTTTTGCGATCAAACTATGGTTTATATTTGTCTTTTGCTTTAAATATGTACCTACGTATAACTGGGATAGGTTGGTTTATTTTTGCATATAGCATTAGAAAAACCATGATTTGGTTCACCTCCCTTCGTTACATTTATTCAATGCAAGATGCAAATATAAGCTACAGTTTCAACGCGAAAATTTGACTTTATTTTAATTTAGCAAGGATATTTTACAGCAACACTAAGAGCGGATGTACGCTGATAAGCAATTCAGCAAGCAAACAAAAAAATCGACATGTAACATATTACGCAAACTTCGCTTGATACTTACGGGCTTGACATGTGTACGAATGGTTTTCTGCCATAAAAACCAATGTAAATTCGTCTTAAATACGTAGGTACATAGATATAGACACATAATTGGATAACGCTTCGACTACTGCGCAATCTCCAATAAGAGCGACGGAACGTTGGCCACCAGTTTTTCACAAATTTCAAGTGCAAGCGGTTACCACTAGAGGTCGTTATGGTTAGAGTCCCTGTATGCTGACATATTTGTGACATAGTGACTTTACAATCGTAGTATAAGCCCCTATCCCTAGAGATCGCCATGGATAATAAGCAGGGACGCTTTGTCAAATATCTTTAGTTGAGATCAGTGGCTCCATATGATGTTTGACCACGAGTTTAGTTCAATGCCGCTGCCTTTCAAGTCGTGCGTGTCAAAGTTGGCCTTGCTCAAGCTGTTTAAAAATGGCGAATTTCAATTTCTACCCATTTTCTCCAGTCTTCGCAGGTTTGGTCAAGGCCAACAAAAAAATAAAGGCCACGACCCTGAAAAAATCAGCTGGCCTCGGGGGGGCTGACTTTTACATTGGGTCTTATGGGAGGTCAGAAGTTTTTTATGATATTTTCAAAATGGCACAAAATCAGCCCCGGATGTGGCGTCAACAAAGTGGAGGATCGTGGCCCGTCCGTTTTGATAGCCCTGGTTTGGCAAGTGTTTTCTTTATGTTTCTATATCTATGATTATGTACAATATTGCGTATCTGATATCAAGTCCGCTGGCCTGTCAAAACATGGCCTTTTCAATACGTTTTTTAATCCGGTTATTTTCAAGATATTGCAGTTTTAGATTCATAAATTCCTGTAACATCTGTCGATCAGCATCGACAGGATAAATTGGCTTGGCCGGTTTGCGAAGGTGGTTTAATTTCATTGCTATTTCCTACCTTTATTAAATAGCAGTTCAAAGAAGATTGATTTGTGCTAGGCGGAATGACCTTGCCTCGCATTAAATTGAATTTGCTTTGCATAATGTTTTCAAGAAAGCTGCAGCTCTGCCGTGCAAAGCAGAAACCTAGTAAGTCAAAAACTAGTGTTTTGGGAAATAGAGTTTGAAGTTTATTTAACTACATACTAACTATAGTTTATTTAACTACATACTAACTACATAACTCCTTGTTTTTCAAGATAGCCACATTCTAGAAAAACTGGCTGGTGCCGTTTTTTACGGCGATTTCAATGATATAAAAATCTCATTTTCGAGTAAGTCGAGTTACTAGGTTTTTGCTTTGCACGGCAGAGCTAATGTAGTAATTCTAAAATAAATATTTCTTGTTGGTTGACTTTGCTTGGACCACACCATACTTGTATTTTTGTTAAAGATCATAGCGACCTTTTGCAAATACTATTTTTTACATTATTTTCTATTTGAGGCATGTGCAGTAACCTATCTTTAACTTTATTCGTTACTAAGATAATGTTGGGCGTTACTTATGGCCGATTAACGCAGACTACTGAGACTACTGAGTTCTTTTATTTAGAGACAGTGTTGGTACGCATATAATGTTATGTCGAAATGTAATTTTTGATACTAGATAATTATTTTGAGCTACCAACCAGTAGAAATCGGCAATTTTACTTTTTTTCAATTACTGTAACTGACTTAAGCAATTTAAAAATAATAAATTACCTCACATATTTGCAATTTGGCCACAGCCACTCCTTTTATGGCATGGCGATCAAGTTCCCTACTCCCTCAAACTAACCCCTGTTGTATTTTATATTTTTTCTAATTACACCGAATTATTAAAAAAAAAATATTTTTAGAACCAGTGTCACATTTCACATCAATCATCTTTCATTTCAAACATCCTTAGCCAAACTGTTATTATCATATAAATATTATTACCGCTTTTATTTTTGATTGGTAGTTTATTAACATGATATATAAATCATTTGAATTTGTTTTTTAAACTTAATTGGTAGGTATAACCAGATCAGCAAATTATAGAATAGCACGAAACCGTTAATCAAGTATTATTAAGCAGTCTTAAACTGGGTGCCTTAAAACCGAAATATCAAGAACCTTTTATGCTAATACCAAGCATCCGAAATCAATTTGACCCACTCTGTCCAACAAAGAAGGTATCTTCTTTTCACTTTCTTTCCTGCAAGTTCCACTGGCTTAATTTCAACTTGACCAGACCACTTTTACTTTATGCGTTTTGGGTTTCGTGCATGCAACCGATTTTTAACCTCAGCGAAAGTAAAATATGGCCAGACGTTGAAAATATTCGCTGCTGGTAGGCAAATTTTCAAGACTCAATCTAAATATTTTTCATCGCTGACTGAAAATATAAATGCATTGGCTTTCTTTAAAACACTCATCTATAATTTGAAAAGGATCTTACAAAAAACGTCCTCAAACAAATTTCTAATAGTTTGAGAAATAAAAAGCGTAGTTTTGTTAAATTATGCTTGATTGATTTATTTCTATGTTTTCCGTAAGATCCCTTGCAAATAAAAAGTTTTTCCAGGTAGGACAGTTGGAAGCACAAATCTATTTCGCATAAAAAAATAAAAATCAACACTCTTTTATTCAGAAATATTTTGTAAAAAATTTGACGTGCATTAAAAATTTTACGGTTTGGTGCAATAATATCAATTACATCTAATTCAACCTTTTTATCAGTGGTAGTTAAATCGGTTGGAATATTCTCACTATGACATTGCACTTTAAAAACTGTAATTTTCATTTCATTCCGCATTCCTTTTAGATTTTCCTGTGCTATTTTGATATTCCGCAAATTATACGACAAAAGAAGATAATAAACATATAAGCAGTGGCAGTCCTGGGCAAACTTTAAAGGCGTGTGAGATTTTATAATAACATATGTATTTTGTTGCTAAATTTTAGAACCAAATACTATTTCAATACCTTTTGAAACCTATAAAGGAAATATGAGTCAGCCTGTCGTAAAAACATTTATCGTATTAAAAAATTAGCAGTGGGAGTTTCTAAATAGTACCTCAATAGAATACCCCAAGTTTACTGCATCATGGAAGCCTTATGGCGTCTCCAATGCCAGGCTTCCAGCAGTGACTTCACGCCCGTCCGTTTTGATAGTCCTGGCTCAATCAGGGCTATCAAAACGGATGGGCCACGATCCTCCACTTTGTTGACGTCACATCGGCAGAGATATTAGAACATTGAAGAGATTGGATTTTACAACCCACCAAAATAGAAATAGATGAGCACTTGGTGTTCTGTGGGTCATGGCCTGTCGGCAGCCCAAACCAAACTGTTTCATACTTTGATTTTATCGTGACGGGCCGCGTATTTACGTTTCCGTGCCCATTTCACGCCAGCGGTTTTGAAATAGACACGCAAATGTTACAATATATTTGGGTTCAAATACGTGTTGATTTTAAGAGTATTGATCTCGAAATGAGCACGGATCTGTAAGAGAACATCGCTCATTAAACTATTACAAAAGCGTATTCAACTGTCAGGTTAAAACGCTAACATAACGGAAGCTAATCAATCAAATCTAAACGAACCGAACCAAAGCAAACTGAACCAATAATTTAAAAAAAACTTTCCTGACTTCCTACCCGGGATCCTAGAGGATGTGAATCCGAACCGAAACGAACCGAATTGAACCAAACCGAACCGAACCAAAGCAAACTGAACCAACAATTAAAAAAAAAACTTTCCTGACTTCTTTCCCGGGATCCTAGAGGGTGTGAATAGTGTTGTAGTTTAGTTTGGTTAGGTTAGGTTTGGTTCGGTTTAGTTAGTATCGGTTCGGTTTGGATTCACATCCTCTGGGATCCCGGGTAGGAACTCAGGAAAGTTTTTTTTTGAAAAAAATTATTGGTTCAGTTTGCTTTGGTTCGGTTCGGTTAGATTTGATTGATTAGCTTTCGTTAGGTTAGGTTTTTGAAACTTTATATTTTCATGTGGTTAGAAATCAAGTGAAAATCATTAAAATTTATTATCTAATAACAGAACAACATCTGTGGTCGTAGTTGCCGGTGTAAGACAACTGAACTTTGCAGGTATAGTTAATGGAAGAGTGTTCTTCAAACTTCAAAGAATTTCAAAATCTTGAGTAATATTAGTAATACTTTTAAACTGCTCCATAATTTTCATGTTAACAAACATATAACGTCAAAATCAAACTAATAAACAACGTGAATCCAATTTAAGGTTCAAATGTGCACTAATAAGTAAACCCCTGCGCTGCGTAAATCAATACAAATCCGTGCCTTGTTCGAGCCTCGGCGCCTTAAAATCAACACGCATTTGTAACCAGATATGTTGCAACATTTCCGTGTCTATTTCAAATCAGCACGGAAACGTAAATACGCTGACGGGCCCGTGCAAAATGGCAGAAGACCGATTGTTTTTGTGTTGTGTTACTGATATTTCTCCAAATTCGATTAAGAAAACTCGCAAAAACTATCAAAAAAATAAACAAAAACAGCGGTTGTCAAGAATTTGACATTTTGTCTTTTGTTCTCTGGTTTTTTTGGTTGGGACGCGGCCATTTTGGATTTGCCGGTTTTACTTCCACGTTAGGGGCTGATTTTTTTTTTGATGATCGCATCACGACACAGCTGATTGTCTTTAAAATGTTGACGTTGGAATGACGGTTCATGAATATTTGATTAATTTTTCAGAGCCCCTTCATTAGCTCACACAAAAATTTAATTTAAAGCAGAATCGAATGTATGGTAAAATTACAACATCAAAAAATTATTTTTTTGTAGTGTAATTTTGTTTTAAAAAAATTAGCACTGGTATTTTTGAATTTTAAATGAAATTTATTGTAAAAAATCATCGAACAAGTTTTTCATTACAAGCAAATAAATAAATGAAAAAATAAATATATATGAAAATAAAACAAACAATGACAGTCATATCCATGTCAAATATAACAGTTGGCATGCATGGCATGGCGGGCAATTTGAATTTAAAATAAGGAATGCTAAATCTTATATATTTTAACCTTTTAACCATCTTTCATCCTTACAAAAGTTTGGTGGAATATCGGTATAGTATCTGGGTATATTTCACTGAAATTTCGCGAAAATCTATGATGCCATTTTGAAAATATTACAAATAAACCTCTATCCGCCCATAAGACCCAATGTAAAATTCAGCACCCCATCAACAGCTGATTTTTTCAGGGTCGTCGCCTGTTTTTTTTTTGTTGGCCTTGGTTTGACAAGCGCTCTATTTATTTTTCTATTTCTATGGTCTTGTCCTGGGACCATCACTGATGATAAGAGTTATGGCGTACTCCATTGGGAAAATGAGTGCAGCACTGGTGGTGCACTGACACTGAAACGGTGCTGTCAAAAATTTGCACCGAGTGCCGTTTCAATGGAACACGCGGAAAATGAAAAATCGCACTCGTGTGGTATGCAAGCCAATATTTAACCTAATCTGTGCAATTACCTCACATTTTTTGTTTTGTTATATATCGTGGTTGGTTCGATAATAAGTGCTTTGTGTTCAAAATGAAATTTTACAGCAAACACAAAAAACTTCCTATGACTATTATGAGCTGTACAAATCATTTTTTATTCTTGCTTTAAGCAACGTTAAGATAACATTTTTTATAGGATATCAGTTATGAATAGGGCAAATTGATTATGCAAAAATCTCATATCAGACCAACCACGATATCCATTTTTATTTGTTTTAAAGTTAAGATAATAATAAAAATTCGTAATGTAAATAAATAATGATTTTATTTAAAAAAAGTCAATAAGAATATTTTAAAGATGCCCACCTCATTGTTGAATGCAGGCTTGTGCTCGTATAGCAACAGATAGAGTAGTTATCTGTATGTTTTTCAAAAAAACCTAAACAGAAGTGTACTTTATACTCCCAAAATTTGAACATAAGGATTCAAAACACCTTGTATACATATATAATTTTTCACAAGTTTCTTTCAACTAAACCTAACTTTCCTGCCTTGTGGAATACTTCAATAACATTTTCTTGAAAAAGAAAATTATACAAAAACATTTTCTTTCTTATTGTTTGAAAACATTTTCTTAAAATTTTTTGTTTAAAAACATTTTCTTTGAAAGTCATTTTTTTTCATAACGAAAAATTGTTCAAAAAAGTTTTTGAAGAAAATATTTTTGAACAAATTTCCATTTAACAAGAACATAATCTAACCTTACAGCTAGGTATGGGTGTTTTAACATACCATAAAAATGACAACACGGCATGTGCCTCAGCACTAATGGGGTTTTGTCCGTGTTCTATTTTTGGACAGAAAGGGTCTCACCCTTTGAACTTGTTTATGACGAATTCCTCATTGCTCAACTCGAGCCGAAAGTGTTTCTTGAACTAAAAAATATATTTATTTTTACTTATAATCATAGCTGCCAGAAAACCCCAACTGTCGGAAAATTAGACCCAGGGCCCCACTCAACCAAATCCATGTAGGTTTGTTGTTGAATCTGTAAACCACATTTTCAATAAAGTTTTTGATTTTTGGGGTTTTCGCTTTTATTGTTTCCATTGCATAAAACTGTTCATCTTCATCGCTGCTACTACCTAGCAGCGAGGAAAATAACAAAAATAGCTCACTACTTTATGTGCACACATTTTTATGTCCCACGACAATAATAAGCGTTTAAAATTAATGGCGGGAAAAAGTTTTCGTTGCGGCACGAGCCCTCAGAGCCGGTGTCAAAAAAGCCGCACTCAGTGCAAAACTGAATTTATAAGTTCTTCAATG
The DNA here is from genome assembly GCA_963576565.1 of Aspidapion aeneum. Taxonomy (NCBI): domain Eukaryota; kingdom Metazoa; phylum Arthropoda; class Insecta; order Coleoptera; family Brentidae; genus Aspidapion; species Aspidapion aeneum. The sequence goes on from OY755042.1 coordinate 15,163,760, forward strand.
GAATACGAAAACTGAAAAAGTGCATGTCAATGGAATACAAACACCGAGCCAGTTGTGCACTAGTGCTGCACTCATTTCCCCAATGGAATACGGCATGAGATAAACGTTGATATATAACAAAAATAACATAACGTATTTTGTTTAAAACGGAAACAAGCGCATTGCACCGGAACCTTTCCGTTCTCGAAGGTTGCATAATCCCGTTAGACAAGGTCGTCTAATTTTACCATACAACTTTGCACTTTGATTTTCATGATAATTATTGCATTTTGATGGTAGAACGCTTGGATAATTATGCTAATAGATGATGCATCATTTTATAATTATACATGTTCCTGGTCACATTGATAAATATCAAGGCGTTTACCTAAAGCATGGTTTTGCTGGTTGTGTTCATGTATTAATATTTTCTATTTAAACGTTTTATCGGATACAAATTTAATTTTTAAATTATATTTTATATATATATTATATTATTATATTATGTTTTCCAATTTTATGTATTTCTTTATTTCTGTTTTGATATCGAATATATATTTACCTTCTTCGTATTTTTTATCACATTTGTGTATTCTATTTTCATTATTTTATTTTGAGCTTTCATTCGAAATTTTATTACTTCTTTTTTCTATTTGATTTTATTAATTTTTAAATTCTGGCCTCAACTAAAACAGCTGTAACTTTTTTGAAATTCTTGTGCAAAATATTTTAATGACTTTGCAAAAGAAATACTATAAAAAACACATTAGGTAAGGTGATAACTTGTCTCGGGATCCGTGCAAAATGTTTGAATGAAATAGTAAAATAAACTTGCGTCAAATTTGCTCCATCACAAGCAATTAAAACCTAGACTGGAATAACGTTGTCCCCGCCATTAAGTGTAAATGCGGTATTTCGGTGGAAACGTCATAAAAAATGTACCGACACGATATGGACAATGCAGCAAATTATTTTGGGTAGTCATATTAGTAATAACTTTACCTGATAAAACAATAGATCATATCCCGTTTTTTTTTAAATTATTTTCCAACAAAATAATATTTGGCGTTTACAACGTTATTCCAGCCTAGGGCTCAATTTTATGGTGGGCGCTCTGTACCAAAGATAAAAGTGATTTCACGTTATAACGTATGCAAGAATGTGCAAACGAATTCAATGTTTTTTTTTTATAGAAAATGTGTTATTGATCCCATTTAAAGATTATTAAAATAAAATAAAATCAACTTTACGTCCTCGAAGGGGTAACTTTATAAAATTTAAATATTCGGAAAAATGTTACTTGTGTATTATGTGAAGGGAAGGGACAATGACGGCTCGTTAGGTAGTGCCACAGAGCCATGGCACTACCATATTTTCCTGCAAAAACACGTTTTTTATTTTTAAAACATCTTTATTGGTTTTTATTTTATTTTATGCATTTCTTTTTCAACGCGGCCACTTTTCTCTGGGGCCTTCGAATAGAGATAGATTTTAACTGCACCCTATACGAGCTACAGTAGGGCCAATGTTGGGCATTTTAACGTTGTTTAAATAGGAAAAAACAAAGAAAATTTGTACCTGGGTCAGGCCATCAGCTGTTAGTCGTCTTACATAATTTTTTGATAAATTTTGAGTTATTTCATGGCGGAATTCGGGTGGGCATGAGGGTAAGTTTCTTTAAAAAAAAAAAAATAGAATAAAAATCCCAAAGATAGTAGAAGTAGGTATGTTTCTTAATGACTTATCGGTAAACATTTGGGCGCAACACCCCGAATTTTTTTACTAACTCAAAATTCTAGAAAAGTATAATTGCCAAAATACATCTTTATATAAAAATGGCTTGGGTGAAATTAAATGAATGATCGACGGTCCAAAGAATTACATTTATGCCGCGTTGTCATTACAGTGAGCACGACCAAACGAATTCGCTTCCTTGTACTTTACAAATGTATTTTGCTCAACATTAAAAAAAATATATTTCTTATAAGGTGTTAAATCATTCCTTTTTAAGAAATTTCAAAAAAAGGATGTTTTAACACCTATTAAAATAAAATCAATAAATTAGGATTAATGCATTTGCAAGGCACAAGGAAGAGAATTCGATCGGTCGTACGCGATATTTACATAGCGGGGATCCATTTAAGGAAAATAGTATTAAAATATTATTAATCCTTTGAGCTTAGGTGCTTATCAAATGACAGATAGTTTTTTGCTTGAAATCTAAGCTCTATATAATATTTTTTGTGACATTTTTATGTTGCAAAAGTGACTACATTAATAAAAGAGGTTATCATTAATATATTTATGTGGATTTCCATTAAACTAAAAAATGTGGATTCTTTTTAATTTCAGACTATAAAATCCTTAATAATCATTACTAATATAGAGACGGTTATTGCAAATAAGGGTTTAAGAACTTTAAAGTTGAACCATTAAACTTAACAATCATTCGAGTAATTTAGACAGGTTAAGTACCCGTAACACGAAAGTAATCACTAATAAATAGATTCATTAGCCTATGCGAGAAGAAACTACATTTGCAACAATATTATAAATCTATTACCAACTAATTTATTATTGTGGAAGAGTATTAAACGATAAAACAGCAATAGTAGCACAAAGAAATTTGAGAAGAAAACACAAGAATTGAATGCGTTTGAAAATTGTTACCCTGGGCTGGTCCAAACTCTGTCGAAAGTCGCCTTTCTACCCAACTGCAGCACGGCAAAAGAAAGGGTAATGTTTTTCGCTTGGGATATGTATGTATGTATTCATAGTCCAGAAAAAGTAAACATCCAGTACAATGGACAGAACACTACAAGGGACTGCTGCAGGAAACGAGACCCGAGTATCTGGCAGCCTCTCCGAGGAGAGACATAGAAGTACACGGAGAGGAAGTAATCATCGAAAAAGAAATGATAAAAAATAGTATTAAAAAGCTTAAATCCGGAAAAGCTAGCGGACCTGGAGGAATATATGCTGAAATGCTCAAATATGGATCAGAGAAACTAATCGAAAATCTCACATATATTATCAATCAATGCATAAACGGACATCCAGTACCTGATGATTGGAAAATTGCATTAATATCCTCAATACATAAAAAAGGAAACAAGCTGGATTGCAACAATTACAGAGGAATTTCAGTAACTAGTACTCTCAGTAGATTGTACGGTAGGATTCTTAGAGATCTAATAGAGAAGGATTTTCATGAACAAGAAGAAGAAGAGCAAAGTGGGTTTCGTGCAGGCAGATCTTGTAGTGATAATGTTTTTTGTCTTAAACAAGTAATTGAAAAAAGGAGCGCCAGAAATATAGAGACTCATGTTACCTTTGTGGACCTACAAAAAGCATATGATACCGTTCCAGTAGAAAAACTATGGACAGTGCTAGAGCAGACTAATATCAATCATACATACATAAAAGCGATAAAAGAACTATACAAAGGGTCAAAATCTAAAATTAAAATTGGAAATCGACTTTCAAAAGAATTCCTGGTAACAAAAGGCTTAAGACAGGGATGTTGTATTTCTCCAACTCTTTTTAAAATATATATCGCAGTAGCTCTAAAAAACTGGAAACGGAAAGTGCACGGCATGGGAATACAACTTAACGACCGATTTACCATATACACACTACAGTTTGCTGACGACCAAGTAATTGTAGCTAATGATAACGAGGACATGGAGTATATGATGAGAAAGTTAATGGAAGAATACCAAAAGTGGAGATTAAAAGTGAACGTGGACAAGACACAGTACTTATGGATTGGAAACGAATCCAGTGAGTTAGAACTAGACAATGGACAAGTAATATCTCCATGCAATGAGTATGTCTACTTGGGTGTCACATTTGATAAGACAGGAACAGACTGTAAAGAACTGGAAAAAAGAATAGTAAAAGCAAAAAAGGTTATTGGATGTCTTAACAGTATTTTATGGAACAGAGAGATAAAAAAGAATGTAAAATTTAACATATATGAAACAATGGTGAAAAGCACGCTGTTGCATGGAATAGAGACTTGTCGCGTAACAGAAAAATACAAAACAAAAATGGAAAGTGTCGAAATGGATGCAATAAGAAGATCAATGAGAATATCTAGAACAGATCACATAAGAAATGAGATCATAAAAGAAAGAATGGGAATCGAAGGGAGCATAACGGATGACATCACTAAAAGACAACTGATATGGTACGGCCATGTACAACGGATCAACGACGAAAGATTACCAAAGTAGGTCCTAGAATGGCAACCAATAGGGCGCAGAAAAAGAGGGCGTCCTAAACTAGAATGGCAACAGTCAATCCAAAGATCAATGAGTCAAAAAAATCTGACAGAAGATGATTGTCAGGATCGAAGGAGGTGGAGAATAGTCGTCGGACAACGTAGAAAAACGTTCTAAACCGACTAAATAAAATAAAAAAATATGTATGTATGTAAATATGTATGTTTGTGTCGCGCTAGAGACAACCCATTTTGACAAAAAAGGTGTGCTATGGGCTATATTTTTTTAAACAGAATTCAATATGGCGGTAGTCAGACGCCATTTTGTCACATGATGTCGACCTTAAGGCATACAAATTACCTAAATTTCAGGCGACATTAATAAAATGCCTTTGATAACCCATTAAAAATGTCCTGTAATTTGCTGTAATTACTTTGTAGTCCAACCTGCTCTCACCCATCTCCCATCCTGTCATTCCCCCATTCCCCCACACCCTCTTAGAAAACCATATTCGCATAATTTTATCAAACAGGACGATTTCAAAAATTCTTTCTGCACGCGTTTTAAGACTTTTTTCCAACACCATTTTACTAGTTTTCCCCTTCCTCTCCCTCTCTCTCTCTCTTCTTCCCACCCTCCTTATTAGTAATAGTTGTAGCTATAACTTTCACAAACATAGAACGATTGCAAAAATTCTTTCTGCACACGCTTCACGATTTTTTTCAACACCATTTTACTAGTTCTCTCTTCCCTGTCTCCTCCCTGACCTTCACTCAATGGAAGATGCTCACGTCCATAGAAAATCTACACGTACTTTTTGAGAAACGCTGAATGAATGGTAAATGCTTAATGCTTTTTATAAGGCTCAATAAAAATTATACCTAAAAGTTGGAAATAAAAAAAAATTAATAAAAAAAACACCCAACTGCTAAATCTCCTTGTACCTACTAGTCGCAGTTGGGTACAAAATTATCCAATAAGCTGATTCATAAGAATTCAAAACTGTATAATTTCCTAAGTGTGCTTTGGGCATCAAAACTAAAAGTTGAAACATTTCGTACATTATATTATCTATAAATTTTGTACACAACTGCGACTAGTAGGTACTAGTAGATTTAGCAGCTGGGTGTTTTTTTATTATTATTTTTTTTTATTAAACGATTTTGTGCAAGACCAAGTATAACCTTTATCAACGGTAACAACTTCCAAGTAATGGTAGCATGGCTAAAGCAATGCAAATAATACAAAATTACCCTCCACCGACCCACCTCAATTTGTATCGTGCGCCATGTTTTTCTCTGCTTAGCACTAATTATTATTTATTTTTGTTTCAGACTGCCCAATCCTTCGGAGGGATCGGGTTCGGTATACCAAAACGCGAAATATTTTTTCTTAACCTCGAGGACGGATACTTCGGTTGTCAAGTGAACGAATCGACCGACGTGTTGCAACTATTCGAACTATCAAAACTATGTGACGGAAGGCCAAATTGCTATTTGGGCACTGATGAATTGGCCAAAGAATTAAAGTGTACAGGTAAGTCAATTTACATTTTCACTTACCGTAGGATTCGTAGTTTTCCAGTCAGTGTTGCCAACCACAAAGTTACGGGTATGCAAACCCAAGGTCATTATACTTTTACACAGGTTGTCCACAGAATTTGACGAGTTATGTGAACTTAACTGAACGACTGTAGCTGCGTCATTATATGGAAATAACAAATGATTTAAGGCAACCCGGTGACGTAGATTTTTTTAATCTGATTACAGTTGACCAGTCAGGTTGAATGACCTTTTAAATTTTTTAGGTAACCTGTGTAAAATTATTGAAACCTTGAGGTAAAGCCATAATTATGACAATTACCAGACAAGGGTCTGTTCACAAACAATGACACGCAAGACGAATCGAATTGGTCAACGACGGGGTGAGGGTGTTAAAATTAAAAACGTGCCAGTTTGTGACATATGAAAAATTTGAACATTGAATATATAATCAAGATTACTCATAAAGAAGTCTTACACTTTCCTTAATATCTCAAAATTTAATAAAGCTTTGACCAGTATTTTATTTCACAAATGAATTATAGAGGAAAAACCTGTTATCATATTCTTAAAACTGCATATTTGTAGGATGCTCCGTTCAAAAGTTCAATATATTACTGTCAATAGGATATTTTACTGGCAAATCCCAGGGACTTTGTCAACGCTACTTTTTACATAGAAAGATTAAAATAAATGTAGAGAAAATTAATTTAATTTAATCTTCATAAATCAGTTTATATGAGAAAGTTGCAATGCCAAAATAGATTTAGCCATTTGGTCTCTCATAACAATACCCTCGTGTTGTAAGCAGTCGAGGTAAAAATAAATAAAAACGTGTTTGACCAGATATTTATCAATTACTGACGTTAAGTATGTCCAGCTCATTATATATTTATTTTTTATATTAGATTAAGATAATATGTAACGATTGAAATCGCCTGCATAATATATTATCTAAACATTTGCATATTTCCAGCAAAAAAGTAACAAGGAAGGCATGTTCTCAGCTCGGCTTTTTACTTTTAATCCAAATTTTTAACATCCTAAATCCATCACTTTCACACAGATAGTTTTTTAGTTCGATAGACCATAGAAGGAATTTTGATCGTATATACTTTTAATCGGATGTACATAGGTATATTTTTCTTTATTATGAACCTAAATGGTACATAAAAGTAAAAACTAGATTTGTTTGGATTTTCCAGAATTTTATGCTCCTTGTATATACTTAGTTCTGGTGGAATCGTTAACGTTTTTCTTTTGTAAACTTGTTAGTACAATATCTTATATTTTCACAAAAATATACTCCTATACTTTTTCATTCAGATATGATGCCATTTTATGAAGTAAACTTTCAGTAGGTATATTTTGTGCTGCGAATTAATTGTTCCTAATCTAACCATCTAAAATCTTGCTTTTGCATCTTATCAAGTAAAGTATTTTCTTAATTTAACATATTTTGTTTTCTAATATACTATCAGATTCCTTTCTGATTTATTATTCATTAAATCATCTGGTTCCAGCCAGCGCGATTTTCTAGCCTGAATTTTATTGCTAGGACATACATTGTTTGATATCAATAGAATTATAATATGTTTAATACATAAATATATATTGATAACTAGGTGAATAACAACAACAGGTATCACATCTCCCCTTCACGATAATGACAATCTTGTTCTTCATCATCTTTTCCCCCTTTGGTTGATTTTTGAACAGTTTTGTTTTTCTTCCAAATTCGCATTGTCTTCCAACTCACATATTTTTATAATTTCATTTACAGTTGTTGATTCAGGTAAAACACGACATTTTTTTTCGTAGATTTGGATTGCTCAGTAATTCTCATCAATCAAATAATCTATTAAAGAACGTTCATAACAAGGTTCGCATGGATCTGTAAGTTGAAATAGTTTAACTTCTTCTCTATAAAACGACATGAATGTTTCACCTTCTTGTTGTTTTCTTGACATAAATTGACTTATTCTCATTCGACCATGTTCTTTCTTCTTATAATAGCTTTCTAATTTATTAAGAATCATAGAAGCATTCATATTCACTAAGTTCTCTAATCTTAAAACTAATCTAACAACATCAGCGATTTCTTGGCAGAAAAATGAACTTAATAAAGCACTTACTTGTCCATTTGTAGTTGGTAATAGTCCTTGAAAACAAATAATTTTCAAACTTCCTGCGCCAATCTATGAACTGAGCAAGTGTAAAGCTTTCTATCAATTTCTCTGGTAAGGGAATGACTCCTGTGAGATGTATGGTATTTTGGGCGTAGTTTATAGAAGCGTTTAACTCAAAAGTTTCAGTTGCTGCCACATTTTCGACAGACGTATCATCAGTTGTCTTACCTAATGCTTTTAGTATTTCATTTTTTAAATCATCAATTTTTGATCATGGCTTCTTGGGTTTTTTCTTCTAACGTTCTTATTGCTTCATTCGGTGCATAAATGGATTTTAGTTTGGTTTTGATTACCTTTCCAGCCTCATTGAGGTCCAATTTTGTTGCACTTTTCTTTGGAGCCATCTTATCTTTAAATGGTAGCAGAAATTCTTACAATATAGTACTCCCAACAACAGCTCAAACTAATGACTGCGCCATGTTTGATATCAATAGAATTAGATAATAATAGATAATAATGATAGAGAGGTGAATAACAACACGTAATGATATACAGGTCATCACATACATCTTTTTCTGGATATTCTTCTTTAGTGAATAAATATCTTCACTTTATGATTTTTGATCTTCTGTCAATGAAATTATTTCTATATCTTCCACCATACTGCTCTCCTATTCGTCACTGAAATTGATGAAAGGCTGAGTGTCAAAAGCGACATTAATTTTAAGACCAGACTAGACATTCGATTACTTATCTTAGATCAGCCCGAAACCAGTTTACCCTATGCGACGCCAATTTCATATTAGAGAATTTAAACTAGATTATCTTAAGCAATTCAGAAACATCTAATTAAGCATCATTATTCAAGTAGTAATAGATCGTTTTAGCTCCCATCGCCACACTTAATGCGTGTAAATTTTTACAGATAAAACAATATGAACATGATGCAGCACCGATGGTTTTTTTTTATAGATCGGCGATATAAGGTGTATAAAACAATATCGACATTTAATCTATATTGCCATTAATTACAAGTAGCCAAGAACACTTAAAAATAAACAAGTTGGGTACTTTAAAAGATTTAATCAAGCAGATCGGAACTTGCTGGAACAAAATTCATTGCGTTGCAAGAAGAACACGATATTCTTGTAGCTATATGAAAAATTCTAACTTTAACCTACACACTTGATTAAAAAATCATTTTTAATTAAATAGGCAATTGCAGATACCTTAAAAAGGGCAAAAAGGTAAAAGATATCAGCATGAAAACTATTGGAAATAAAAGAAAATATATGGCAGTCAACAGGAAAAAAAAATAAATTCGACTCGATCCTAGTTGTTAGGGTGAAATATGGTGAACTTTTAGGGGTGGTAACAGATTTTCATCGAAAAAACTTAAATACAAAAGTTATAGGCAATAAAAAGGTCTACAACTTTTTTATCCTATTTTTTATATAACCTGAAATTTTCATAGAAACATCGAAAAACGCGGCTATTTAATTTGTATCTAATTTTTTTAGATTTTGCCGAATTTGGTGAAACGACACCTATTTGTGTACTTAGGAGGGAGGTCTGCGTATGGCATATAATAAGCTTGTAAGGCTTTTGAAATAACATTTTTATGGGAAAATGTTTAAATATTTTTTCTCATTAACTTTTGACAATTATTACTAAGAAAATAATTCCTTAGCGCGCATTTAAATCTTTCTTTTTTTTTTATTTGTCAAACACACTGTGTTTATTGTATTACAATCTAGTCAGTAAGACTAATTAGCAATTTTGTTATAAAAATTAACCTCAACCCTCAATAAACGTGCCTAGATTACCTAAGTTTTAGTCCTAATGAATTAAAATCGAGAGTTCAAAATGGCGAATTTTTACATTTTTGAACCGATATGTATTAAATTTACCACTTTGGGTTGTGCAAGGCCGCTGAATTTGATAATTAAATTAAAATTGAAAAAAATTAAGTTGCAGAAATTTCCATTTATGAGCCGACATATATTAATTTTAAAATTTTAAAGTGACAATTATGATTTTATGATTTACATATCAGTTTTTAAATGAAAAATTACCATTTTGGATCCGCCAATTTGATTTTCCTAAGTTTTAATTTTTTTTTTAATCAACGACCTTTAACATTTATTACATATCAATTAATGAAGGGAATTGGATCGCCATTTTGACTTTTTACAAGTTTAATTCAAAACTCATAATCAGTAATCTTAGACATGCCAAAGTTCCCAATCTAATATATTACGGTTTATAAAGAAAAAACCCGCCATTTTGGATTAGCCATTTTGATTTTTTAAAGTTCAATTTAAAAATCTTAATTAGCAACCTTAAACACCTCAAACTTAAAAAACAATACATATTAAGTAGTTCATAAATGAAAAATTCCGTCATTTTAAATGCGTAATTTTAATTTTTTAGAAATCATAATTGGCGATTTAAACACTACACTGTGCGTATACGTTTTAGGTTTAATTCAAAAATCACAATCAGCAACCTATAATTAAATATTGGTTTTTAAATGAAAAAACCGCTATTTTAGAATCGCCATTTTGGATCCCTTATTTTGATTTCTATTTTAAGTTTAATTCAGAATTCATAATTAGCGACCTTTTGGTTCCATTCGGTTGAATTTGGCATTTCTTTGCTTTTTATGGAGAAGAAAAATCTTTAAGATTAAGCATTAAGTGCCATAGAATTTTTTTCTTTCTTTCTTGCTGTTTTGGTTGTTTTGCTTACTCCTAATCTACAAAATCATTTATATGTGAAAATATCTGTAGATTGCTGTTGTTGTTTTCCTTCCTTATTTATTCCAATACTGTGTGTTTGTAAAAGATAGAAGTATAACTTTTATCCTTATATATTTCAATCTTAGCAAGCGCTTTCATACACAACATTTTCCTTGTTTTATCTTTGACTAACGCGGAGCTTGTAAATGGTATCTAAGCACATTCTACACTGAAAAAGCATGGAGATTTAAATTTCATAGGGAATTTTAACAAGATTCTGAAATTTAATGTTCACATCATGTAAGCAATCTTAATTGATGGTAAATACTTTCAGGTTTAAATTTAAAAATGCGCATAACGCTTAAACTTCCGCGTTCGTGGGAGGATATCAGATATCGATAACATCGAATTATTGGATTAATGTACTCAAACTTTAAAGCATAAGATCAGTCTGTAATATTTTATTTTAATGGATATTAATGGAACTAAAGGGTTACTTTTTCTGGGAACAGATTTTTTAAATATAATAATCATTTAATAAAGTACCTAGAAAAAAAGAAACAATACAGCAAATGTTTAAATTAATTTAAATTTGGTTAGTTCCATATTACTTTCCTAGACCGCGCAGCAATGGCTAGAGAAGGTATTTTTTTTAATTTTCAGGTAACTCCGGAAATGTGTTATTTTGGTGTTTTTTTTAGCAATTTCATTATATGATGACTTTAAATACAAAAGTTGTAGGTATATATTTTTTTTATATTATTTTAAATGGTGCATTTAAGAGTTTGCCACTCCTAATATCAAATGTTGACTGTAACATTCTTAAATTAAATGAAACTTATTATTTTATTTAAAATTTTTTCTTCCTGATTTCTTCCTGTGTATGACTTCTTCAGACAGGTGAGAATAAGAATCAACATCTTCCCATGTCAGGACTAATAGAGATGCAGAAATCAACAGATATCGCATGCTCAGTTCCATTTCCACCAAATTATGAGGGAGGTCTCCTTCCCACCCATTTAAGAATTCATACACTAAATGACAAAGTTTCAGTGACATTTGGCATGTCCGCACATGTAACACCTTTTTTACCTTCCTGGCCCATAGCAATGGCTGGAGAAGGGATTGTTTTCAATAAAAAAAATATTTCAAATATTGCCGAAAATGTGTTATTTGGGTGTATTTGGACCTTTCTTAGTAAATCTCGTCGTGACGTCTCTCGGTGTGTGTTTGCATGTGTATGTCCGGCCTACGATAGCATCAGAACCAGTGGACTCATTTTCAAGAGATTTTTATGAAAAATAGTATTTGACACTGTGAGGTCAAAATTCATTAATGCTAATAATAGTCTTTGACAGTTAAAAAACTGAAAAAAATTCTGGCTTTTTAACAGAGCACACAATTTTACTCAATAATTTGTGTTACAACCAAAAACTTCGTAGGAGCTTTTGCTTCTAAGATATTTACAAAAAACCTGTTTTTAAGGCTGATATAGCGCGAAGTTCACTTGAAGTGTTCTAATGTTGGGTAATTGTGGTTATAAAAATAGTGAGTGATTCTTTTTTGTTGTTTGACAAAAATGTTTTTTTTCTTCTATGACTTTATATGCACCTTCGAGGTGGTTTTAGTTTAAAGCTTCAGTCCCTTTTCCTCGATTATTTTATATCTGAACACGCATTTCGAGCGCTTATTTTAAGATTAAGAATATTTAAACAAAAAACCGGTAAAATAAGATATAATAATAAGATAATTTTCCTAAATGTCAAAAATTAACTAAATATTTTCCATGTCCTTCATTTTCTTAAATTCGTTGACCTTTTTTTAATTATTTTAGCTCACACATATACTATACTATAGTAGTGTGAGCTATGGTGATCCTAATTTTTTCGAGAAAAAAAAAGTTGCTCCGATTTCAAAAATTTTTATAAATCTTTGCGTTTCAGATGATTTTGAAACTTTTTTGTTGCGCCGTCTGTCTGTCTGTCTGTCTGTCTGTCTGTATGTCTGTCTGTCTGTCTGTCTGTCTGTCTGTCTGTGTGTCTGTATGTCTGTCTGTAACGACCAACGCGCATAACTCAAAAACCGCTTGGCCGATTTTAATGAAATTTAATACCTAAGCTGGGTATTGGGTCGAGATGGTCCCATTTAAAAATGAACAAAATCCACCGAACACAAACCAAATAAAAGGGTGGGGGTAGATTTCAAAAATTAGAGTTTATGTGAAAATATGGCGTGTGTGATATTAAACGAAAGGTAATTGAGTCCGGACTTTAACAAAATACATTTTAGTTTTTGTTTTTTTTGTAAGGGTGGGGGTAGATTTCAAAAATTTGAGTTTAAGTCAAAACATGGCTTGTGTGGTATCAAACAAAAGGTAATTTAGTCTGGAGTTGAATAAAATATATTTCAGTTTTTAGTTATATTACCTCACACGTACACTATAACTATAGTACCTAGTGTGAGCTTAGGGGCCCATATATTGGCAGAGTATTTTCTATTCTGCTAGAAATTCTCTAAATAACAACAGAAATCAGAAAATTCTATCCAATATTTTTTTGTCAAATGCATGTTTATGGTAGAGTATAGGTTGGCTGGTAACTCTATGGCGTTTTTAAGTATTTTTACGGACTGAAGAAGCTAAAAGCTTCCCAAGACATTGTGCATTTGGGACATTTGGTATAAGGGAAGTTTTATATTTGAGGTAATTGATGTATTTTATGAATATTGTTATTAGAGACAATTTAAGAACAATAACAAAACATATTTACCAGTAGCGCACCCTGGAAAATGTCTTAGGGGGAAACCCCATAATGCCGTATTTAGTGCTATTTTCATAAAATACTCTGCCAATATATGGACACCTAAGTTCACACTAGGTTCTATAGATGTACTCAATTACCTATCGTTTGATACCACACAAGCCATGTTTTAAGTAAAACTCTAATTTTTGAAATCTACCCCCACCTTTTGTTAAAAAAACTAAAATATGTTTTGTTTAACTCGAGACCCAATTACCTTTGGTTTGATATCACACACGCCATATTTTCACTTAATCTCTAATTTTTTAAATCTACCCCCACCCTTTTTTTAAACCAAAATTAATTTTGTTTAACTCCAGACTCAATTACCTTTCGTTTGATATCACACACGCCATATTTTCACATAAACTCTAATTTTTGAAATCTACCCCCACCCTCTTATTTGGCTTGTGCTCGGTGGATTTTGTTCGTTTTTAAATGGGACCATCTCGACGCAAGATCCAGCCAAGGTACCAAATTTCATTAAAATCGGACAAGCGGTGTTTGAGTTATGCGCGTTGGTCGTTACAGACAGACAGACAGACATACAGACAGACAGACAGACAGACAGACGGCGCAACAAAAAAGTTTCAAAATCATCTGAAACGCAAAGATATATAAATATTTTTGAAATCGGAGCAACTTTTTTTTTCTCGAAAAAATTTGGATCATTATAGCTCACACTACTATAGTATAGTAGTAGTGTGAGCTAATATGTAGAAAATATCCATAAAATCCTTAGTCTTGAAGGGGGGGGCCAAGCACCGAGGCACCCTCTGGGTGCGCCCATGTATTTACATTTAAATAAATAAAGGAATACAAGAAACTTGAAGAATTTATACAATATTAAATGTTTTTTTATTTAAATGGGCACTCCGAGTGACGTCATTTCCCGCGTTCAATAACTGGCTCTGATTGGCCAGGAAGTTACCAGTTAACCTATCGTTTTTAGTCCAAAAAGATATGCTATGTGTTTTAAGGTCACTAAATCACTTTATTTAATATTTTTAAAATCTAAAAAAATAATTTTTTAAATATTAGTTATTTAGAGGATTTGTAGTAGAATCAAAAAAATTAATAAAAAGGTTAATCTTTGACATTTACAAAAAAAGTTTACCCAAACTTTTTTTTGGCAATCTTATTTTACCAGTTTTTTTATTTGAATATTCTTAATCTTAAAATAAGCGCTCTATATGCGTGTGCAGATATAAATGATCGCACTGTACATTTTAGGACTGATCGCGGCAAAACCATAAATGTTTTGTTTAGTTTTAAGTAAATTTTTTGAAAATTCCCAAAGTGCACAATTTAAATCACCAAATTACAATCCTCTATCCATTATAAGGATCAAGCAAAAATAAGACAAAGGAAAAGAAAAGAGATACGCCCATCGGGCTTACAGCACTGTAATTTCTGTAAAAGTTGCATGGGAGTCCACGGGGCACTTAGATCTCTTGAACTTGACGGCTGAATTTTCGTTGGTGTTTGTTGCTTAATCAAGAATGGGGTCCCTACAAAAAATTAAGTAGGCATAACGTAGTTGACTGAGGCTTTAAGAGTTATTATAAAATATCCTGTTTGGGTCTGGCCTTTTAAAATGTTTGAGATTTTTATATAAAATATTAGCAGCAATGTAGTATATTATTTAATCATTTTTTTTTACATACTTCAATTCTTTAAGATAAAACACTTGAGTTTATACCTGGATGGCAAACTGTGTCGTTTGAGGAACACTTTAGTATAATTGTTAAAAAGCCATGACATTCCTAGGATTGATTTGTCGTGCTCTGATTTTTCATCTGCCTCTTCTGTTTTAGCTCATTATAAATCTATTGTTGTTCGACCAGTGCTGGAGTTCTTCACGACAGCTTGGAATCCCCACTATATACTAAATTAAAAAAAGTTCAAGAAAACTAATTAACTTCCTAAACTCTAAATTTAATAGAGCTCGCCATTATCAAATTAATTTGCAGCTTTTGCCGGATAGCAGAGTCTATTTATATAGATATTTGTTTTATTTATAAAGCTATAAATAAAATTGTTGAATTTTTTACTCTAAACTATAACCCCATTTTTACTCGCCACATGATCCCTTTTACTTTAGAGATAATAATATGTAGATCTAATTACATTTAAAATACTCTGCCAATATATGGGCCCCTAAGCTCACACTAGGTACTATAGTTATAGTGTACGTGTGAGCTAATATAACTAAAAACTGAAATATATTTTATTCAACTCCAGACTAAATTACCTTTTGTTTGATACCACACAAGCCATGTTTTGACTTAATCTCAAATTTTTGAAATCTACCCCGACCCTTAAAAAAACAAAAACTAAAATGTAATTTGTTAAATTCCTGACTCAATTACCTTTCGTTTGATATCACACACGCCATATTTTCACTTAAACTCTAATTTTTAAAATATACCCCCACCCTTTTTTTTAAATAAATTAAAATGTATTTTGTTTAACTCCAGACTCAATTACCTTTCGTTTGATATCACACAAGCCATATTTTCACCTAAACTCTAATTTTTGAAATCTACCCCCACCCTTTTATTTGATCTGTGTTCGGTGGATTTCGTTCATTTTTTAATGGGACCATCTCGACCCAACACCCAGCCTAGGTACTAAATTTCATTAAAATCGGCCAAGCGGTTTTTGAGTTATGCGCGTTGGTCGTTACAGACAGACATACAGACAGACAGACAGACAGACAGACATACAAACAGACAGACAGACAGACAGACAGACAGACAGACGGCGCAACAAAAAAGTTTCAAAATCATCTGAAACGCAAAGATATATAAAAATTTTTGAAATCGGAGCAACTTTTTTTTTCTCGAAAAAATTAGGATCACCATAGCTCACACTACTATAGTATAGTATATGTGTGAGCTAAAATTTTAATTCGCTGTAGTGAACCATACACTAAAGTGTAAAAGAAGTAAACATACAAAGTTGGACATATTTTTCTTAAACTTCATTGTTTAAAAAATTATTTAAAAAGAATAATGCGTTTAAATAATTATTTTGGTTTTTTGGACTTTATCATTTAAGTTTTTTCTTTTAATGTACCTACTCTTTGTGATATTATATTGTAAAGGTGTGCTACCTTATAATTGGATATTTATTAATATATCTATCAGGTAGAATAATTTTGCAAAATATTTTTTTTAATAATTATTTTGACTTTTATTAAAACAATAAAGTTATAAACAACAGAAAAGAAAAGTGTTATTTTCTTCCAATATTTTAAATAATTTCAGAATTAGTAGAAGAAGAGATCACAATTTGGTTTTCGTTTTTCCCTCTAATAAAAACTTTTTGTGGGCTGTTGAGGTGTAAGTATTTGATTCTAACGATTAGTTTTCTTTAAACAATAAATTTGTCTGTCTTATAACTAATAAAGATAATATTTTTTCTAAAACTAAGCTTTTTTAAAACTTAAAATTTTGATTGAATTATATCTACATACACAGGTAATGTCCCTTTTTTAAAATTAACTTGTCACTGCAATCAAAAGCACCAGCACTCATAGAAGGATGGAGGGGGCATGGGGGCCATGGAACCCCTAAGGTATCTGCTTGTGCAGAAAGTGAAAAGAAAATAAATTTTAACCTTAAAAATCCCGGTGGTCTTACGCCTTTAGGTTACCGAACCGACCCCACCCGTGATCAAAAGTTTTATTTCGTTCTATCAGAGATGTATTATTGCCAAATTATCCTAATATTGTGTTCATAAGCAGTTGAGATACGACATTATTTTTGAAACCAAGCACACATATCAAAGTATTTTCAAAAAGGTGTACAAACCCCATTAAAAACTCGGGAGATTTGTTAGGACACCTCATAATTTACACTCCGAAGTGTGTATTGTCCCGTTAAAGAATGACAGACGTGACGTAAGTTTGCCTGCAGAACCTGCATCCTGTAATTATAAATGCGCTGCACGTGATTTTGACGTCGAAGAATTTTCGCTCATTCACAACAGCATTGGTTACTATGAGCAACCAGCCATATTAAGTAACTTTATTCTATAGATATCAGACATTATGAAACAGCTAGACACTCCTACAACCCCCACTTTAAACCATTGAATTATATAATATATATAGAGATCACTGCTTTAAACAGCTATACAGTTAGAAGTTAGAATCGAATGCCATTTATAATCTTAAACATTTTATGCAGATAATCAAAAGTTTATTAGAAAGGAATAGCAGAATTAAAGGGTTTTTGGAATATCCATCATACAGATATCAAAATGAATGTCCCCCAAAAATGTGTAAAGACAAAGTAGATATAGTATGGTCAATTACGGTGCACCTTAAATAGGATTAAACAAAAATTTCTTGCAATCGACTTTATTATTTTAAGATAAGAAGAAAAATAATCAGTGAAGGGTTTTTTTAAAAGTCACTTTTAGTGTTTTTTCACTGTGAATTTCGCATTTAAACAAAATACCTTCGAATACCCTTTTGTTATCGTATTCTTAATATTATCTAGGTAAACATAATTAATTTATTTGACTAAAGTTATTATATTAAATGTAGCGAACTGTTGTAGTAGCATTCCGCGTGCGTTTTTGGCGTAATCTGGATGATTTTAAGCCACTTTGTTCATTTCCGAGCAAGATTTATTAAAATCAAAATGCACAGATACCCTGCTTGCTAATGAACTCCAGCCTCATACATTCTTCTTCAAAAAACCGTTTTATGTGAAAAAATAGACTAGGCATATATTTTCGGGGTAATGCCTACTCCATATAACTTTTAATTAATGAATGAATATGTTTTGTAACCCTGCTTAGATAACTTCAAAAACAAGAGTTAACAAATTTTTTAAAATCATGCAAAACTTTTACATATTTCATTACGTCTAGATTTTGAACAAGCCTAGAAATTTTACCTGCTATAGAGAGTCTCTTCTGAAGCATCATTTGTAATTTCGCGCTGAACATAAAAGGACTCTATCCGTGTTAAATTGTTTTAAAATCTATTCACAACTCCAAGTAATAGATTCCATCAGTTTTTAACGATTTTTCGACAAAACACTTTACTTGTATATCGGTTTCATGGTGACAGCTACTATGCAATATTTATATGCTATTTTAAAAAGGATTTAACGTATTTGATTAAATTATTGCCCAAAATCGGTGTTTTCTAAGAGTATTATTTTGATTTTTTTCTAAAATCCTATATTTATTTTTTAAATATACTAAAAGTGACCTTTTTCATACAGCCCTCCGCCGATTATTTTAATTTTTGCTTTAGAATAATAAGGAAACAACCTAAAATCATAAACGATAGAAAAGAGTCGAGTGCAAAAACTTTTTAATTAATCCTACTTAAGGTCCACATTGAACCACAAACTCCATGAGGCAGTGAGGAAAAAATATCTGGAGAAAGACCAAAACTTATTGCAAGGGTAGCCCGTACTCATCGCATTTACTTACCCAAAGCCAATATGGGAATACTTTACCGACCTAAAAAACGGACGGCGCCGGCGGCACAAAATAGTTGATGATTGTTTAAAACACAGCCAATATTGAGGGGATCCAAGTCAAACTCTGAATGAAAAACCAAGGACATGCAATCCTTCTTGCAAAATTGCTCGATAGTTTTGCAAATCACAATGTCTTAGAAGCTCTTAGCCTTATACCCTGTTTCCACCAATGCATGCCCACCCCGATTCAAAAAACGCATCACGTGATGGGCCATGGATTTACACCGGTTTTAAATGCGGCGTCACCTAATGCGTTTTTTGAATCAGGGTGGACATTAATAGGTTGAAACCGGGTGTAAGTCAGCT
This sequence comes from Aspidapion aeneum, assembly GCA_963576565.1. Classification (NCBI taxonomy): domain Eukaryota; kingdom Metazoa; phylum Arthropoda; class Insecta; order Coleoptera; family Brentidae; genus Aspidapion; species Aspidapion aeneum. The sequence goes on from OY755042.1 coordinate 15,182,990, forward strand.
ACTTGTAGAAAGGTGATCTTAAAACTTATAAAGATATAGATTTTAAAACTAGAGTAGACAGACAGACTGGCGAAACCAAAACAGTGCATAAGTTAAAAAGACATGGATCGTCAGAAAAATAGGTACTGTGGCAATAAAGCAGCAAAAACAGCACCAGAAGAAAGGCCACAGACTTGCACTCCTTTTGCAAAAATATGTTTCGTAAGTATCATGCCTAAAATTAACAAAACAGCAATATTGCGGAAACTCGAGAGTTGTGAATAGGATGAGCTTACTCTGATAAAAGCAGCCCTTAAGGTAATTCTTTACTTATCCAAAGGTAGCCTCAAAGCTTATATGGGAATGTTTTAATAAAACAAGATAATTAATGAACTTAATATTTAAGATATGCCAGAAGATCCCCTCAATCTATGGATGAGGAAATAACAAGATGGGCTGATGAGTAAACAGACAGACGCATGATCAATTCTCTTGATCAATAAAAAAAAGTCAGCTAATGTTGGCTAGGCACGATGCCGACGTACATCCTATAAATGGGACAGATTTAAATCAGGCAATATGAATGCCTGGTTCGATGCCGGTAAAAAACCGAATTCAATAGTCGGTAGCCACTATTGTTGACTGCATACGATTAAACGCAGGTGAATTCCTTATGAGGCTAGTCAATTTATTAGGCGCTAAATCTCTAGGTTTTTAGGATAATTGCTTTCCAAAAAAGTTTATATATGGTTAAACCCGAGAATAGCAACTTCTTCTCGGGTTAAACTGTTACATCCGTAATCATTAAAACTGTAATTTTTTTAATGCATTTGTGGTTGCATTAAAGAAAGGAGTTTTGCACATTTTTTTTGTTTATGAATAGAAAAAATACCTCAGTAACTAAGGAAAATTTTTACTAATATTTAATTTAAGACTTTATGAAAATTAAGACTATTTCTCATTAACTATAAAGAGACAAACGAAAGTCCTACCTTTCTTTTGTTCTCTTTTAGTCGTTCTTGGTGCTGAATACAAATATTATCGAATAGTTTTGCTGAACTATTTGACAGATTTCTATAACGGTCTGAAAAAAATTTGGCAAAATCGGGTCTAACCTGTATTTGAGGTAGCTGGGAGATATCTTATTGTTTGATAGATAGTAGGTAGGCATTAAATTTTTTCTCTACGTATTTTCTTAAAAACAGTAGAAAAACCAAGATGACGGCGAGCTTTTGATAATGTCCCTAATAGTGTATCGGTCAGTCAACTTATAGGTATAATTTGGGGGTACTAATTTTCTTTTTTACCATAGCTAAAATATCTTGCCAGGATGTTAAAAAAATTGTGGCCGATCAAAGATGTCGGACGATGTTTAAAAATGGCAAAATCCGAAAAACGGCTATTACTTAACCCCAAAAGGCAAATTTCTTTTCTCTAACCTCGAGAGGGGTGGTGGTAGACCGAATAAAAATTAATACCCCCTATAATTTGACACTTGACATATGACATTTGACAGGTAAAATTTGACAGTTATAACATCTGATAGGTGACAAATGATAATTTCTTCAAATATAATCAATACTTGACACTTACACCCGGTTCCCACCTACGACTTACTCGTGGGTGCCCGCTCACGCGTGCGCGGGCACGCACGAGAAAGTCGTAGGTGGGAACCGGGTTTTACCCAGTATACCACAGAATAGCGCAATATTTGCATGAATTAATAAATGACTAGATTCATATTAGGCTTCCTAGCTCCCTTACCATAATAGCTGGGTAGCTAGATGTTACACCGTTCGAAAGTAGCTTAGTTGAGCTATATAATGCAGCTATTAGTTTTTTTCTCGAGTTTTTCGTTTTTAACAGAATATACCCCTAAACAATATGTTGTAACATAATTTAAAAAATCGTTTTATATTCAGTCATTACTGAGAGCCATTTAGTTAATTTTACCTAAGAACTTTATTGCCTAGAAAATATGTTATTACAATTATCGTTCACAATTTTTAAGAAAAAAATCAGGTTTTATCACCAAAACACCTAAATTTTACAAAGTTGTAACTTTTAGCTGGCTTTGACAGCATATGAACCTGCCATGGCTACGATGCTGAGTGATATACCGAAAGAAGTGTTTCTGATGTCTTTTGCTGAGATGCGTCATTTCGCTGAAAAATCACATTTTAAAATTTTTTAGGAGCCACCTTTGGGGTTGCTTTTAGGGGTACCATCCACCAAACTTTAAAACCTTAAAATATGGAAATATAAAGTTAATATCTTCTTCTTGAAAGTGCCTTTTATAAGAAAAGTGTATTTTGACGTTGATGGACATTAAAAGAAGCGCGGATCTACGGGACAGGAAAAATGGGAAATTTCCCCACCTCAAAACCTTAGTTTATTTAGTTCTGACACATAAAATACACCTCCTGGTTACTATGCAAATTAGTTTTATGCAATATTTATTATGATATTTCCCCCCAAATAAAGTTCCTAGATCCGCCTCTGGGGTCTACCACCACCCCTGTCAGAAATCTCATATCTCTGCTCAGAAATAGAGATGAGAAATTTGACTTTGGTGACTTTTGGGGTGAAGAAACTATTCAGTAAAATAAGAATAATAAAAATAATTTTCAATTACCATTTTCCAAATTTTGCTATTTTAAAATATTGTGCGTCATCTTTGATTGGCCACCATTTGTTTAAGCTATCACTTCAAAGCGGCGCTTTGAGATGGTCATCATAGTTTTTTAACAATCTGACAAACCCTTCTAACTGTTGTGAAAATGAAAATTAGTAGCCCCAAATTATCCCATTTCCCTTATTCTGGCAAGCTGGCCTATAGACTATAAAGAACCCTTTACACGAAAAAGATGTTACAAAGTATACCGCGTGAAAAACTCCACATCTAGGGGCCTAATTTCCATAAAGGGATAAAATGTATTAATAAGAGACCGCGATACGCCCGATTCCCGTCGAAAGCGTTCCAGCGTTGTCAAAGTTAACCCTAATAAATAACTACAGGCGCAAGTGGTCGCAGTCGTCATGAAACGGACAACTTGAAACATTTGTTTAGGGCGAGAATTATTACATGACTTGATTTTTAGCTCACACATATACTATACTATAGTAGTGTGAGCTATGGTGATCCTAATTTTTTCGAGAAAAAAAAAGTTGCTCCGATTTCAAAAATTTTTATATATCTTTGCGTTTCAGATGATTTTAAAACTTTTTTGTCGCGCCGTCTGTCTGTCTGGGTCTTGGGTCGAGATGGTCCCATTTAAAAATGAACAAAATCCACCAAACACAAGCTAAATAAAAGGGTGGGGGAAGATTTCAAAAATTAGAGTTTATGTGAAAATATGGCGTGTGTGATATCAAACGAAAGGTAATTGAGTATGGAGTTAAACAAAATATATTTTAGTTTTTTTTTCTTCAAAAAGGGTGGGGGTAGATTTCAAAAATTAGAGTTTACGTGAAAATATGGCGTGTGTGATATCAAACGAAAGGTAATTGAGTCCGGAGTTAAACAAAATACATTTTAGTTTTTGTTTTTTTAAGGGTGGGGGTAGATTTCAAAAATTTGAGTTTAAGTCAATACATGGCTTGTGTGGTATCAAACAAAAGGTAATTTAGTCTGGAGTTGATTAAGATATATTTCAGTTTTTAGTTTTATTAGCTCGCACGTACACTATAACTATAGTACCTAGTGTGAGCTTAGGGGCCCATATATTGGCAGAGTATTTAGTCCGTCATACAAAAGGTGGACGATTAAAAACACGAAAATTAAAATTTTTGTGAGATTTGGCTTCTAAAATAGCGAAATCGGCAAATAAAAGAAATTGAATACACGATAAATCAAGAACACCTCAAAAAAGTTTAACCCAATATGATACAGAAGTCTTTTGTTGTCATTAGAGTTCAGTTAAAAATAAAGGGTTAAAAGTATTATTTAACCAATTTTACTTTAAAACTATCAGTTATGCATAACTTTACTTGTTATATCGATTTTTGTTTAAAAATGTTCGTTGTATTTAAAACATTTTTGCCTGTCGCTCTTTGGCAAAAAGTGCAGCACTGTTCTAGAGAGATAAAAATTCCTAAGGTGTCTGTTTAAGTTAAAAAAAATTTGCTACCTGCGGCGTATTTGTTCGGTTTTAAACTGTTTTCTCTACGTTTTCAGTTATCAAACAAGTTTGCTTTTTATCTATTTTCGCCTGCGAGCATTTAAAGTATTATTCCTCCAATATTATCTGCGAAATTTATCTACGACGCATTTACTCAAGAAATTTATTATTATTATCCATAAGCAGATAGACAGACAACTTTGTCTGATTGACTGCACACTAGTCCCTAACTAGTTTTAACTTGCCAGGTGAGGCCAAAACTTGTCTAATTTATTTTTAAAACTATTTACACTTGGGGCGGTCACGATTTCTTCGGTTAAGCTGTTCCAGTCTTTCACCACCCGGTTATACAGAATGTTTTTTCTGGACATTCGACTCCATCGAAGAGGGTCAAGTTTCAAAGAATGGCCACGAAGTTGAGGGTTTTCATTTCTTTTAAAGTAGTTGATGTCACACAAATAGTACCCACTGAGTATTTTATATGTTTCAATCAGGTCGCCACGTTTCCTTCTATTGTATAATGTTGGCAACTTTAGAGTTCTTAGACGTTCTTCATAGGTCTTGTTTCTCAAAGAAAGTGGTATTTTTGTAAATCTGCGCTGTACCCTCTCTAGAAGGTCAATATCTTTTTGAAAATATGGATTCCAGACTACCATGGCATGTTCTAGAATCGGTCTAATGTAAGTTTTATAAATTTTGATGCACATCCGTTCTGAGATGTTACCAAATGCGCGTCTTACTAGGTATATCATGGAATTAGCCTTCTTCACAATCTTAGCTATATGCGAGTCCCATTTAAGGTCTATGGAGACTGTTACACCTAAGTCACTCTGGTTTTCAACAGTTTTTAGTTCTTTGTCATACAAGAAGTAAGCTAAGTTTGGATTGTTGTTACCGATATGTAGAATACAGCACTTATCAATGTTAAGCTGCAATTTCCACTTTTGTATCCATCTTTCAAGTTCTGCTAAATCTTCCATTTCTAGCCCATGGTGTATGCTTGGGTCGCAGTAAGATTTCATATCATCAGCAAAGAATTTTAAAAGATTTAGCATGTTTGTTGGTAAATCTGCTATGTAGATAAGGAACAGCATTGGAGCAAGTACTGAGCCTTGAGGCACGCCACTTGTCACTGTATTTGTGGTTGATAGATGGTTGTCAATCCTGACCTGGAATGTTCTATTTGTCAAGTAATCTTCTATCCACCTAAGAAGCTTTCCTCGTATTCCAATGTGCTCTAATTTTTTAATCAATCTCTGGATTGGGACAGTATCAAATGCTTTTTCAAAATCGACATATATGACATCAATTGGATATCCCTCATCTTGTGCTTGTGTCCATGCTTCTAGACAATCCAACAGGTTAGAAATTACTGACCGTTTTGGAAGAAAACCATGTTGTGGAAAGAAACTGTTCTTGTGGTAGTCTAGCAAGAACTTTGTTAGTTCTATTGCAATTATTCGTTCCATACATTTACAGGCTATAGATGTTAGACTTATCGGTCTATAGTTTTTTGGAGAGAGTTTGTCCCCTTTTTTATGAATTGGAATGACTATGGAGTTTTTCCATTCAGGTGGCAGTTTTCCACTGTCTAGTGATTCTGTAAAAACACATGTGAGAATTGGGCAGATTTCGGGTGTGGATTTTTTTAAAAACACAGCTGGAATATTGTCAGAGCCTGGGCTTGAGTGGATTTTTTGTTTTTTAAGGGCATTTGATACTTTTTCATTTGTAAAGATTACATTCTCTAAGGATTGGATAGATCTTGTCTCAGGTGTACAAGTTGGCATGTTAATGTCTTCAGTTACAAATGTACTCTTGAAGTAATTACCAAACAATTCACTGACTGTCTCAGGGAGTGCTGTGACATTTCCATCATTGTTGTATAGGGCGAAGGATTGTACCTTTGAGTTAAGAGTATTGCTAATGTACTGAAAAAATTGTTTTGGCCCTTTTTCTAGAATGGATTCTTCGAATAGCCTTTTGGAATGATTTAGTTCATATGTCACTGTGTTTTTAGCTTCTTGGTATTGCTCAAAATCGATCTGATCTTGGGTGGTCTGATATTTATGCCAAAGCCTCCGTTTTTTGTTGATTAATCGTTTATGGCGTTTCATGATCCATGGTTTTCCTCCCTTTTCTTTTGTGGAAGTTAAGGGGACATACCTTGTAAGTTGGTCAAAAATGATTTTCTTCATATTTTCAAATGCCGACAATGTTTCATCAATAGTTGCTTCCCTCAGATGTTGTTTTATGGAAGCATAATCTGCTTTCCAGTAGTTTAGATGTGATCGTAAAGGTCGTATTGTGAGGCCAATGTTTATTTGCAGTAATGATGTTACAATAATGTGGTCACTCTTACCTAGTGGAGCGCTACTTTCAATCTCTGCGACTAGGTTTTTATCAGATGTAAAGAAGACATCTAGCAGAGATGGGGTATTGTTTCTTCAAAATCTGGTTGGAAAGTTAATTAGCTGGTGAAGGTGGGTGCTTTTGTAGCTAGTGAGAAACTGCTCAGCCAATAGATTTGGTTCTGTAAGAAAGTTGTTTTCCCAGACAATTTCTTTATAATTCAGGTCTCCAAAAATTAGGATGTTGCTCGTTATTTCTGATAACTTTTCAAAACCTTCACAGAATTTTAAATTCTCAATTGAGGAACAATCTGGTGGTCTATAAACACATCCAATCAAGAAGCTTGCAGTTTTTATTTTGATTTTAAGAAATAAGTAGGTAGTCTATTTTATCAGAGTTGGTATGTAAAATCTTAGGGACTTTAATGCATTCAGTTATGAAACCATGTATTTTTTGCTTTATGTATATACACACACCACCTCCCTCTCTGTTTTTTCGGTCCTCGCGAAATAGAGAATACCCATTGATTGAAACAAGAGAGTCTGGAATTGACTCTTTAAACCATGTTTCTGTGATGAATATTATATCTGGTTTAGATGCGTAGACAGAGACTTGTAGTTCATTAATTTTGGTCATTAATAAACCAGTATTTGTGTAAAATAAGGTGAGGGGTGTGCTACTTGGTTCCGTATTCACTTTTTGGTTGAAGGCTCTATTTGACTGTGGGGGGAGCACTGCTTTGCAATTGGTGGTTCTGTTGACGGTTGTCTAAAAAATTCTTGCCTAAACCAAAGTTAAAACGGGTATAAGAGACCCCACGGGGCCAGAATTTTGGGTCATAAACCACATCCTTGAGTTTTGGGTCAACTCCTACCATAAAGTATGTTCTAGCTTTTCCATCTGATAACAGGTTTCTTGGGACACATTTTTTGACAGAAATTTCTTCTTGTGTTTTTGTATATTTAGCTATAAAATTTTTCACAGTCTCCTCTCTAAAATCACTGTCGTTTTTATCGTGCTTTATGCGTAAAAACAGCCATATTTTCTGATCTTTCTTTGACTGGCCTAAGCCTTTAAAGTCTTCACACTCATCTCGGTTACCTGAAAGCATTTTTTTGTGTCTTATTTTTGGATTCCTCTTCTGATGAATAATTTCTGAGTTGTCACTGTTTTTCCGAGACGAGAGCCTGCGTCGTCGGTGGTAATGAGGGATTTCGCCTGGGTCCTCCTCTGAATTGTTTACTTTTTTATTTTTGAGAAAAGTTTGGTTAGGTACCCGGATTTCGTTTCTAGTTGGTTGGCCTTGCTTTTTATCCTTCTCCCCTTGTTGTTTTGGTTTTGAGTCAGCTGATTTTCGGACAGCCTCAGAATAAGGAGGGATAGATGTGGTACTCACTGGTAGCACTGGTGTTGGGTTACATAATTTAACCAATTCTTTGTTGGACTCCTTTAAGTTTGTTATTTCCTGAGAAAATGTGTTGAAGTGGGCTAGAAATTGCTTTGTCAATGAGTTCTCAAGTTTTTTGCTTACTTCAAGTATGGATTTCTCTATTGTTTGAATTTGTTGGTTTACATGAGTTTTGGCTTCAGTGAAACTTTTCATCTCCTGTAGGATGTCGTCCTCACGGACTTTCCTTTTTTTGCAATCTCCACAGTAATATAATTGAGTTGGTTGAGGCATAATGAATCTATCTCAGTAGTTGTTAAAGATGCACAATCTTTGCATAGAGCTCTCCTGCATCTATCACATTTTGTGCCGAATTTTTCCTCGTTCGTTAGTGAGCGTCGTGCTTTAAACACGCATTGATTCTGACAGTTTTCACATATGAGTGATGTCATTTTACCCTCTAGGGCTTTTTATTCTGTGGTTCACAAAAAAAAAACTATGTTTGTTTTCTAGACATTGGGATTGAATGCAGAACACCCGGTTTTATTGGATAATCGCACTATTTTCGTACTCGAAACTTGTTTTATTTGATTAAGCACATTAAGATGCACGGGTGCATAAAAATTTACGTTTTTTTGATATAGATTTACTGTTGTTTTTAACGATTTTCCGCAGGAGTCACAAAATAACGCTTCACGTGAATGCACGGAACCGATGAATGATGAATTTCAGCTCCTTTCTCCAAATTTTCATTTGTGGTTTAAGAGGGAGCACTACTTCTAATTTTGATTTCTAGTCTAGGAGAGGTACTCAATCAGGTCTCTCCTCTGCCGTGCCCCTATAGTCTTACCCTCTCCCGCGGCCACTACCCACACTGCGCCACTGTGGTCCACCATTAACTTTTTTGTTATGGTTGGTCTAAAAATGCATTAAAAAACTAAAATTAAATAATAGGTAGCTTACCTGTAGATTGGTAAGTTCTCTTTTAAAGAAAATAGACTATTAGTGAATATAAAACGAAAATCAAGAACCACAATAATACTTTAAAATTATGCTCGTTTGTAAAAGTAAATGAATTATTTACTTTTAGGAACAAATTGAATTTTAATGTAATACTCTGGTTGTGTATCTCCCCGTATAATGACTGCACTTAGATAAAACTGACTAAATTGACCTTTCGCGAATTGAGTAGCTGGTTATACTGATATTTTCGCTAAACCGGCAACGCTTTTCTATTCTCCCATGCAATTTTTATGGCCCATACAAAAATCCTACCCCTAGATAGAAGGCTGGCCACGCGATACAGCCTATATACTTTGTGCTAATAGCTCTACTTTACTCTTCATAGAGAATTATTGAAATAAAGCCAGGCTATATTAGTGCCAGGCACAATTTTGACACCTGCACATTGTAATATCAGCTGTGATCTTTCAACACACGGCCTTTGTTTACTATGAACCGGAATAAATAGTGCCTTCTTTTATTAATTGAAAATAAACGACGAAAGTTTTAAATTCGACTTTGGTATGTCAATTTTGAAGGATCAACTGTCAGTTTTCAATGTGAATGTGTCAAAATAGTGCCTGGTACAATTATAGCCTGGCTGTATTTCAATATTTCTCTACTATATTTAATGGAATGTAGCTACTGATTGCGACTAGGCTTGGTTTTATTTTTTAAATTTTTTTATCCCTAATCGACCGCAGCGCCATTTTGAAAACCTCAAAATTCCTAAAGGTGCCAAAGTCAACAATCAAATCAAATTAGAGCTCTTGGGCTACAAGAATTTGCAATAAAATTTTTTATATTGGTACAGCAAATCTCTCCTTCTACCTCTAAGCATTTTATTTCTCGAATAATTCTGACAATTTTAAAGTCGTATTTTAGCGAAAAAGCTACCGGACTCTATATTTGAATCTCTTTTAGCCGGCTACAACTTGTGCAGTTTATCACAGTGATAAACCGTCTTAGTAGGAGTCTGACATTACGTACATACCTCCATTTCTGTTTGCAAAAACAAAACAAGTTGCAGTCACGGATAATATCTAAAGAGCTCCTTAACGTCTATGTAGAACGTCTGCACAAATATTTTATTCGTTTATTTTAGCTATAGCAGGTCGGTTGCATTCTATTTAGTTACACTCCACAATCAATATAAAAATTTTACTGGATATACTTGTTTCGCATCTGCCTATATGTTCAGCGATCGTGCGCATGTAAGATTCATAGAATTAGCTCGTTTCTTCCTTTTGGTTTCTGAGGGTAGCCATTTGTGTCGGGTTTCTTAAGAAAGTTCAAGCGACACAAAGACAGTTTTTTTATATAAACAAAAGAACACAACAGACCAACCCTGACCCATGGCCGCAAGACAATAGCCGCTAAAAGATATGAATTGTCCATAGGTCATGAACGCCCTTGTTTCGCAGAACAGCATTTAAGAATAAAATTATTCTCTTGAACAAAACTTTTTCTCTTGAACAAAAACTATCCTCTTTTCTGCGAGATTAGGTATACAGGGTGGGGATTTTAACTGGCGCAAATTCGCTACAGCTTCAGTTTGAAAAATGCGGATAAAACGCAAAAACACGTCGATTGAGTTTTTTTGTAAGCTTTCCGGTCATTGCAAAAAAACATTTTTTCGCTACCCTTAGAGGGTAAAACTCACCCCGACTTCATTTTTTTAAATGGGGTGATACCAATTGTGGTACCTTGTTGGAAAGGTCTATCCAAAAGAAAATTGATTGTGCCGTTTTTTTTTTTCATTTTTATCAAATAGTAATTTTCTAGCGTGAAAAATTTTTTCATATCGAAAAATTCTTCTAATGCTTACAAAGGCATTCTAAGGTACAGTTTTTAGTGGTCAGTGTTTTCTCAATTTGTTTCTAGAAAAGTGTATGAACCGCTTTAATTTTGACTTTTTATTGTAAAAAATGGACTCGGAAAAAATTAAGGAAAGTATAGGTACAAAAAATTATCGCATCTTTATCAATTGTAAGGCTGCAATGAATCAAATTATTATTTCACGCTAGAAAATAGCATAAAAATTACACAATCAATTTTATTTTGGAAAGACCTTTCCAACAAGGTGCCACAAGTAGTGGTATCATGCCATTTAAAAAAATTTAGTCGGGGTGAGTTTTACCCTCTAAAGGGGGTGATTTTTTTTTCCATGACCGGAAAGCTTACAAAAAAACTCAATCGACGTGTTTTTGCGTTTTATCCGCATTTTTCAACCTGAAGCTGTAGCGAATTTGCGCCAGTTATAGTCCCCACCTTGTATATTATAGTAACAACGTTGTTTTCTTGTCCGATATCTCTTAATTTGGTAGAAATTAATTTGTCAAACTTGTGTATGTACATGGTATGTACCTTGTATTCTCGAGCTAGAGAGGACTTAATATTAATTTTGACCTTTTGAGACTTATTCTAATATTTTTACGTACGTGTCACATTGACTAGTGTTCTGATGAGTTGCTTTTGGGACGAAACAGTAAACTGTCAACACTTAATAGGTGTGAATTAGATCTTGGCCCTATAAGTGTACAGCTTCGGAGAGCCTACGGAAAAAACAAGAGAAACAAAAATCTTTCTTTACAGGCACAGCCTCGAATTTCTTTTGATTTTTTAATTTACGGGTACTAAATTTGCGTTATTTTATTATTGAGGTAATCGATGTAGGTAATAGGGGTTCTTGAAAATTCTGATGTCAAGGTCAAAATTAATTTAAATGCCAATTCCGAAAAATGAAAATAAAAAATAAAAGTCGTTGTAATCTAAAATATCGATTTTTTTAGTGGACACAGTTCCTTCTAACAAATTTTGTATGCGTCCGCGCTGAATTTCCGACATTTTTTTCAAGCTTTTTTAACGTCGGTCACAATTTTAAATTTTAGATAATTTGTGAAACGTAATTGTGAAACTAAAAAAAATCTATAATAAATGCATATATTGATGTAAATAAATAAAAAAGTTAATTAAAAAAATAAAAAAACTAAAAATAATTAAAATTTTATACTACTTATTTTCTCTATAATGGAGTAGTCTGAATTTAGAATGTAATATATGATTTTTTTTGTGTCGAAAATAATTACCTTATTAGTTATTTGTGACCTTTTTCGTAATTTCAAAGGATCTTGAACTAAACAGTTAAACGTTAAAAAATGTGTATGACTCTATGTGACTGATGCTACACACTGTGAACAGTGTTACCCTTTGGAACCCATACTACAATATTTTTAAAGATTTAACACACAAATATCAAAAAAGCGGCAGACAGATAATAATATTATTGTTATCCCTTTTAATAGGGACAGGCACAATTTGTGCCTGGCACTATATTGACAGTTTCGCATTACAAACTGACAGTTGATCTTTCAAAATTGACATACCAAAGTCGAATTTATAAATCCCGTCGTTTATTTTCCATTAATAGTGGCGTCACTATTAAATCCGGGTTGTATAATACACAAAGGTCTAATTTTGAAAGGACACAGCTGTTCTTATAATGAGAAACTGTCAATATAGTGCTCGGCACAATTTGTGCCTGGCACTATTGCAATAGGTCCCTAATGACCTTATTTTATAATATAATTTTTTTACGACCGGTGACATTCACTTACCACCGCGGGCCCATCACGTCTTTCATTTGTGATCGGCGTTACTGTGACCAGCGTTACAAAAATTGGGTTTTTTGAATGGCTTGCTTTTATTTGTGGAAACTTTACACATTTTTACTTGTTCCTTTTTAATTTAAAGTTTGGTATTTTTAACCCTTGAGTCGTAACGTGAGGAAAATTTGAATAAATATAATAAAAAATTACCTTATAAATGCAAAAGCACTAGCAGAAATATTTTCGTAGCACGAGATATAAATAAGACTGATATTAGTGCCTCTGACGGCCAAAATATGGGTACGACTGGCGTTACACATTAGGGACTTATTGGAATAAAACCTGACCTTAATATTAAAATGGCAATATTGTGACATTATATATAAAAAGCAGCTGCTTTCTTTAACAATTCGGCCTTTGTGTGAAAGTTAGCGACTTTATTTTTAAACTTGATTTTAGTATGTCATATTTAGGAGGTCGGCCGTCAGTTTTCTTTGTAAATCTGTCAGAATAAAGCCGACTCTAAAATAAAGTCAAGTTTTATTCCAATAAGTCCCTATTATCTCAGGAACTCACCTTTAGCGCATTACGGAAACTTTGATATAGTCAAAACAAGTGTGAAAATTTTTTATTAGAACACCACGTAACTGCTTTTATATCGTGAAATGTACAGGATGTTAATAAAGTATGTCGTCAAACTTCAGAGGATAATTTTCTAAGTGATTGTAGGAAAAAACTTCAAATAAACATGGTTCCGCAAATGCTTAGTTTTCGAGACACAGGGTGTCAAAATTCCCATTTTTTGTTTGCTTTTTCTTTATAGCTCGTGCAGATTTTGAGATGCTTTGCTCAAATTTAGAACATGTATTTAGCTACAAGGTATACATCACTAAGCATGCCAAATGTCAGGTAAAAACTACAAATGATTTTCTTCCAGAACTTTTTTGCTGTAAGTCAGTGGCAGATTCGAAAATATGAAATGGATTCTCTGTTTTATTTGCAAACTTTTTGATTCCTTGCAATTTTTTGTATCTCTAACCGTTTTCGAGAGACAAGACAAAAAAGGAAAATTTGTACCCTTCCAAATAACAATAAAATTTAAAATAGTCACTACATTACATTATTTTAATTTTATGCACGTTTCATGTAATTTCTGAATAGCAATTGAAGATACAAATTATCTTTTTTTTGTCTTTTTTCTAAAAAAAAAGGGGGCATAACTCCGGAAAAATATCACCCTATAGTTTTTCCTAATATTTGGCATGCTTAATAATGTACGCATGGTAGCTAAATACACGTTCCAGATTTGAGCTAAACATCTCAAAAACTGCACGAGTTATGAAGAAAAAACAAACAAAAAAATCGACATTTTAACAACCCGTATCTCGAAAACTAAGCATTTGCGGACCCAAGTTTACACAAAACTTTTTTCTTAAAAATAAACGGGCGTCATATTTTATTATTTAAAACATAGATACATAAGCTACCGTAATTTGTTTTTTACTAGAAAGTATTTGCCTTTACACAAAAAAAAAATATTGTGTGTGCTTAAAACCACACGGCAGAAGTGTAAACTTCAACAAGGTGAAATTAATAATACTGGCCCATAACATATTCTGCAAAGCGGACTGAACAGAACTCTTCTGTGTACTGGCCTTCATCTGCATCATCATATCGCTCGCTGAATGTTTCCCACAGTTAGTCGACTCAAGCCGATTTCACCCAAATGAGCAGCCGAGCCTGACGGCTCAACTCAATTCACTACCAACAAAAACTGCTAAACGCGCCTAAAGAAGTTTACACTTCAAAAAGATTATGTGTTACAAGCTGATGATTGAACAACTTTACTTTTTTAGCCAGGGGGTCCCTAGCAGGGACTAGACTAAAATCGGTCTGTAAATAAATTTTGACAATTATAATTTCCTATGCAATTAATTGTTTGTCCCCGTTTTCTATTTAATTATGTTGTATGAAATTATTAGCTTGTGATGTTTTCATTTGAGGTCTTTTTTGTTGTACTGTTCTATATAAACTCAGCAGCTTAGTGATATTAACGATGGGTCAGAACAAAAGCCAAATTTCACTCACTTTTTACTTTCCTAGCCCGCGCAGCAATATCTAGAGAAGGTACTATTTTCGACGAAAATTATTTTTTCCCGAAAAGTTGTTATTTGGGTGTATTGTATGGTGTATCTGTCTGTAACACGATAGCTCCTAAACCGCTTAATCGATGTTTATAAAATTTTTGGTCAAAATCCATTAATGCTAATGTTTTTTGACCATTAAAAAATGCTAACTTTTTAACGTAGCATCTCATCAATTTGCGGTTTTCGGAATATTGTAGAATACGTTTTTCTAAATAACTTGTCTTTAACTAAAAACTTCGTCGGAGCTTTTGTTTCTGAGATATTTGCAAAATTACAAAAATCTGTTTTCAAGGCTGATATATCACGGAGTTCACTTGAAGTGTGCTAATAGGTATCAGATCCGTAATGGATCCATTTATTTCATTTCTTAACCTTTAAAGCTGAACTATGTTTTAAAAAATTTGAATTCTTCAATTTCCGAAAAGTTTTTCTGTATACAGAGTGATTGGATATATTTTACTCAAGCTATCTCCGTTAATATTTTAATATTGTTTACACAACAAAGTTTGGTAGATAAGTGGCAATGATGTAGTTTTTTTTTTAATTTTTAAAGAGAATGTCCTGTATTTTATTAATTTTTTTATTCGGAATCGAAAAAGGCGATTTTTACATGTGTTATTTACAACTTTTTTTTTACAGATTAAAATAACTATTAAAATTAATTTTTATGGTATAAGTAATAAACACCCGTCCACTGTATATAAAAACTGACCTTTATAAGGGCACTCTATTAGAATCTAACTGAACAGATTTAACCTATTGACACTTTATTGTAATTAATTGTTAATAAATGTTTATGTTACCTAAAGTGGCGCAAAAGAACTCTGTTTATAAAAGTATTAAAAGATATTTTAAAAAATACGCAACCGAATTCAACCCGCTCGTTCATTAACTTGGGGACCATTCTTAAATTACGTAATGCTTCAGGGTGATAGTAAGGCAACGTTACATGCAATGCTTATTTTGATGGGTTATTTCTTGAGAATGCGTTTGTAACAAAACGGGATTTGAATATAAATGGTATTTTTGCCATTTATAAGTTTTTAAAGATTTTTAATTAAATATTGTTTTGACATCAACAAGCATTAATTATATGCAAGACTAGGTTAAGATTAAGTAAAATTTATGGCAACTCGGCGACTTGTTTTTAGGCATGTTTTCAGGTTCGCTGTATTTTAATAAAAGTTGTATTCGGCTAATATGTCCTTTGAGCCACTAACATCAAAATAATTCTTATTTTGTAACTGGAAACAAATTTTAAACTATTTTCAATTAAAAAAGAAACACACTGTAAGATTTAAACTTTACCGAATTTCTAAATCCACGCATCTTTGAATTGCGGTGGTATTTTGTCTCTTTGTCTTTCTCGCCAATGCGAGGGAGCTTGAGATTCAGACCACGGCAGCCAAGAGTGTCTGTAGAGAAGAGTGGTGGAAGAAATCCGTTAAAGAAAGCTTAGATTTAGACCAATCAGCTAGCGACAAACTGAGAATGTCTAGAGAGCGGGGTATTGAAACTTTCGAAAGTCGTCAGGGACTTTACTCTTTAGTTTGCTTTTGCCTGGTGCACTTTCATTCACACTTCTTAAGGGGGGTTTTATTTCAACTGGGGAAATTTATCAATTATTTTAACATTGTATAAAACTGTTAACTTTAATATTCATAATTATTTTGGTCTTTTCTTTTAGAGTTTATTGATTGTAAAGTCATTAATTATTACTGTTTCCAGTGTTTTGAAATAATGTGTTTAACTGTTTTATGGTTTTTTTATCAACAAAATACAAACCATTCGTTGCCCTAAAATCGGCATTTTTAATTAATAACATATCCCAAACCTAAACAGTAATATTAAGTAAATTAAACAGTTGATTGAATAGTTTCACTCATTCAATCAACGTTTAAGATGTTGATAAATATATATATTTACAACAAATTTATAAAAGGTTTATAAAGCCTAAAAGTTTAAGAAGTGTAAATATTTGAATACAAAAGTTTAATAGTACTAAAAAGTTGATATTCAATTAATAAATATAAGAAGTGAAAGTGTGAAGCTACAAGAAGAAAATTGAAAAGGTATGTATGATTTCCTACATTAGTTATACATTTGAGAAAAACATTTATAGCATACTTTTCCTCCAAGAACCGCCAAACTCCCTTTCGAGATCGTGTAAATTTAATAACATATAGTAACATTTAATCTTTTTATAATTTATACAAGTTGTAGCCTAAGTTGGTAGTTTACAATATTTAAGTCTTGGCCACTTGAGGTGACAGTACCACTGTCACACGCCAGGCCCCTGTTACAAAGTGGTGTCAGGTGTGGGGTATATAGACCAATAGAAAATTTTAATTAAAGGTATACCATTGAAACACCCTCTCGAATGGAGAAGAAAAATTCCCTAATTTACTCCTCAGCCTTCTTCTCAATGACTGGGGAGTTTAAAATCCAGCTAAAAACACTCATTCCATAAAAAAAACATTTTATAAAATAATCTATAATATAATGATACAAACAGCGAAAAAAATTAATTCGCCCTCGTCTTACAAAAAAACAACAAAAGAAAAAGAAAACGCGACGATTCCACTTGGCGAATTATTATTGGTCTATTGTTTTATAACATTCCTTATACATCAAAAGATGCATATAACAAACACAGATCCATTTTGCCATACCATATAGCCATATCAAAGTTACGTTAAAAGAAAATTCTAGGACGCTTTAATTCAAAAATACTTCCCTCTCACATATTTACTCAACAGATAGTAATAGACTTTTGTCATTTATAAAAATATCAACAATTTTAGAACAAATAGATTTAAAAACTCTCAACTTGATGTTTTGGTCATTTACAACCCAATACAAAACAATACAATTCCTGAAAATAAAAATAAAAATATTAATTAAGTAAAATTTTTGAGGGAAGTCGAAGAATCGTAGACCTCTACAGTTGTTGAATGTCATGGTCTTCACCTATAAAAGAAAACGAAGTTATAATACTAATTTTATACATAGTTTTAACAAATATAATAAAACTTTTTCTTTAAAACATCATTCAATGAATTTATTATGCTTTTGAAAAAAGTGTTTAGACACTATTATTTTTCTTTTCATTAAAATCGGTCTCGTAGTTATTAAAAATTAAAACAAGTTTGTACAAATTTTAAATGAGTGCTCATAAATTACGAGGATTAGATGATAATTAAAAACTTTTTAGGCGAATAAAACAATAAAACCTCTACAAATGCAAAATTTTAAAAAGTTAAAATGCTAAGGCATTGCTTAATTAATTTATGTTATATATGTCTATGTAATGATAGACAGGCTTGCTTTTGCAATGCAAGAGAAAAAATATATTTAGTGTCAAAATTGCAAATATTGAAACAAAAAAAAAACTTAAAAACTTAAAACAAAGATTGTCCTTTTTGACATCGACGATCTAATCTAAAAACTCAAGAGAGAGATTGTCCCTTTTGACTTTCAGATTGATCCAGGATCTAGATTAATATTTTTTTATAGGTTTTTTAATACGTGTGTAGCTTGAGCTATTACGAAAAAAAAAAAAACTTTTTGGCAAAGAATGGGTAGAGGATGAAATGTTAACTACCTCTAATTCAGAAAAATTTATCGTTTATTTAAACAACTACACTTTCCATTCCAATGGAAAGTGTCGAAATGGATGCAATAAGAAGATCAATGAGAATATCCAGAACTGATCATACAAGAAATGAGATCATAAAAGAAATAATGGGAATCGAGGGAAGCATAACTGATGACATCACTAAAAGGCAACTGATATGGTATGCCCATGTACAACGGATGAACGACGAAAGATTACCAAAACAGGTCCTAGAATGGCAACCAATAGGGCGCAGAAAAAGAGGGCGTCCTAAACTGGAATGGTAACAGTCAATCCAAAGATCAATGAGTCAAAAAAAACCTGACGGAAGATGACTGTCATGATCGAAGGAGGTGGAGAATAGGCGTCGGACAACGTAGAAAAACGTTCTAAGCCGACATAGTAGTAGTAAACAACTACTGTGTAGAGTAAGTCCAACTACAGCAAAATGGTAATAACACATTATAAAACAGTCTTTAAAAAAAAGAAAGTAAGCTCTGATGATAATTGCATAAAAATTATATTTTATTTAAACAGGATAAAACGATTACAGTAAGTTAGCAAAGAAACAAATGTACTAAATCTTTTGGTTACCAAGATATTTACGCACGCAAGTTATTATCTCTGTGTGCAAATAATTTAAAACTTTTGAGATTCAGTACTCTTTACATATGCTAATAATATCCTGGATGTATGTATATATCCAACATTTTCTTGGAACACAAAGAAAAAACAAAAGAATACTAAAAAAGAAAGAAAATTCAAATTAGTTAGAGAATGAAAACCAACTTATCATTTTCAAACATACTAAAATCACACCGAAAATCAATTTGAAAGGAAGAATATTTTTCA
Source organism: Aspidapion aeneum (assembly GCA_963576565.1). NCBI lineage: Eukaryota > Metazoa > Arthropoda > Insecta > Coleoptera > Brentidae > Aspidapion > Aspidapion aeneum. Next base: position 15,202,054 of record OY755042.1, read on the forward strand.
TGTTTAAAGAAAAATTATTTAGCAAGATCTATGGAGAAGGAAAAGTTTAAATTGGAAACAGCTAATGTTTCAGGAAAAAATTTTAGAAGGAAAATTCGGAAAATCTGTAAAAATTCTAGGAGGAGCTTTATTCTAAGTAATTTTGAAAATGTGTATATTCATCTGGCTGGATTTGTTCTATTTTCATTTGTTCATGATTTTTTTTATTGATTGGTTCTATATTGAATCATTGTATTTGATTTGTTCTAATAAAAAATATTATATTTGGATTTGTTCTACTTAAAAAAAATCTATGTGAATTTGTTTCATTTGAGATTACTCTATCTGTTCTATTTGATTTTCTTTATAAAATTTAAAATTTTTTGTATCATTAAAATCTTAACTATGATAAAAACTTGTATTTCAGTTTTTGTATCATTTTGTGTTCGTTTTTGCTAACTTGTATTTATTTTCAGTTATTCTTTCTATCACACGAGTTATTTTTATATGATTTGTTTTTGTTTCGATAGAATATTCCATGTTTGTTTTAAAGTTTATTGTGTTAACCTGGTAGGGCTGTTTTTTATTACACTGAAAACAATAAACCAACTTAAATTTTTTTTCAAATATTGTCAACTAAACGTTTTTTTTTTCTCGTAATTGTAAACTAATTTTGTCTTAAGGTATTTGAATTTTTTATAAATTATTGTCAAATAAACTTATTTTTTTTTATTCGGTATAAATATATTTTAAAGTCTTAAAGTAGTTCATTTTAATATTTTAGTTAGTGTTTGTAATGTCTTACTTGTATCTTTGTTTTAAAATTTGTTTTTTATGCAAACACGTTTTTTGGGTTAGACAACCTTTTGTGGGTTCTTTACCGTCTAACTAGTTTTAGCTCACCTAAAACTTATTTATGAGATATACTCATAAAATCAAAAAAAAAAAAAAAATTTCAATTTTTTTATATATTTTTTTTTAACCAATTAATTTTGTTTTACATAAGGTTGGTTTATTGTTATTAAAAACATTGTTTTTCTTGTATTAAAATTATTTTGTTTTTAGGTCAGCTATTGCAAAGTGCTGTCAACCAACCAACAAATTTCTTCCACAAACAGTTTAATCAACCAAGCAGCCATTCCACCATTAAAGTCATTAGGTCTGCCAAGCAGCCATCATCACTACAATCGACGTCTTCATACAGTCGCTGTGCAAACCTGCAATTGGATGCTTCTTTCCAAATTCAATACAGAGTCTGCTGTTCATCCTTCATTTCAAAGATGGCCAATGTGGAAACTCAGCTCTTGCTGCGTACCTAGTGTTTGTTTAACACTATGGAGGAAACGGTTTGGTTTGGAGACTCCCTTAATTTATTTACGTTAACTTAAATCACTCTTTTTTTTGTCTCCACAAATTTCTGCATAAGCGTGTATATAATATATACCTTAATGTAGTAGTTTTCACACACTGTGTTATATATATATTATATATTTCTATATATTTTTCGGTTTATATGTCAATTTTATTTTGCCCTCATTTAGTTTAAGTTATCGTTGTTATTAAGCTGCACTGATATTCTGATTCTTTCAGTACTGTTTGGAATCTACTGATCGTTCACCATGTTTGTTGCTGACTAGCTGATCTAAGATATTGTACCTGATCCAGTGTTGCTGTTTTGTTCCGGAATGGAACTTCAAGTTTTTTCCAGCCAGAATGTTTATTGACCGTCATCCACAGAAGAAAAATGAAAACGAAGAGCGTTATAGTTTTAGTTTAGATTTGTGTTGTCTGCACTACTTAATGCTTGTTGTTATAAACCATTTTATTTCGACTTGCGTTTAAAAAAAAATGTTTATACTTAATCAGGGGGGAGTAATGTAACAAAACGGGATTTGAATATAAATGGTATTTTTGCCATTTATAAGTTTTTAAAGATTTTTAATTAAATATTGTTTTGACATCAACAAGCATTAATTATATGCAAGACTAGGTTAAGATTAAGTAAAATTTATGGCAACTCGGCGACTTGTTTTTAGGCATGTTTTCAGGTTCGCTGTATTTTAATAAAAGTTGTATTCGGCTAATATGTCCTTTGAGCCACTAACATCAAAATAATTCTTATTTTGTAACTGGAAACAAATTTTAAACTATTTTCAATTAAAAAAGAAACACACTGTAAGATTTAAACTTTACCGAATTTCTAAATCCACGCATCTTTGAATTGCGGTGGTATTTTGTCTCTTTGTCTTTCTCGCCAATGCGAGGGAGCTTGAGATTCAGACCACGGCAGCCAAGAGTGTCTGTAGAGAAGAGTGGTGGAAGAAATCCGTTAAAGAAAGCTTAGATTTAGACCAATCAGCTAGCGACAAACTGAGAATGTCTAGAGAGCGGGGTATTGAAACTTTCGAAAGTCGTCAGGGACTTTACTCTTTAGTTTGCTTTTGCCTGGTGCACTTTCATTCACACTTCTTAAGGGGGGTTTTATTTCAACTGGGGAAATTTATCAATTATTTTAACATTGTATAAAACTGTTAACTTTAATATTCATAATTATTTTGGTCTTTTCTTTTAGAGTTTATTGATTGTAAAGTCATTAATTATTACTGTTTCCAGTGTTTTGAAATAATGTGTTTAACTGTTTTATGGTTTTTTTATCAACAAAATACAAACCATTCGTTGCCCTAAAATCGGCATTTTTAATTAATAACATATCCCAAACCTAAACAGTAATATTAAGTAAATTAAACAGTTGATTGAATAGTTTCACTCATTCAATCAACGTTTAAGATGTTGATAAATATATATATTTACAACAAATTTATAAAAGGTTTATAAAGCCTAAAAGTTTAAGAAGTGTAAATATTTGAATACAAAAGTTTAATAGTACTAAAAAGTTGATATTCAATTAATAAATATAAGAAGTGAAAGTGTGAAGCTACAAGAAGAAAATTGAAAAGGTATGTATGATTTCCTACATTAGTTATACATTTGAGAAAAACATTTATAGCATACTTTTCCTCCAAGAACCGCCAAATTCCCTTTCGAGATCGTGTAAATTTAATAACATATAGTAACATTTAATCTTTTTATAATTTATACAAGTTGTAGCCTAAGTTGGTAGTTTACAATATTTAAGTCTTGGCCACTTGAGGTGACAGTACCACTGTCACACGCCAGGCCCCTGTTACACGTTACATATCCTGAATTTTTACGGTACGTAATTTAAGAACTCCGTATACATAATATTCCAATACCCCACGGTAACTGCCCATTCATGATGCAAACATGAGGGCCTTGGGGATTGGTTGCTTTCAAAGACATATGCATATTATTTCCATATAGTACGTATTATTGCAATACCCACGGTACCTTACGATGCAGAATGCAAACATATTTGAAATAGCAATATCAATGGGTATAAGTCTATCCTTTTTACGGCCCTTAAGATAAAATGTCCTGATTGGTTATACTTTTACGCATGAATATTATTTTGTTCGTTACAAATCATTGGCGTACAGTTGACAAAAACTCTATCTATCTAAATTTTGTATCTGTACATTTTTCGTACCTTTATTTCTGAATGTTTGCATCAAACGCCAACCATTGTGTAAATAGGTCACAGGGAGTATTGGAATATTACGTATATGAAGAATTCACCTGATGTCCAGATTGCGAACTTTTATGCTACTACCCACTAAACATAAAAACATTTTAATAATGTCAAAATAATGTTTGATTTAAAAACATAACGTTAGGTTGGATGTTAGTTCTAACGTCATATTCATAGTGAAAAAGAAGCTTAATAACTCGTTTTCTGAAAAATAATCTTATGTTTTTATAACGCTTTTTTAAAGTGTTTATCAAACATTGAAAAATAGATGTTTTTTTAACAATGAAAAAATATATTTTTTTCAAATATCTCTAAAGATAAAGTAACATAAATAACGTAAATAAAATTCTTCTATTTTGGAAACGCAGGGCAGCAACAGTTCGTTGAGGTTTTCGTGAACTCGACACTCAGTAAAGGAAATTCGGATCCGTAGCTTCTAAAAGTAAAATTTAAAAGTCTATGTAAAGAATAATTTTATAGTAAGTGCCTCGCTACGAGGCCAAACAATTCAAGCTCAAATGAATACAAGGCAAACAATTTCAAAGCACGTATTTACTTTAGCATGAATGCAAACGAAGCATTCGTTTGGTCCCACTGCGAGGCTTGCGAATTCTGCCTCAAATGAATACGCGGCTTAAGGTCCGGCGGCTAATCGTCCGCGGTGAATTGTCGCATTCCATACAAAACATTTTTTTTACTTTTGTTTACTTTTCTCACCTAATTTTGTGATGCTTCATTTAAATCACTGCATACAAATTTGTTGTTCTTTAACTATACCATCTTTTTCACACAACTGGTGTATATTCCTATCCAAATATGTATTCACTATCATTATTAATAACTGTGCATTTAATTTACCATGTTTGTTTCTACAAAAGGTAAATATTTTAACGAAAATTGCACAAAACGTATCTGCTACCGACTCGTATGAACTCGCAGCGAAACGCAACTAAAAATGGCGATGGCCCGTTCTGGTAGTGGCACTATGCGGCAGCGCCCTCTATAGTATAATTTTTTTAATGTTTAAAAAACAAAACATTTATTAGCTTCATATATCTTAAATTCAACGTTAGAAATGAGATCTAGGAAAAACATTATAAAAATAACCATATATTGATGGTATTAGTTTTAATGTTAATAAAATTATGGTTTTTTAAATATTGGTTTCTTTACGTTATTAAGAAATATATTTTTGGTAATGCTTTTACATGAAATTTTCGTTAGGATTTTCTACATGTTTTTTTAATGTCAAAAGTTGACTTAATTTTAATACAAATTTGTGCTAGAAAAAAAAACATTGTTTTTTCAACATTTATTTAACGTTTTTTACGATTTTGTGCTTAGTGGGTAAGCTAAGACATATCAAAAAAAGTTTGAAAAATTAAAATAAAATTAAACATTGACACCAAGAGAATTCGAGAATTAAATTGTATGGTTTTCTTTTCGCTAGAATCCATGTTTCGGGAAAGTAAGGACTTGTTTCTTCTTTAACTAATCCAAGTGTCTAGTTTCTCATAAAACCCAAGATTTTCCCCATCATACAATTTGACTTTTTGCACAATTATTTTTATTTTTTAAAATCAGATTATAATTATTATATCTTTTTTTTTCACATTTGGTCTGTTCGTTCACGTATGATGTTCAAAATCATTTTTTTATTATTTGTTTAAAGAAGCTTATTACGTTTTATTTAAGCCGTTAACTAATAGGATGTTTGGGAAACTTGGCTGTGTGAGAAATGACAACAAGAATAGCAAGATTATTGCAATTTTTCTTTTGAGCAATGACTTTTTGCCATTTGACCTATGACCAGCAACTTGTTTGTTTGTTTTAATAATGCACGTTTTTCTGCTTAAGAAAACTGTGTCTTGCCCCATTAGATAAACAGTTAGAATAATGATGGATTCGATATGATAGATAATATCAGTTTAAACAAAGATGACACAGAATTTATATTACTTAGCTTCATAACCTAGTGGTAGTATTATGGCTAATAAGTTTGAGATCTCAGCGAAATAATATTATGTTGTATGTTCCCTTGTTTAGATTATCTCTTGTTAAACGGGCGTTAATCCCTCAGATGCACTGCAAGCACTTAAATGCAATTATGGGTTTAATCGCGATTAAGTCCTTCTTGCTCACATACGAAACAATAAAGAGAGATAATGAATTAGCTAAGCCTTGATACGACGCAGGGGCATGTCTTACTCATCGTTTTGGATAAGATAAGATCAATGAGTGGTTTTGTTTCAATCCCAAATACTACAAAGGTTAGGTTTTTGGCGCCCTAGTTATAAACTATATAACAGTGAGAATTTAGTGGCATAAGGGCAAGGAATAAATAAGTAATTTTCATTCTGACTTGATACTGTTTGTTGAAAATTCCACATCTGACACCTAGGTTTTCATACAACTAACAATTGTGACTGTGTATTTCGTTTCCGTCTCATACAGCGGTGGCTGGTGTCAATACAACCTAGTAGTGCCAGAATTTTCAGTCAGTAAAAAAAAATCGAGGTATTGCCCCAAATGTTTACCCAGAAGTCATTAAATTAATTCCTAATTCTATTTTTTTAAGAAACTTACCCACCCGAATTTCGCCATAAAATGACTCAAAATTTATCAAAAAATTCTGCTAAAATAATTGAAATGTATTATAAATGGCGTACATTAAAACATCCATGCTCCACGCAAAAAAACAATGCGAGTAATACGACTAACTGATGGCCTGTGTTTTTTCCTATGTAAACAACGCTAAAATGCCCAACATGGGCCCTATCACTGTCGCTCATATAGGCTGCCGATAAAATCTTTCTCTATTCGAAGGAGCCAAGAGTGTGATCCATTGCATTGCACAGGGCATAATATACAAATAAAGATGTTTTAAAAATAAAAAACGTGTCTTATATTTGTTGATTATTGTTTGATTTCCTTGCGAATTTAAGTTTGTATTTGAAAAATACAATTTTTTTAATTTTATTTTGCTGATGGCATAAACAATATTTACTTGAGCCAACCAAACAAATAACTAAAGGCCTAATTGTGAAAATCGCGATATACAAAAATAAGAAGAATTAAAATTTTAAAAGGCGTAACTTTTGCTCTTGAGTTATTCAAAATAAATTTCCTTCAAACGTTAATAAGAATTCATCAATTAAATTTTATTTGAGCAAAACTAGGTTAGTGTGTATTAATTTCAGTCAAATAGGTATGTAGCAGGTTGTTATTTCAATTAAAACATTTAGGTTGACATAATCCTTCATTTAATTTTCGCAAGATATAACGATGACTTACTTATGATTAGTTATGCGGATGATCTACTTCCATTGAAGTGTTGAATTATTTAAATGGAAATATATCCTTTATTACTTTTCTGTAGGTCAGTATAAAAATTGTGATTGTTGCACTAAAGATATATTAATAAAATAAAAATTGCGGCGCAGGCGAAAATCTTTTTTCAATGCCACGCTAACTTTTTGGGCCTTCGAGTGGGCCGTCATATTATATAATTTAGAACAAATAATTAAAAAATTAGATATTTAGTTAGATATTAGTTACCTACCTATTATTATTGTTTTTATAAAAAAATAATAAATTATCACACCTAGTTTATTTTCTCCTCTAATGGCAAAGATGAAAATTTATTGAAATATTGCACGCTAATGCTATCAGAATTAGAAACTTCCGCCATTGTCAAAATTCCCCAGATTAATATATCTACATTTTCGTAATAAAAAAAAAATTGTGTGTGCTTAAGACCACACGGCAGAAGTGTAAACTTCAACAAGGCGAAATTAATAATACTGGCCCATAACATATTCTGCAAAGCGGACCGAACCGAACTCTTCTGTGTACTGGCCTTCATCTGCATCATCATATCGCTCGCTGAATGTTTCTCACAGTTAGTCGACTCGAGCCGCTTTCACCAGAATGAGCGTTACATAGCCGAGCCTGACGGCTCAATTGAATTCACTACCCACCAAAACTGCTAAACGCGCCTAAAGAAATTTACACTTCAAAAACTACAAACATGTAAGACATCAATATTTTTATTTTTTGCAAACTTTATACTTAAAATTTCAACTCTACTCAGTATTATATAATATAATGATTACTTAGTACCGAATACAAAATATCTGATACTCGAATAGGAAGTATCAGTATCTATTCGATACTTGCAAAAGTAATCGTTGCACACACAACTACTAAGTGCACGAATTAAAAGTGCCGGTAATCTGCTCTAACATGCATCGCGATCCGACGACGCAGGGGTCATCACGGGGGTGCGGTCGGCATTGAGGCTGGTCTTGGTATACGTGCCGTGGGACATGTCGTCCTCTCTTTCTATATTTCGTAATTAGCATGCGACATAACACCTAGGGTGCATAGAATTTCGTTCCAGTAAATAAAAGCGTTGTTTGCATATACGTAGTATTCCGTATATGGTTGTTTGATGGAGACTTTAAACACGAATACCAACACATACATCAGGTATTAATTCCTAGAGTATATTCCAGTCGTTAGTGAATTTCTTTTGGGATAATTATGAATTAAATTAAGGAATGATCAAAGTTTAATATTTTTTCAAGTAAAATTTGGGAGTGCACGTGCACATGTGCACTTATGGAGAAACCGCCACTGCTTGTAGTACATGCATATAATTTAATAGAGATTTATTGAAATAAAGCCATGCAATAATAGAGTCAGGCCGTATTTTGACAGTTTTGCATTGGAATATGGCAGCTAATCTTTCAACATAAGGATTTTGTTTACCATACCAACCGAAATAAATACTGTCGACTTTAATTATAGATAAATAAACGACTTAGTTTTAAATTCGACTTTGGTATGTCAATTTTGAGAGACCAACTGTCACCCTGCAATGTAAATATGTCAGACTTTAGACAGCCTGACACTATTATTTCATGGCTTTATGCAATAAGTCCCTAATATCTTTCCCAATTTAGTTCTGTACCTTAGTCCACAAAGGGCATATGTTAAAATAACATTGAGCATTTTATAGATTTGGACTCGCGTTATCGATCTGCATACGTCCAATATGAACCGAACCCTGGAGTTTTACTATAAAATAAATTGATCCATAACGGATCTGTTACCTTCCTAGCTAGCCTATTAGCACATTTCAAGTGAATTCCATGATATACCGGCCTTGAAAATAGTTTTTTGTAAATATCTCAGAAACGAAATCTCCTACGAAGTTTTTTGTTATAACACGAATTATTGAGAAAAATGTGGTGTACTATATTTTGAAAACCGCATATTAATGCGATGCTCCGTTAAAAAGTTTTTAAATTCTTTAATTGTCAAAAAACCGTCATTAGCATTAATGGATTTTGACCAAATTCTAATCAGCTCGTTATAGTTAATTATTAAAGACATTAATTATTATTTATTATTATTATTATTATTATTATTACAGTGTCGAACACTACTTTATCTGAAAAGTTTAAGAAAATCGGTGCAGCGGTTCAGTCATCACCACACACACAGACAGACATCACATATATTAAGAGAGATCAAAATACACCCAAATAAGACATTTTCGGCGTTATTTAAAAAAAAATCATCAAATACCTTCTCCAGCCATTGCTGCGCGGGTTAGGAAATTAAAAAGCTAGAGATAAGCTGTGATTTATTTTAACAGAAATATTCAATAAAACGGCTTTAAAATAGGGTTTTTGGCCTCCCGGTGCAGTTACTATTTTGTGAACCAAGCCCATAAATTTGCAATAATTTATATATTATATAATAATTTTTTTTCAAGTTTTACAAACAAATGCTTATTTGTAATAATTGTTTTTGCTCTGTCCTGTTCTAGCCTGTGTGAGATATGTGTAATAAGTGCCACTTTAATAATAAACTAAAATAATTTCAAAAAATAAGGCAAGTGTAATCCATCTATCTACGGGCTAATAAGTAGATAAATCGATAGATTCGATCCATCTTTGGACATAGGCTCCCCAATTTCTTCCACTCTTCTCTGACTGTCGCCGTGTTCATCCATCTGGTTTTCGCATGTTTCTTCAATTCGTTCGCCCAAAGTAGAGTTTTAGATAGGTCAAATATGGGCTGAAATGTTTCAAGAAAAGATGATACGACAGCGCGAACTTGGCGGGGCACTGCCGTGCCCTCAGATGAGTAATTCGAAAATGACAAAAGTGATTCAGTTCTTCCTTTTGTAAAAATAAAAATAAATGTTATGAAATAGTTCATCCTAGAATAAAAAAAAAACATTTCAACCGAAGTTGCAGCGATTTTCAAGGCTGTATTAAATGGACGTTACTCGTGCGTTAAAGACAATACAACAAACAAATAATTCTGCACTGAAGCGTCAAGAGACAGACTTTTTTTCTTGTTTTATAAAATCAAGATTATTTCAGGTCATTGTTAGTTTCCTACACTTTTGCAATTTGTATAAAGTTTTAGATTAGGAGAAACCCATTTTGTTCCCATAAATTTCGTTTTTTGCAAGAAAAGGTATAATTATTTCGAAAATGTATAAGGTAGATAAGTTTACAAACACAACCACAAATATACCTCCAATGATACATATCCATTTTAAGCTATAAGATGAAATTAAAATCAAGCCAAATTTTTAATTATTGTCAAAAGTAATAAAGTAGTAAAAGAAATAAGAAAATTCAAAGCATTTGCAGAATAAAATACACATATTATAGTACATACATCCTTAGATAAAAGAAAAAATATTATACTAAACCTGGACACTTACAAAATCAAACATGTAAACGGTAACAAAAGCTCAAAAATTCATGGAAAGACGAATATTAAATGTAAAGCTAACAAATAGAAAAATGAATAAATGGATAAGAAATAAAAGCAAAAGTAAGGGATATCAGAGGAGAGGTAGCTAAATTAAAATGGAAATTTGCCGGTCATAATAAAAACAATACAAATGTACTGTAAACTGGAGACCTTGGGAAAATAAAAGAAGTAGGGTACCCCAAATGAGATAGGCAGACGATTTGAAGAAACACGCGGGAACTAGATGAATGAACAGGGCGACAAACAGAGGAGAGTGGAAGATATTGGGGGAGGCCTGTGTCCAAAGATGGATGGAAGAAGGCTATAGATAGATGGATAGATTATATACTACGAACATAAATGGACCATTTACATTCGTATTTACACACTCGATAATTATTGGTTGGTCTAAGGTAAAATTGGAGTTACAGAAATGAATAATTTTTCCCCACCATGGAAAATAACAAAACTTTGATCAACTTTTACGCAATTTACTCAAAATTTGGGGGTGTACGGGCAAAGCAGACCCCGTTTTGGATTCGACGGACTGAATGACATGTAATTGGGTGATCTGGTCAAATGTACAGACCTTTTTTTATTATTTTGTGTGCCGGTATTACAATTATTGTAAGTTTTTCCTTTGTGCGCTTTTCCCGTGCGAACCTTTTCTCCGCATGCGTTTTTTTCCTTGTACGATTAGTTCGGCGATTCTAATAAAACAAGTCAACAATTTTTTTTTCTTTCACGATTTAACATAATCTATATTTAAACCTACCTACTTTTTCGGATTCTGGGGGGCAAACGAAGTTAGTAAGTAAAAAAAAGGCCAAATAATTTTTTGAAACCTAGTTTCAGTGGCGGATCCAGAATATACGGAGGGGGCTAAGGAGGCACTGAAAACCAAAAAAAAAAAATATTCCGGTTTTTAATAAGTCTGATCTCGGAATTTAGGTAAATAAATTAATTTTTGTGTTTGCGGCCCCTAGGGCCGGGGGAGGCCCTCGGCGATCGCCGGCTAGCCGACCTGGCCAGACCGGGCCTGATTATATGGTAATAAAACGAAAACAAACTTTCAAATATCAATCAGCTTAATGTATATCACGAAGAAAAAATTAAAAACTAAATAATTTAAAATAAACTTGGAGACAAATTTAAAAATACGAGGACCTAGATACAGCTGATTAAAGGCCCTCAATAATCATTAAAAGTTCTTTTTCACCAGACATCAGTCAAATGTATCCAGGTCCTTTAAGCACCAATATCTAATAGACACTTATTGGAATAAAACCTGACCTTATTTTAAAATCGACCCTATGGTGACAGATTTACATATAAAAAGCAGCTACTTTCCTTCAAAATTCGGCCTTTGTGTATTTAAAAACCGGATTTATTAGTGTCGGTCTTTATTAAACGAAAGTTAGCGACTTTATTATTAAATTTGGCTTTGGTATGTCAATTTTGAGAGGTCAGCTGTTAGTTTTCTGTGTGAATGTGTCAGAATAAAGTCGACTCTAAAATAAACTCAGGTTTTATTCCAATAAGTCCCTAATATCTTGTATATTTTTCATTGTACTTGGACCCTAATTGATTGCACAACTATTACAAATTTGTCTAAATTATGTTTTTTACCTCGTTGCAACTTTTATACCTTATTCTACTAATTTCGATGAATGCGTGTCTTCTTCTTTTAAATAATGTATGTACTTTATACCAGAATAATTGTCTGGGAATACTCATAATTTGTGAAAATCCGCTGACTTTGCCTTCAAGTCGTTATTATCTTGTTTTGTCCTCACAGTTAGAATTATAATGGATCCTTTCTTTGTTGCAGATAACTGTCGAAAAGATGATGGCACCGAATGTCAAAACGGTGCATGCCTAGATGGACAGTGCTATTGTAACGATGGCTATGGAGGATGTAGCTGTGAAGTACCTGGTAAGTGTTATATAAAAATTACTTTGCTACAGATTAAAGAGAGGTCTGCCTTAAATAGGGTGACCATACATCCGGATAAAGCCGGACAAGTCCGGCTTTTTGGGCAAAATGAAAATGTCCGGCCGGCTTTTTTCTTCGTCCGGCTTTTTGGCGATCCACGAGACCGTAGGAGGGAGGACCTTAAAATTAGTTCCCCCAAACGATGATCACAATTTATCAGGAACCTCAGGAAGGAACTATTCAAGTTACTTAAAAATTTCCGGGGCGGCGCTTATACTTTTGAAACTAACCAAAACTTTTGTATTTTGGTAACATTTTCCCCCAAATTCTTGTAACCATTTATTTTTTAAATTATTAATTTTATTTTTAAATTTTCGCCTGCTGCATAATTTTTTTTTGTTTTAGCCAAATATTTTCTTCTGCGGTGTAATTTTTTTCGACTCTAGCGTATTTTTTAAAAATTTTCTAGTAGTTTTCAGATTGTAATTTTTTTCCTAAAAATTCCTTTTAGGCGCGATTTACCTTGAAGTGTAAAATTTTTCCGAAATTTTTGCCTGCAACTGTGGCGTAATTTTTTTCACTTTTTTAGTATTTTTTTAAATTTTTGCAAAAAAATCTTCTACAGCGGTACTTCTTGGTGGTTTTAGTGCTCAATTTTTTTAATTTTCGCCTGCGGCGCCATTTTTTTTAAACCTTTGGTCTAGCGCAATTTTTCCCGAAAGGTACATACCGTTGTTTGCTCCATCAAACAACGGTACATACTTATTTTTATTCGATTTTCTAGTACCTACATAGTTAGATTTTTTCTAGATTGCAACTTTTTATTTATCTTATTGTGTTGAGCCATTTTTTTCAGGTCTTTCGTTCCCAAGAGACTTTTTTTTGGTCAAAACCGTCCTTAAAATATTTGATGACCAAAAAAAAGTCTCTTGGGACCGAACGGCCTGAAAAAATTTTTCGCTCTGACGTCCTCCATTTACACGAAACCCTTATGGTCACCCTACGTTAAAGGTATTCCTCATTTTACGGATAGTCAAACTACGATTAAGTAGAGCATTTAGTTTTAAACTACAACTTATACTAGAGTTTTATCGGAATTTTTTCCATACACATGCCTTCAAAAGCCTTTACAATTTCACGCCAGTCAATGGAGCGACAAAAAGGTGCTGTAGTCGCGAATTTGACATATTATGTTGTTCATATTGGAGTCCTAAAAAAATAGTTATTTTCCTAACAAGTGTGGAAAGTGATACTTTCCCGCACGCGACTGCAGTTGACCCGAACGACGCGGAGCGGAGTTCGGGCAAGCAGTCGAGGGTGGGAAAGACACTTTCCGCATGAGTTAGGAACATTATTTTTTCTTCGACCGATGTTACAATACCACAAATTTACTTTTGAAAGAATATTTTATTTGAACATAAATAAAATACTAATTATTATTATTGGTAATAGTGATATTGAAAACAGAATTTGTTGCAGTTTGAAGATTATTCAGAATTGCCGGTGTAGTGGAGTTCGATGGTGGTAATTCTCGCATCTGGTGGCCGCTTGTAGAATCGAAAGTGCGCAAAGATGGTGTCTGGGTCTGCAGGACTCTTCCAGTGGACGTTGACGGCAGCAGTTGCAGGTCACTTACAGTTGACGATGACGGTGCTGGCAACGATTGCAGGTCATAGGTAGATGAAAGAATCTTACTCGAGATGTTCTCTTTCTGTTTCTCGGAATCTTCCAAATACCCCTCAGCGACAGCAGTGGACTTCCATTCAAAGGCGTTTTATGTTTGTTATGCCTTCACCTGAATCTGCTAGGAATGTTGCTGAAGAACGTCTGAAGCTATGGCCGGTATAACGTTCTGGGTTAGGTAGGCGCAAATATGCAGCGATCTCTGATGGCATCTTTCCAAAACTGTTCACTCCTACACACTGATTGGAACATTATCCTTTTTTATAATAAATGAAAAACCGGCGGTGCGGAGTAGTAGGAGGTCTCAAATTTGCGTACTTTCTATACAGCATCAAAAAAGATCCATTATTTATTACTTCGGATAAAACGAAGGATCTTGAGGAATGATTTTTAGTGTCGGAGATCTTAACAACGATCAGACTTCCTTTATCCTGTATGTCATCCAGAGTGATATTTAAAAGCTCCGCCCTGCGGAGAGCACCAGCCAAAGCAAAAATGGTACTCACTTTAATCATCAAATAAATCTCATCAGGAGCTAACATAAACCGCGATATATCATCTTTGGTGAAAACTTGCGCCTTCTGTGCTCGAAAACCAACATTTTTTTGTTTAAGAAACGATGTTAGCTTGTGGAATCTGCTTATATCCAGATTTTGCTTAATTTTAACCAAGCTTTTCACCATGGAATAGCGTGACCATAAGGTATTCGATTTCAAGACCTTGCTCAGGTCTAGGAAGTATGCCAAGAAGACTTCTTCTTTGTAGATTCTCACCCCTTTCTCCTTACACCATATCACGAAATGATTGTACTGTTTTTCGTACCTTTGTCTCGATTTGGCAGGTAGCAGCTCACCATTCACATCTTCAGCAGCCTGCAAAATGCACTCCGGAAGTTCATCTTCGGAACAGTCCATTGAAAAATCCATTTTATTCAAAATAAAAGGCAGTTCTGTCACTTCAGAGACGCTCTTTGACTAGCTTTGACGTTTGAGTAACAATAACATAACTTGGTTGCCATAGCAAACTGGACCAAGCACCTGTCACAGCTTGGCTTGATAGTTGTTGTATGACATGACTATACGGGGGGTATGCAGAAATATTTAAAAAAATCCATTATTCTGTTTTTTTTTTAAATTGAATAAAAAACTTGAAATGAGCTATAATTCATCAGATTGCCTATCTGCTAAATTCCCTACACTGTACCAAGTCGATAGTTACGACTTTTGAGGTATAAACCTATAGAATAACTCCAAAATTGGCATAGTTTTACTTTCCCGCACTAGTGCGGGAAAGTGATTTTCCCGCACTAGGGCGGGAAAGTGATGCTTTCAAAACTAAAATGCGTGCGGGAAAGTGGGTATATATGCACGGTCGTAGAAAAAAAGATTTTTTGTTAAATTACTTGTCGCTGTACATTTTGGAAAAAAAAGTTTTAGACAAAAGTTGAAGACAATAAAATTCCCCGCAAAAGCGCTTTTGCACGTTTTTTTTGTTAGACAGATGGTTTTCGGGTAATGACGCTAAACATTTCGCCGTAATTTTGGATTTTTACCAATTTTTTGATTTAGTGGCCTTTTACATCGAAAAAAAATATTTTTGAGAAAATTTGTAATAAAATAAAATAAAGACCATAGCATCTATAACGAGATATTAGGAAGTTTTCTGGGTAGTACCCTTAATGAGATACGAACCCTGAAGTGTTAGCAGTACACCCTTTTCCTATGTATTTGCATAGTATATGCAAAATAAACTGAAATTATTCAGTTGTAAGAAATTTTCTTAAAAAGGTAAGCTTTTTACAGAGAGTCTGTAATGTACTTTATTATAGTAAATTAAATTATCTTTTAAACGGTGTATCACCCAAGTTGGCCAAGTCTACGGTTAGCACTTAACTGGCATCCATAAATTGGGGTTATTTTTTAAGGTCACGAAAAAAAAAATGTTTGTTTAGATTTTATTCAGTTTTCATAAAAAAACTAAGCAATTTAGGGGAAAATATTAACATGCTTTTTTAGAGAAAATAAACTGTTCTTTCAAACGGCGTATCACAAAGTTGTGTTAAATCTATTATTGACACTCCAGGGGCGTCCACATATTGAGGTTATTTTTTTATAATAATTTTTTTTTATATTTTTTTTATTTTATTTAATTTTTTTAAAAACTAAACTTTCTAAAAAATCTTGTTTAACTTTATATTGTTGAAAATAAAATTATCATTTTCAAAAAAATAGGGTAAAACAACATTTTTCAGAAAGCTTATTTTTTAAGAAAATTAAATAAAACAAAAAAAATTTAAATCATTAGAAAAAAATAACCTTAATATGCGGACGCCACTGGAGTGTCCATAATAGCTTTAATACAACTTTATAATACGCCGTTGAAATGAACATTTTATTTTCTCTAAGACAAGGTATTTTAACATTTTTTCCTAAAATGCTTTTTTTTTATTCTAAAAAAAACAATTTATGGATACCAATTAAGTTCTAACCGTGGACTTGGCTTACTTAGGTGCTACATTGTTTAAAAGATAATTTAATTTTCTACAATAAAGTCCAATGATTACAAACTTTCTGTAACATGCTTACCTTTTGAGAAAATGACATTAAACTGAATAATTTCGGTTTGTTTTGCAAATACTATGGACATACATAGCAACCGGGTGTACTGCTAACACTCCAGGGTTTGTATCTCAGCAAGGGTACTACCCAGAGAACTTACTGATATCTCATTTTATAGACTATTAGCTGGTCTGTATTTTATGATATTACAGATTTTCTCAAAAATAAGCAGTTTTGATGTTGACGGCCACTAAAAAATAAAATTTGTCAAAATCCAAAATGGCGGCGAAATGTTTAGCGTCAAAACTCAAAAACCATTCGTCTGATACAAAAACGTACAAAAGCGTTTTTGTATGAAATATTATTTCCTTCAACGTTTGTTTAAAACTTTTTTTCCTAAAACGCAAAGTAACCAAGTAATTTAAAAAAAACCCTTTTTGTGCACACTAAACCCAAGATGGCGGGGGAGCCGGCCCCCCACAAAGTCGAAACTCAAATTTGTTTTTAGGAATACAAAGTCAACAACATATGTTAAAATCGCGACTACACCACTTTTTGCAAGCTAAAATTCTATAATGACTTACCTGCCTGCCTACCAAGTTTACAAAGTACCGGAATCTAAGTATCAACAAACACTTCACTCCATGGGATTTCGTATAAACTTATCTAGTTAGTAGAGTTTAAAACAAAACTTGTTTCCAACTTGTTAGTCGGTAATTTTCAGCAAGGTTCCAAATGAAATCGAAAATCATATCTACTATTAAAACTTGCGACATCCTGTTTGTGTCAACGTGTACGTAAAAATGTATTCTTTAAGAAAACTAAACAAACATTCATTTAGCAGGTCAATGTTAAATGAATTAGATAATAGTACGGTTCCACCATGGGTACTTGCATTTATAGTACCTATTCACTACCAAGTAACATTTCTGAACAAAAATCATAGATGTATACAGGGCGTTATATAATATATATATGATGCTAATATTGAAGGAAGTATAGTAGAATTTTTATGGATATGCAGTGACGTCAGTTCACGATGTTAGTTAAAATGCTGCAAGTAATTTTTTTTCGAATTTAGGTTTTTGGGTCTCGACAGATTTTCCATCATGTCCTATGTAATAAAATTTTAAAAATACTTTTAAAAAAAACAAATAGCAGTAACTGCAGTACTGCCTTATGAACAATTAAAACTTTGAAGTCGTTTTTTTCCGAACCACACTTTCGTCACTTGCGCCCTTTTAACTAATGGATGCAGAGTAGGTATGCTAATTTTTCATATGATAAAGACTTTTTTAATAATGAACTTGATGCTGCAATTTTATCTATGATCTCTTTAATTTGAATTGGACCCAATACCGATTTTTCAAACGGTTATCGATTTCTTAGATTTTGTATGTATTTTAGCACCAAAAATGATCTTTTGCAACTAAGATATGAGATATTGGCAAGGCCGTACCGAAGGGGGTATCAGGGGGATCAATTCTCACCAAAATAGTCAAGAAAGTGTGTTAAAAGATATTTCACAACAGCAACACAAATAAGAAAAAAAATTGGACAATATTTTATTACATTTTTTTAATCTCCCGATTTCTTCTACTGGATATTGGTATTGTAAAATATATTATAATAAGTTAGTGCCATTATCACATTATCTCCTTGATACATTACACTTATTTTAATATAAAAGTAACTGTAACAATCAAACGAGTAACGCAGGCCTGGAGTTACTACATACAGATTTTTTTAATTTAAATGTTTAATGTTTTAATTAGTTCGTTTGTCAAATATACAAAAATAAATATTAATAATTTGAAATAGATACATTGGGCCTGCGGCCCAACCGGCCTAAATTTAACAGGCCCACCGGGCATTTGCCCGGTTGCCCGGTTTTTTTACTACTTAAAAACTTTATAATATTATCCAAATCCTTTAAAAAGGGAGTGAAATTATAACAAAAACATTTCATGTAAAAAAAGGCAAGTACGCGAAAATGGTATTCTGTAAAAGGACTTGAGATAAAAGTAAAGCCAAGTTCTCCAATACAAATTTCAAAATGAAAAGTTCTTACTAGTTTGGAAATGTTTTTCTAAACATGGCTTTTACGGCTGCAAATGACTCTTAGGCAAATTGCTAAATTGAACAAAAAGAAGTTTGGCTGTAATACGAAAGTTTAAAAAAAAAACATTTTCAAACTAGTAAGAAATTTATATTGGAGAACTTGGCTTTAATTTTATCTCAAGTATTTTTATGGAATACCATTTTCACGTACTTGGCGTTTTTTACATGAAATGTTTTTGTTATGATTAAACTCTTCGATATTTTTACGTCACTGCATATCCAATAAAACAGCGAGATGCAAATACACAAAAACTGTAGTAACTGTAAAATGAAAAAAAAAATCAGCAGATTAAATTTGCACGTCAAACAATAAGGGTTTTAAAAATATTTTTAATCTATCAAAAAAACCTGCATATCATAATCATGCATCTTAAAGTTACAGAAGCTACAGCTTTATAGGACTTTTATTCTTTCACACAGAAAAAAGTGTTTAGTTGAACCAAAAAAACATTATTTAACTCAACCAAATTCGTTATTTCAATAGGTCCAAAACGTCCTCTTGTTTGGTTCAAATAAAAATATTTATTGTTTTCAAATAACTAATTTAGTCTCTTTAAAAAAGGTTTATTTGATGCGTTAGAGTTATTTGGTTTAATTGACAAACAAAAATACATTTAAATCAAATAATTTGAAATATTTAAACCAAATACTATTAATTTATTTATTTGCAATAACAAGTTTATTTCAAACAAACAAATATGGTGGTTGGTAAAGATAAAATAATTCTTTAACATGACTGTTTTGTTTGATTGCTTTAAAAAACTTATTACTTCTTCATATAAATTAATTTGCTTAATATTCTAGACATATTTTTTTGTCTTTATTAAAATTTATTTAATAACTGACATTTATTAAGTAAATTTTTTAAATTATTTTACTTGATGTAAATAAATATTTGTTTAAACTTATAATATATTTTGTTGAATTTAAGTAAATATTTCTGTGAAAACAAGAGTTAACTTCTTTCACAATACAAAAACATATTTTCCAACAAACAAATAGGGTAGTTAGTAAACCTAAAATAATTGTTTGAAATTACCGTTTTCCTTGATTGTTTTAAAAAACTTATTGTTTTTTCTTAATAAATAATTTGTTTAATCTTCTCAATATATTTTTTGTCTTACTAACATAATTTATTTAATAACGAACTTTTATTAAATAAATTTGTAAAATTATTTTGTTTATTATAAATAAATGTGTGTTAAATTTAAGTAAATATTTATTATTGCAAGTTTATTTCAAACAAACCAATAGGGTACTTGGTAAACCAAATGTAATTGTTTCAAATGATTGTTTTCCTTGATTGCTTTACAAAATATTGCTTTTTATTTAAATTATTTTTTTAATATTCCTAATTTATTTTCTTGTCGCTTTAACAAAATGTATTTAATTAGATTAGACATTTAATAAACAGTTACATGATTACCCGTCAGAATACTGCGTTGTACAAGTAAAAACAAATGTTTTGCACGAAAAAAAGTATTTTAATTCAAAAATAGGCAGGTAGGTACAAAAAACATGTAAAATTGTAAAAACGTTTAAAGGCAAATTAACATAAAATTAACCAAATATGCATAAAACAAAACTAGTTCCTAAATACTAATTAGATTATACTTGTGTAATCTTTTCCAAGGTATAAATAAGACCACTAACCTATATACAGGGTGACCCAAAAGCCTGAGACCCCCCTAATATCTACGAAATCAAAATAAACAGAGAAGTCAAATTTCACATACTCAGATGGTTTGCAAAAAGTATCTTTTTTGATGCTAATATTGGCACCAGTCATTAAGGAGACGTAGCGTAGCCAGCAACGTTACTTTTTAAAATAAAATACCCTGTATATTTTTGCAATTTTGAATAAAGCTTTCCTTTCTGTTTCCAAAAATACCTAATATGCTACGTTTTTATGTAATGGTTTTTAAATAAAATGACAAAACCTTTTCATTTAGAGCAATGAGTTAACCAAGAAAACATATCGATGACTCTTTGTCTGCTTTACTTTTTTTGTTTTTGTCATTTTATTTCAAAACTGTTAGAGAAAAAAGTATTAGGTAGAATAGGTAGTTTTGGAAACAGAAAGACAAGGTCTATTCCAATTTGCCAAAATATAGAGGGTATACCGGGTGTTCCAAAGTGAGTGGCCTATTGGATTATTTTGGAAACTATACGATAGAAACTTTTAAAACTTTCTATTCTTACATACGTCCATGTAAAGTATATTTACAAAATACTTTTATAGTTGCGGTGTTGCCATTTGCAGGAAAAGTTGGCAACAACTTTATTATTTTTAAAAGAAACACCCTGTATATTTTTCGATTCTTTATGTAGAAAAATGTATGTAATTTTTTTCAACAATTATTGTAATTTTTTTTTGCACAATTTGTTTTCAAAATGGGTATAAAATCAATTTGTGCAAAAATTTTGAATAGATTTGTGCAATGGAATTTGTTGAAAAATTTTAAACAACTGTGCAACTGTTTTTTTGCACAATGCTTATTGTATAGGCCTGTGTAAAAAAAATTCACATATTTTTGCACAATTTGTTGTATATTTTGCATTAATTTAAAATTTTGGAAAAATTGCAAAATATTCAAGTATGAAAACATTTTTACACAATATTGTGTAATTTATTCTTATTCTATTTTGTGCAATATAAATGCACAATTATGTAGTTATATTTTAAAAGATGTTTGTATTTTTTTTACATTGTGGTGTTATATATTGCAGTTAAATTTTTCTTTTTACCACAAAAAATATAATTTATCAATTTTAGTTACGCCCAAAATTGCACAATTTTGTGCATATATTTCCTACAATTTTATGTAAAAATAGTTAAAAATATGATTTTTTTACATAATATTCTGTAATTTTCTTTAACAATTAAATGAAAAGTATCCCTGAATGTGTACAAAATCTTGTAGATGTTTTTTTTAATAGGTTGTTAAAATTGTCACGTTAACTTATAATTTTAACTGCAATTACATATAATTTTGCATTTTGTTTTAATTTTTGTGTATATATTTTTTGTATATATTTTTAAAAAACAAGTACACAATGTTTAATTTTTATTTGAAAAAAAAAATACCAAACTAAAAAATCACTTGTTAAAAGAAAGACCTTTATTTTCGTTTTTCTTATGAGTACAAAAAATTTTAACACATTAGTTATTAAATTATTTAACCAATATTATTGTGCTTAATGAATTTACCTGAACGTGTAAAATATATCTATTTAAAGATTCTTGTTTGCTGGACCTTCGTTGTTCGGATTTTCTATTGTTTGGAAATTGCAAGGAAGGCAGCGAAGACAAAATAGCTGCTAAAAAAAATAGTACTAAGTTTAGCAGACATTGAAGGATTTCTATGTAATAGTCAAATTATTCTGACTGATTTTTTGATAACTTTTAAATAATGGTTACAGTTTTATAGATACCATGGTTGTAAGACAGGCAAAATGTATCTTTTGTCTTCTAACTTGCCAATTTTTAGTTAATCAAAAATAGTGGTGTTGCAAAAATTATCATTTACCTTCGTCTGCTTTATCGAAACTCTTTTCAGACCGCTGTATCTGATCTTCGGTAAATTGCGTTTGATTTTAACAGCACCCAAAGTTTTGAACAAACTTCTGCACATTTGTCAAAAAACTGTCTTTGTTTTCCGGATATACCATTGCAAAATCGTTCAAGCTAAAAAATAATAATGTTTAAATATAGAATTTTAGTATCGGCCGTTATAAAAAAGCGCAGTTTAGACCAAAAATAGCTTAAGCCATGAGTAACAAGCTGAACTTTTGTAAATAGTTTTATTTGGTCAAGAAGCTCAATTTTTTCTCTGCGAAAATTCTTGAAAGTGATTCGTAAGAAAGTGCGCGGGCGCAGAAATGTTTCGAGCTTCGGACTGGCTAAACCAAGACAATTTTGGGGACAATGTTCAAACACATTTTTTAAATCACAGAAAGAAAAATCAAAACTATACTCAAAAGCTTGGGTAGACCTATGTGTAGTAATTTACTTACCTAGAAATCTCTCTTTGTGGACTGCAAGGCACCCATTCCTCCAATTTTTCGAGAACTAATTCCACAAAATCCATGACACGTTTAACGTTGACGGAAGAACTTATCAATTAATGATACTAACCTTGTACGGATCACCTCACTGACCAGCTAAAACACAAATTTAAACTCACAGAACACTGAAGGAAGCCAGATGCGGTGGGGCGATCCCTTGAAATGACTTTTAACGAATCAATCCGACGACTGATTTCTACAATTTGGGGAATTTTTGCACAAATTTTCATTAAAAAAATTACATTTTATCTGTGTAAATTTATAACACAATGGGCTTTTCACCAACGCTGTTAAGAGTAACTGTTCTGTTGTGTAACATTTTTACACAAAATAAGTTGCATAATCCAATTGGTAACATTAAAACAGATTTATTCATTTATTTCAACAATTGTTTTATATTTTTGCACAATTTCAGTTGCACAGCGTACTGAAAATTGTTGCCTGGATATTTTTCTCTGTGTATAACGTCTTATACCTATCTTCAATTGTTTTTAAAATATTAACAGGTAAAAATTGACATTTTGTAACTTTAACAGGCTGTAACATCAAAACCTATCTTAGCTTTTTACAAGCTATCGCTTTAGATTACTTTTAGATTTAACCCAGGGTTAAATTAACCATGGAATATTTTAACCCTGAACTAATTCTAAATAGTATAAAATAGCTTTTGAAAAACCAAGATAGGAATGTAGAAACCGTTTTGTTCTATTCTTAATCGTTTTGATGTTACGGGCTGTTAAAGTTACAAAATGTCAATTTTCATCTGTCAATATTTTATAAAGGTTGAAGATAAGTATACGATATCATACATAAAATGTTCCTGAAATTTTTTGTAAAATCCAAAAATGCAAAATTGGACAGGGTGTTTCTTTAAAATAATAAAGGTGTTTGCAAAGTTTTCCCACAATTGGCAACACTGCAACTATGAATGTATTTCATAAATATACTTTACATGGACGTATTCAAGAACAGAAAGTTGTTATTGTATAGTTTCCAAAATAATCTAATAAGCCACTCACCTTGAGACACCCGGTAAATCTCATTTAAAAAAGTAACGTCGCCGCCTTAGCTCCGGTACCTTAATAATAATAAATTTCACAAAGACAAATAAATTTCACAAAATTTCACACACAAGCTACAGGATTTCACTAAAATTTTCAGATTTTTTCAAAATTTTACAAAATTTCGCAAACATTTCACAGAATTTCACAAAAATTTTACAGAATTTCACAAGCTGTGTACACATTTTGTAATGTTTACGCTAAGCAATCTGGAGAAGTACTAGCAGGTTAATGGCGAGTTTAATAGTATTAACAGAAAATTAGTTAAATCAAATAAATAAAATTCTAAACTTTAGGGCGGAATGTTATTGGTCGGATTTCCGCGAATCAGTCGGACAACTTTGGATCGAAACTCTTTGTCTGTTGTGCATTAGAAAAATAAAAAGATCTGTTGCGCTCCTCTTTTTTATCGTATTGAACATGAGACAAAACAGTATTTTTAGAAGCGAGACAGCTAGAGAGTTCACCTTAGTAGGTAGATCGATTTTTTTTACACTTTTTTGGTTACTTGTTATATTCAAATAAATCAAATTCTTGTAGATATTATATAGGGTGTTTTTGGACCGTTCTTTTGCCACTTAGTTATTGTTATCGTTATTCTGCGTCGGCGCAGTAGTGATTTGCTGTTATTTTTAATAGGTATAGCAACGCGCTGTATTTACAGAAGATAAAAAGTTGTACTTGAGGTTGTACTTATTGTTATGTTTTAGCATGTTTAAGTACTACAGATAATTTCTAAAATCTAATTTCATAAAAATTTAAACTTACTAGGTAACTTGGTAATTATTTAGTATATACGAGTTTCTGCCATTTTTGGTTTTTGATGAAAAATCCTTTCTGGAGGCACTTAGGGAGGTCCCTAGGACCCTGAATCGGCGACAGGAGAATTTAAAAAAAATTTGAGTTTTTAATTTTTTTTCTAAATTAACGCAATCTAACCTGAAAAAACTGAAATCAACTCAAGCCAACCCATACCAAACCAAAAAAATACATTACAACCTCGCCCTGCGGTACCCGTTTTTTTTATTAAAAAAAAAATAAAAAAATCCTTGAGGCCCTAGTATACTAAATAATTTACATCCTACACGGGTTTTTGCCATTTATAATTTTTCATGAAAAGCCGAAAAGTTCTTTATGAGGGCACCTACTATGGAGCCTGCCTAAAATCCAAAATCCGCGTCCGGCGATTTTTTTTAACGCAAAACGGGGTGTCGGGAGGGTTTGGATTGATTTGAGTCTGTTTACGTTAGGCTGAGGTAATTAAGTAAAAAATAAAAAAAAACAAAAATAAAAAAAAAACGCCGGACGCAGATTCGCGGTCCTTCGGACCCCCCAAAGTTTTCTTAAAAACCAAAAATGGCAGAAACCCGTATACTAAAATCTCTTAAGTCTTATTTAAAGCGACTTGGTTTATCCAAAACAAATATTTTTATATGGACCAATGAAGAATATGCACTGACAAAGTCAAAAATCTAATTTGATTGAGTCAAATAATTTTACGTGATATATATCATGTATACAAAAATGTTTTACTATTGGGAATAAAAACCAAGAAAGAAGGAATTTAAAAAAATCGTATTTGTATATTTATTTATAAACAAAACTTAATTTAGTTGTTTCAAATAATTTTATCTAACAATATTAAAATTATTAATTTATATAATTGAAACAATTATTTAGTCAATCTGAGCATTAAAAAAAATAAAAAGCAATTGAGTTGCTTTAAAAAATCAATTATTTAAGTATACGGTAAACAATATTTTTTTAAATATTATTATTGCCAAAAAAATTTAAACATATAATTTATTTAATTCACATGTACAATGTTGTTTGTCGTAACAAAATGTACTGTTGTCCGAAATAAATATATTTGTTTGATCCAAACTAGATTTATTTAATCCAAATATTTTTTTTCAAATAAATTGGTTTATTTGATTGAACCAAACACTTTTTTCTGTGCAGTTTTTTAATCCCTTAGTCTTTAAAAATTGAAAGTTTCTCATTATTTCAGTTAGCCAGTGTTCGGCCTTTCAGTTGTTTGGTATTTATTTGTTAGTGGTTTAGTCGTCTTTCAATATTTCTATCATTCAGTATTTAATTTATCATTTTGTCTAAGTTTTTTTAAAATTTTATTTGGTAGCCTAGCAGCAATTGTCTATTTATTACCAATACCATCAGGTTCTCTATTCTGGGTCGTATGTGACTATTTACATCGTGATATCAGTAGTGCTTTGGTCAATGGGAGGCTTTGAATCGTGTCGTCGTCGTCACACGTTATTAGAAAAAAGACGCCTATCAAACAGGCTTCTTTTGCAAACCGAACCTTCGACAGCTTCGGAGAAGTAGAATAGATTTCGCTGCAAACACTTAAAAATACCATCTATTCGAGCATCGCGGGACTATTTCCGTACCTCGGATTGTTTGAGACGAGGTATATCACATGACAGAGTTGGGCAGTAGTTAACAGCAAAAGTAGTTAACTACTTTTTCCGTAAAAGTAGTTGTACTCTGACTACTTTTTGCTCCTAGTAGTTATACTTAATAATTTTTTTTCTGCATAAAATAATCGCAAAAAGTAGTTCAAAAAGTAGTTTGAGTACTTGGTTTTAACTACTTTTAGTAATTTAATTATAATTTAAACGACACTTGATTTAACGCAGTTTAGTTCAGTTCGGATTCACACCCTCTAGGATCCCGGAGGAGTCCGGAATTATTTTTTTTA
Organism: Aspidapion aeneum; assembly: GCA_963576565.1. Taxonomy (NCBI): domain Eukaryota; kingdom Metazoa; phylum Arthropoda; class Insecta; order Coleoptera; family Brentidae; genus Aspidapion; species Aspidapion aeneum. The sequence goes on from OY755042.1 coordinate 15,228,575, forward strand.
ATTTGTTAGAAAGAAACCCCTTAGTCGAACTATTTGCTATAATCGAATTACTAATAAATTAGTGAGAACTAACACTGACCTGTTAACAGACACAAAAATGCTAAAAAGTTACTTTTATTATTTATAGCTGTTTTACATCGCAATTTTGATAGTCGATCTTTCTTAACATCGCTATTTTGGTACTCGCTAGCAGCTCTTCCCTTTTTAGAAAAAAGCAAATTAATCTAATTTTGCTTCATGAAGCAATTATAAACGCTCAGGTTCTACCACAGCATATTTTTACACGGATATCCACTTCATCTATTTTACGAAAATCAAACACAGTAACTGTATAATGTATTCTAGGTAGAACTAAAAGGAAATCTAAAAACTAAATATTGAAATTTGATGGTACGAGAAGTATATTTGTATCGTGGGTTTATTGACGCAGTTGAATGTTTAAATACTTGATATAACCTTAAAAGTAAAATAACTATATTTACTCTTGCAGCATAAATATTACATAAAATAAGTGATTCCAATTAAAGAAGTGTTTCAGTCAGTATTCATTTAGACGATACATTACGCAAGGCAATTGCGATCTTTGCATCTATAAATAACCCACAGTTTATTCACCTGATTTGAAGTATCATCAATAATTTAAAAGGATTTTCCCCGATCGGAGAATCTAAATATCAAAAAAAGTAAATTATGACTGAAATCGAGCCCACCTGGCGGCTGATTATGGACGGTAGACTATGTTATCATTTATACATCGTCCGATCAGGGGCTCTATTCTAATAGTTATGAGAAGTGATGCTTAACATCGTATGAAATGTCTTATCTCTCTTATCTATGCTATACTAAAATCGAATTACTACTTAATTAGTGGGAACGAATGCTCAAAAGTGACTTTTATTATTTATCGCTGTTTTGTTACAATCGCTTTTTTGATACATCGCTATTTTAATAGTCGCTGTTTTGTTACAGCACTGTTTTGTTAGTCGCTCTTTTGTTACATCGCTATTTTGTTACAATCGCTGTTTTGTTACATCGCTATTTTGTTATATCGCTATTTTGATAGTCGCTCTTTCATTATATTGCTATTTTACACAAATTTTCTTTTTTAGATGAAAACGAATGTAAATATCGACCTTGTGACGTTTTCGCACACTGTACCAATACATTAGGCAGTTTTTCATGTACGTGCTTTCCAGGCTATCATGGAGATGGATTTCACTGTGAAGGTAAGTGTTTTAAATTATGAAAGCGCCTGCACCCAACCGTACATCGATATAAGGGAAATTTGATTTTCTTTCCCCAAAAAATTTGGTGATTTTAACTTCCTTTTCTGAAAAATTAAAAAAGTAAACCTGAAAACTGAATTTTTTCTTTGATATTACATAAAGATGTTTTCAAAATCAGTGAAAAACTACCTTGATAATGATATATATATATATATACTCAATATTTTTAATTTTTGTATTATTTAGTTATATTTTTAGTATTTTTTAATTTTTGTTTTTATTTGATATTTTTTTAATTAGTTATAACAACCTTTAAAATAGTAAGACAAGAATGTAGATAAAAATAATAACATTTTAAAATATTAAATACTGAGTATACTAAATGTGCCAGAGGAAATTTAGTTTGATAGGTGGATTCCTCATAAGAAAAAGCAAAGTAAATTAAATAATATTTTGGTAAATAAAAACGCGTTAGACGCCTACACAAAATATTAAACTTTTAAAAACCTTCCCGTAGCTTAAAAATAGCTTAATGTTTCAAGAAACTGGTAGGACCTTATGCTTAAACCCCAAAAGAAAATTCTTGAAATAAATTCGTATAAAAACATCATCAAAGTTTTTTGAAGAAAATGTGTTATTTGGGTGTATTTTGACCTATTTTAGAAATATCGTCGTGATGACTGTCTGTGTGTGTATGTGTATGTGCATTTCTGTCCGTAATACGATAGCTTCGAAACCGCTGAACCGATTTTCATAAAATTTTCAAGTAAAAAAATGTTCGACGCTCTAATAAGCTGATTAGATTTTGGTCAAATGGAGTATCGCATCAATATGCGGTTTTCGGAATATTGTAGACTACTTTTTACTCAATAATTTGTGGTGCCAAAACTTCATCGGATCTTTAGTTTTTGAGATATTTATAGAAAACTATTTTCCAGGATGATATATCATGGCTTCACTTAAAGTGTTCTAATAGGCTAGCTAGGAAGGTATCAGATCCGTCAGGGATCCATTTATTTAGATTCAAATACAAATTAATTCATGAACTGTTTTTTTTTCTAAATAACAGTCGATTTGGTTTGCAGAGTATTTTCTAACTTGACGAGTCATAACAATAACTCTGAAACTGGTAGTTATATCTTATCAAGTCAAGAAAGTTGCTAATATCGTACCAGCGAAATAAAGTAGTAGATGTGGCTTAAGCTAATCAGATATGCAAATGAGAAAAGTCTTCCTGTAACGATTCCAGAAAGCATGTAGTTAACCACACACTTAAAAAACAATTTCTTCTGCAAACAAGCACGTTTTAATAAAAGGTGTGATCACGCATGTAAGTATCTAGGAAGATGACCGATAATTGATTAGAAACGAAATGCTCGGGTACGAAGGAGCATGCAACTTCACATGAAACTACTTATTAAGAAGACTTGTTAAAAGTTTGAGTTCGCAAAAATACGCATAAAGAGCATCAAAAGAAATAAATTGGTAAAAAAAAATTTTTAAGTCACAAGCTTTTATAAAATGCACTAAAAATTAAAAAAATATTATTTAACATTCTAATATTATCATAATAATAAAAGCGATGGCCGACTGATGGAAATTTTGACGATGTTAGCAGAAAAATGCAGAGGTACCAAACCCACCCAACCCGACCTAAGATACCCCAGCATTTCTCTGACATAGGTATGGCAATCGCATAACATTGCGGCACATCAAACATATCTTTGATGACCTGCTATGTTGAATATTCTTTAAGTGTTTAGATCACAAATTTATATTAACTTATGCTTTGATTTTATTATGCCATCGCTTTTATTATTATGATAATATTAGTCTGTTAGATAATTATTTTTTAATTTTTAGTGCATTTTCTAAAAGCTTGTGACTTAAAAAAAAAATTTTACCAATTTATTTTATCTACTTTTTAGTGTCAGCTATCTACTCTGTTAAATAAAAATATTTGTTCAATACCAGAACAGAAGAGTTTATCCTAGATTATAATGAAATCGCTGATCGTGAGTTGTTTGGAAACTCATTTTTGTATTGGGGGAAGGAGAGGGTGGGGGTAGAGGTAGAAATATATTTTTTGTTTGGGCTGTATTGTCATCGGACCTTTATGCATATACCAAATTTTATTAAAGTCATTTGAAGTGAAGTGTGTCAAAAACGCATTTTTTATGGAAGGGGGTGGGGGACAGGGGTGGGAGGACATTTTTTCATTATTGTGGTATTGTCATCGGACCACTATATGTATACCAAATTTCATCCAAATCGGATAATGGGAAGTGTGTCAAAAACGCTTCACAAGATTTGATAGTTAGTTAGACAGAACATCTGAAGCTAAATAAAAGCTTGTAAAAAAAGCGAAAAAGGGGTTTCTGGACCCGCCACTAAAAAAAATATTTGCCCTGTTTTCAAGTCTATATCCAAAATGATCTATTCTTTCGGAAAGCTTGTTTTCTTTTACGACAAAAAAACATGCTATTCACAAGAAAAGCAATTATCTTTGGTACAAAGAATATTATTTGTATATATTTGCAGTTCTTTAAGGATATAATAGAGAAATTTCTAATCGAGTTTAGTCTAACATATGGAAATATAAGGGAAGAATATTGTAGGAACAGAGTTTTTTTTTTGGATTTTTGGGGGTTTTATCGTGACGTAACACAGTTTAAGTTAGGTTTACTTACATTAAATACATCTTGTCTACAAAATGTGTATCTTCTCAGCGGCGTAGTGAGGGCAGGGCGACCGGGGCACCTGCCCCGGGCGTCAAAGTCAGAGGGCGCCGAATGGGGGGGGCGCCAAACTTTAACCTTGCCCCGGGCGCATGAAACCCTCATTCGCCGCTGATCTTCTAGATACGCTCGACTTCTGACTATCGTACTTGTCTTCACTGTTAACTACGCGTAGGACGTTACATTCTCAGCTTACAACTAACTGCTAAACTCTTTTGGAGATGCTTCTATTAAAAACCGTTTGCCATTGATAGGATATCGAGATGTGTTTTGTTTCCTGTATAAACATCATCGATGCCCGGTCGATCACATACGATTTTTAGTCCGTATATTATTTATTACACGTTTTATTACAAATTGAACTATATACAGAACTTCATTTCCTTAGATTGTTTAGGGTTAATGTAAACTTGCTTATAAACGTAACTTGTGTCATTTAGTTAATAGGATTTTATTTTCTATCCTGACAATATAGCAAAGATTGATGTCTGCATTATAAACCTATAAAATTAAATTTTTCATACCTACTAAACAGCGCGTTTCCAATTTGTGTTTTCTCCAAACAGGCACGATTAACAAAGTTCTTTTTAAACAATGCTAAAATACCTGACAAACACTTTTTCAAATAACAAATTACTAATTCTTTGAAATATTATTGTTGATAATGTTAATTTCCAAAAATTTCGCGAGTTCGTACTCTAAGAAAAATTTAAAATTTTTGGCTTGACACCTAATATAGGATAGGATAGGATTTAAATGGCTTTGTTTAGATTTCAAAGGGTGAAGTCTAGTATTGGTATAAGTTTTAGGGGTGACGTTCACATTAATCGAAATATATTTTATTTATTAAAAATCAAAATCTCGAATAATTTTAAAAATTTTAGACAATAAAAATTTCAAAAATTAAATTGTTGAAAATTAACATTAAGTGGAATTGAAAATTGTCGAATATAACTAAAAATTAAAATATCGACAATCAAAATGTTGAGACTACAAAATATTTAAAATTAAAACATTGAAACTACAAAATATCGAATAAAATGAAATTGGTTAAGTTGGTTGGTTAGGTGGGTTGGTTAGGTTGGTTGGTTAGGTGAGTTGATTGGTAGAGGGGTTGTTTAGAACGATTGGTTGGATAGGTTGGTTATGTGGGTCTTTTAGGTTTGTTGTTTAGGTTGGTTGGTTAGGAGGGTTCGTTAGGATGGTTGGTCAGGTTGGTTAATTAGGTCCACTGGTTAGGTTGGTTGGTTAAGTTGGTTGGTTGGGATGGTTGGTTCGTTAAGTTGGTCATGTTGGGAGGTGGGGTGTGTTTTGGTTAGTTTGGGTTGGAAACTTAAAATAGTTAAGCAGTATCAAAAGTGACATGAGAGGATTTCAAATGTTTGATTGTCAAGGTATTTCTGAATTATTTTACATTTTGATTTTTGCCATAAGATGTTCGAGATTTTGAATTTCGATAAAATGTATATTGATATTGTAAACGTCACTCATTATTTTGTAAGAGCTGTCAAGATTTAAAAAAAAGTTGTATCAAAAATGAATAAATGGAGTATCAAAGGTTTAAGGTGCGAAAGTCATTTTTTGAGTCATATGGGTATTCTTGTAGTGTCACAATTAAGGATACTTATCGTAAAGCAAGTGCTTGTTCTATAATAAGGGTGAGTGTTAGTGTCAGTCGGCCATTTTGTGGTTAGCTTTTCCTAAGTTCTTCTTCGATATTAGCTTCCTTAATAAATTAGTCACAATAAAAAAGAGACAATCATTTACTTTTTTGCCTACTAAAAGATTTCAGAGGGATAAATACTTTAATTTTTAGCTATTAATAGTATTAGAAGAATAATCTTAACAGAATGGTTTTAATTTAATTCAAAATAAAGAAGTATTCCATTGCCACTTCTGTTTATGTAACCACACCACATGGCCTAGTCCATTAAAACCGATCGAGAGTACCTAGTGATAGTTTAGGCAGCCGCCACGCATGGCTTAAAAGAGTTGTATAATTTTTGTCGGGCACATTATTTTATATCTATTGGTAGTAGTAGTTTTTAGGTAGGTGCATTATTTTCCTAAAAATGTTATCTACTAAAACTGCAAAACAGAGTTACTACATTCAGTCCTTTTAAGAAAAAATCAGTGAACAAACTTGCTTGAAGACTTAAAGAGTGACAAGAATAGATAACTCCGAAAATGCACATTTTATAAAAAGATATCTTGGGATTTTCTCAAAACTATCAATTTCAAGTTATCTAGTTGTTGCACTAAGGGGACGAAATGTAAACATGGTGGCCCAAGAAATCGTGAGCGCAGGGAAGAAGGGTAATCTATTCCATTCGCATTCTCTGGTCACAATCGAAGACTGCTGACCCAATAAATACTGACATTTATTTCAAGCCCGAGTGCCAATCGATCTCTAGGAATCTAGAAACCGTTTAGAAGGTCGTGACTTAGACAAGGATATTATTTTAAAGCCAAGTTAATAAAACTTCTTTGGTGCACTTCAGTTTATAACCCCGAGTAATATGAAATTGCTCGAAGATTCCGTTTTCAGTTGGAACTAATGGGCTTTATTATTGCAGATAATTGTAGAAAATATTTAAAACATGCACAAGGAAGTGAGTGTGTGTAAACAAACAAGTGCACTACAAGTATTTTGTTGAGATTCTTCCTTCATTTGTTGAATCGGTACTAATAATTGTGCAGTGTGTAGTGGTGATCGTGTCAAAAAGAAGAAAAAGAAAGTTGATCCGATTTCAAAAAAATATATATATATATCTTTGCGTTTCAGATGATTTTGAAACCTTTTTGTCGCGCCGTCTTTCTGTAAGTCTGTCTGTAACGACCAACGCGCTTAAAAAACAAAAATTACTTCCCTGATTTTAATGAAATTTGGTACCTAGGTTGGGTTTTAGTTTTAAATATTATAGAAAAGAAATATAAAGAGCAAAGAATAACTTTTGACAAAAAATGTAACTAAAATGCAAATAGAATTATACATTTATTTCTTAAAGCTATGTACTTAACACTTAACATATAATCTCGGTAATAGTTAAGTTAAATTAAAGTTTAATTAACTTGGATCTGATACCTTCAGAGCGCAATAAAACACTTTAAGTGAACCCCACGCTATATCAGCCTTGAAAACAGTTTTTGTAAATATCTCAGAAACGGCCCCGGACCAAATTTTTATACCTGCTTAGCCACGAAAAATTTTTGTTTCCAATATTCACGGGTACTAAAATTTTCGTTTATTCCTTAATCTTTCGTAATGCTTTTTTTATATAATTTTCAGCCGATGAACAAAATACATTGATTCAATGTAAAAATTAATTGTATCAATAAACGTGTTCCTTGTATTTATAGTCATGTACAACTAATCAATGTTTTTTAGTTCATCGGCTGAAAATGAATACATTACATTTTGTTTTACTTATAAAAAGATAAGCTTTGGTAGAAAATTTTATTGTACTTAACTTGTGTATTTAACTTTTGTTTATAACATGTTTTAGGGACAAAAACAAATTATTTAAAAAAAAACATGTGTTTAAAGTAATTTTTTCAATGTCGGCGCTAGCAACGGTTGGTAAAGTCGCAAATTTATTGGAATACTATAAGAATCACCAACTCTACAATCGTTCCAAGTTTCAATACCACGTTTAGCAACAAAACTTCTTTTTTTAAACTGTCAAAAAACTATCATTCGCACTAATGAATTTCGACTAAAATCTAAACAGGTCTTTACAGTATTGTACAATATTTTACCTGAAGATTTCATAAAAATCGTTTTAGCGATTTAGGAGCTATCGCGTTACGACACACACACATACACAAACACACACACAGACAGACAGACGTCACGACGATATTGCTAAAACAGATTAAAATAAACCCAAATAATACATTTTCGGCGTTATCTGAAAAGAAAATCGTCGAAGGTATTATTCTTCTCTTGCCATTGCTGCGCGGGCATGGAAGGTAAAGATAAATTTGATAAACCTTTGTTCACACATTATTACGCTTTAACTTCTCTGTCCCAAAATTTCAACAATTTTTAGACCCAACCGACGCCGAAGTTTGCTTTTTTTATTTATTTTTTCAAAAAAGAGGTGGTCTATAAAGTGAACCACCGCGCCGCCGCGCCGTTGGGTCGAAAAACTGGTGGCACATTTTATAGACCACCGTGCCGGTAAGAGTTAAAGAGACTACTCCTGGATGCTTATAAAGTAACAGGGGATATCTTAATGAACTATTAATCCAAGAATTTGAGATATAAAAGTAAATATCCTACCTTACACATTGCTTCGTTCTTAAATTACCGATATTTGTTGAAGGATTGTGAATGAAAACTACGCCTACTAAATTGTTTTATGTCAATATATATTCTCTTATACAGGGTTCGTCAACGATAGCCATTGAAAAATGTGTGAGCTGAAGTAAGATCGCTATTTAAATAAATGGCACTAAGAGAGATAAATAGTTTAGCGCTGTTGTCAAGTTAGCAATTCAAGAAAATGGTTTTCTTTTCGCGATCAAATGACGTTACTCTTACCGGCTGAGTAGGCCAAAGACAGCGATGCATAAAATCCTTAAAACCCCTTGATTTTAATTGCTGTAGCGCCATCTCTTAGATATCATTTGAAATGTATGACTAATAATCAATACTGCGAATCCGTAATTAAGTGTACAGGTAGAGCTTTCTAACATAGCAAAAATGTTAAAGGAGGTTACTACACGCACAAACAAAATATTCCACAAATTCGACATTATGGATAACAAATTTCTTGGTCTTTATGTGTACCAATTTATTCTCAACCAGAGTTAGAAACCAATACTTTGAAAAGTAACTATTACATTACAAATTACTTTACAGGAATGTACTTAGAAAACTGTGTAATTAATTACAACAAAAAATAACTTAATTATAAATTTCCTACTTGCAAAATAAAAAAAACTTGTTCATAATTTACAAAATGTATAAATGCTAAAAGCCCTCTTTCTTCGTAACAGTGGCGTGTCGTATAGAGGGCCAGGGGGGGGCGTCCGCCCTTCTGCGCTTGGCGCCCCTGGCTCCTTTGAGAAAAAAATAGAATTAATAGTGTTATTATTTTAAAAAAAGGTTTGTAATTTATTTGACTCCCATACCTATATTTGCGCCCCTTAAGGTCTTCGCCCCCCGCCCTTTTATCCACGACACGCTGCTTAGTAATATATTCCGAACTTACCCCTTAAATTCAGTACGAAACATGGATTGCTTTCAATAATAAAAGCAAAATAGATTTTTACAAATAATAACAATCACTTTAGTAATTCAATTGCATTTTTGTAATTTCATTATAATTGTAAAATTATTTTTCAATTATTTTAAAAACTTAAATAATTGCAATTACCATAACACCGCATTTCACCTTATTATTTTTTTTTCAAGAGGAATGGCCCCTTCATTTAAGGGGCAAAAATAAAATTTTAAAAGGAGTAGTAAAACGTGACAAAAAAAATTTTCTGCAGACTGAAAACAGTAGAGGGGCAAGAGGTTTAGGGCTGTCATACATCCCTACCCCCAAAAATGTTGTCCCCTATTCTGTTTCCTGGATAGTGTATGGTGACTTTTAGCAGCTTGACTTCGTGAGCCGCCGCCAGAAGATCGAACACTTGAGCGGCATTTAAGCGCGACTTTAATAAAAGAGCCAGGTTATTGTCTAAGAAAAAATTCTTTAAAAAATTGAATTTTTCCTCGATTTAATGTTTCCTGAATAAAGCTAAAATAACGAAATAAATAATAGTGACTATTTCTTCGTCTTTTAAAAGTGGAAATCTTACTTTGATTGCTCCTGTTTAGTAATAAAAAACTATTAATGAATTTTGAGTCACAGCGGCAAACGCTCCTGAATATGCGCGTCTTTGGTCCCTCACTGACTTCTTGCTTTCCATAAGTTCATCCTCTTTTATACGCTTTCATAAAGGCTAAACGTTTGAAGTCGAGCCCTGTATATTCCCAGAAATATGAGGTGGCTTAAGTAGCTAGTTACCATTGCACGAATATGCCATATAAATCAGAGTTACCATTCCCACATTAGTTCGTACGCAGGATGATTAATGGTTCTCCATATTTATAAGATTTTTGCCAATTACTTGAAATGCCATCAATCATTTTCTACAATAGTATGTAAGGTCACGGTCAGATAATCCTGCTTTTCGACAAGCAGGGGTCCTCATCCTGCTCGTTTAAAATATTTTGCTAGTTAATTAATTTTGATCAAGTGTGAAATGTATAGCTAATTTTTTAAATAGATAGATTACTGTAAAGTTAATTATAGTAGAATAGTATGTGTGTATATGTATAGTACACCTATTTGAAACTTAATTAATTTAGTTTTTTTACTTTCCTAACCTGCAAAGTAATACCGAAAAAAGGTACTGTTTTTAGCGTCGGCGTAGCGCCATTAGACTTACTGGGCAAAGAGCTTTTGTATTTTTGCTTTGCAAAAAAAATTGGGTAACCAAAAAAAAGAAGAAGGCAATAAGATATTGCAGAATTATTTTGCTGCATGGAGTCCCTTTCAGTTGTTAGGGAGGGGCATATGGAGCTTTTCAAGGAGTTTAGTTAATCTCTAAAAACAAATTCAAACAAAGTAACTGGCATTTTTAGAAAAATCGAACTTTTCCCCAAATTTAATGTGTATTCTTACTTACATTTTGGAATAAGAATTTTTTGAATCGGTTAAGAAATAACGGAGTTATAAATGATTTAGACCATCTTACTTCATTTAGGCCCATAATATTTCAAAACTTTAAATTAATTTTTCTCGGTTTTAATAAATTTTACGGATACTTTATTTTAATTTTGGGTAGCTAAAATGACCTTCCTAGAATTTTTTATAAAATAGTTATGTAAAATTCCGGGCCCCCCTGCCCCCACCCCTTTATATACGCCACTGCACAAATTATTGAGCAAAATGTAATCTACGATATTCCGAAAACGTTGATGCAATGCCCCGTTAAAATACTCTGCCAATATATGGGCCCCTAAGCTCACACTAGGTACTATAGTTATAGTGTACGTGTGAGCTAATATAACTAAAAACTGAAATATATTTTATTCAACTCCAGACTAAATTACCTTTTGTTTGATACCACACAAGCCATGTTTTGACTTAGAACTCAAATTTTTTAAATCTACCCCCCCCCCTAAAAAAAACAAAAACTAAAATGTATTTTCCTAAACTCCGGACTCAATTACCTTTCGTTTGATATCACACACGCCATATTTTTACTTAAACTCTAATTTTTGAAATATACCCCCACCCTTTTTTTAAAATAAATTAAAATGTATTTTGTTACACTCCAGACTCAATTACCTTTCGTTTGATATCACACACGCCATATTTTCACATAAACTCTAATTTTTGAAATCTACCCCCACCCTTTTATTTGGTTTGTGTTTGGTGGATTATGTTCATTTTTAAATGGGACCATCTCGACCTAAGACCCAGCCTAGGTACCAAATTTCATTAAAATCGGCCAAGCGGTTTTTTAGTTATGCGCGTTGGTCGTTACAGACAGACAGACATACAGACATACAGACAGACAGACAGACAGACAGACAGACAGACATACAGACAGACAGACAGACAGACAGACAGACGGCGCAACAAAAAAGTTTCAAAATCATCTGAAACTCAAAGATATATAAAAATTTTTGAAATCGGAGCAACTTTTTTTTTCTCGAAAAAATTAGGATCACCATAGCTCACACTACTATAGTATAGTATATGTGTGAGCTAAAAAACTGTCATTATTATCATTGAGCAATGAGCAATGAGCTCGTTAGAGTGTCGAGCCATGTTTTACCTGAAAATTTTATTATTTTATGAAAATCGGCTCAACGTGTTACGGACACACACATACAGACATCACGGCGATATTGCTGATATGTCAACATACACCCAAATAACAATTTCGTTGTTATCTAAAAAAAAATTCCTCGAAAACAGTGGCGTATATAGAAAAAAGTTTCGGGGTGGGCCCGAGATAGTTTTGGGGGGACCCAAGACCTCATGAGGCTGTATTTTATGCTATTTTATGTTTGTATTCATAAAATATATGGAAAATATCCAAAAAAATCTTAGCTTCGGGGGGGGGGGGGGGGGACTGCTCGAAAATAATACCTTCTCTAACCATTGCTGCGCGGGCTAGGAAGGTAATAACCGAGCTAATATATAGTTTCAGCACGATACTTATTTTTTCCTAATATTTTATTTAATAACCAAAAATTAAGTCAGATAAATAAAAAATCATTTTCTTGTCGCCTCATAGTAAATTTGGGACAAGAATCTCAATATCGAATCAATAGATTTTCGAAATTTTACACAGGTATAAAGGTATCACTTGGCCCAATTTCCCTATTTAACATATAGGAGTAAAGGTTAACTCTAGAAGAGGGTGTGTGCTACAGAAATTTCAGGATAGCTAAAAAGTGTCCCCCTCACAAACAAAATCAACGTGTGCAAAGATTTTTTAAATTCCATCCAAAATGACCCAAAAAAGCTAAACTCTGTATAAACTTTTTATTAGTATCTACATATTTATTGTGTCTGATTTAAACTCTATAGCTCCTGTAAGCTGCAATGCAACCTTTATCGAATTTGTGAGAGCAAATACTTAGAATCTGAGAATTTCACGAAGTCTTTCTGTCTTTTCTTTATCAAAGCGCTAACTAATGTAGCAAAAAATAAGTGTAATTTATACGCCATCAGATAAAGCATAGCCTACGGCTTGATGGTCAGCTTTGTGTGGTTAAAGATCAATTATGTTAACCGCAAACAAGAAAAAGGTAGTAAATTATTGAATGGCTACTTGAAAAACGTCTTCTATTCATCTATTACGCTAGTTTTTGTTACGTCATTTGTTTTGCTAATATTAGACAGTTAACGTGGATAAGCACTTCGTACTGTGTATTTGTTCGCTAAGCTAAGCAAATCCTACAATCGTGTTGGCACCGCTACGGGTTTACGTCAACCAACTGCAAATTAGAGATTTATTGAAAAAATTAAATTTTTATAACTTTAACAGTCGTTGTGGTAGTGGTTCAGGTTGTTAACTAACTACTACTATTAAAAGCCTGCTAGCCTTATTTTACAAAATAAATGTTTTAAATGTTGGAAACTGGTGATCATTCTTAATAAGAGCCTAACCAAATATGTATAAAACAAACAAAAAAAATTACCACTATTACAGCGAAAGGGCTCCGTAGCAAACGGCAGTGGTACAAAATGACATTTCGATAGTGCGCAGGCGCAGTGCTTTCCACTATCACAAAGAAGTGTCGTAGAAGCGCGCCAAATACTCCCTATTATGTCAATTTGCTACAAACTGCCAAGCGTTAAACTGACCAATGGATTTTGCAAACTTATGCCAACCGACGAATACGTAATACGAACGCGGGGCCGGGCGGGGTATCCACTTAATTATTGTAGTTATTGCAACCATAATATTCCAACCATTATCTAGAGTTCTAGACTAACAACTTAGAGAAATAGAAAATTCTTTTGGGACAGAATGCAGTGCACTAGTGCGCCCCAAGCCAATTTTTGTATTTTGTATATATTTTACGGTATGCTTCCATGACCACTTTTACCAACTACTATACGTATGTGTGGTTCATTACGTATGTGTGGTTGTCTTATTTTGCGTTCAAAATATCTCTCTTATAACCTATGTATCCATCTAAACTCTCATTTGCTATAGGGAAAAGGGGGGTAAAATGGGGTTTATCGCAGTTTTGAGTAAACTGCGCATGAATAAAACCTCTTAATATCAGATGTTTTATTCCCATGACTGGTTTAACTATTTGCAATATGATTGGTGTCGCTCGACTGAGCTTAAGTTGGTTTTTGCTCAGCATGTCATGTGTGCGCTGTTTATTGTAAAATAGCTTGCGCATTTTAGCTCACACATATACTATACTATAGTAGTGTGAGCTAATTTTTTTGAGAAAAAAAAAGTTGCTCCGATTTCAAAAATTTTTATATATCTTTGCATTTCAGATGATTTTGAAACTTTTTTGTTGCGCCGTCTGTCTGTCTGTCTGTCTGTCTGTCTGTCTGTCTGTCTGTCTGTCTGTATGTCTGTCTGTCTGTCTGTCTGTGTGTCTGTATGTCTGTCTGTAACGACCAACGCGCATAACTCAAAAACGGCTTGCCCGATTTTAATGAAATTTGGTACCCTGGCTGGGTTTTGGGTCGAGATGGTCCCATTTAAAAATGAACAAAATCCACCGAACACAAGCCAAATAAAAGGGTGGGGGTAGATTTCAAAAATTAGAGTTTGTGTAAAAATATAGCGTGTGTGATATCAAACAAAAGGTAATTGAGTCTGGAGTTAAAGAAAATACATTTTAGTTTTTAAAAAAATGGTGGGGGTAGATTTGAAAAATTAGAGTTTAAGTCAAAACATGGCTTGTGTGGTATCAAACGAAAGGTAATTGACTCTGGAGTTCAATAAAATATACTTCAGTTTTAGTTATATTAGCTTTCACGTAGATACACTATAACGATAGTATCCAGTGTGAGCTTAGGTGCCCATAGATTGGAGTATTTTATAGACTTTTTAAAATTTTGTTTACATTGAACAATAAGTGGGTTTATGTATATTAATCATAATTAAACGCGTTGCTCGTAAAATTAACCCTTTACTTATATGATTTTTGTTTGAAGTTAACTAGTGGATTGAGGCAAATCGGGGTTTTTTCATGGGGGCAAAACGGGGTATTTTGTTATACCTAGTAACCCATACCCCATTTTGTGAAATGGGGTATGGGTTGCTATTTGCAAGTTGTATTTTATGTTGCCTTTGCAAAAAATGGACGCAAAATTTATGTAGGAGATCCGACAGCGATGACTATGTCGCTGTTATTCCTCATAAAGTTTGTAAATACTAAATTTAATTATTATTAATGTATTTTTCTGACAACTTCTTATTTTTTATATAGGTATTTTAATCTTGTTTAGTATTTTAATAAATAAAACTTCTTACAAAAATATTGATTCTAAATTACACAACCGGCCCGCCCGTTTCCCCACATATAGGTACCCCATTTTATCCCTTATGCGGGGCAATATGGGGAAAAATGGGGCAAAGTCAATTTTTCACAAAAATAAAAACAAAAGTATGATGTAGTTCTAAATCGCTTAAACTGAAAATTAAAATATAACGATAAAATATCTAGCCAACTTAATTCCAAATGACGACCGCAATGTTGATCATTTAATAGGAGAAATAAGACTATATAATTAAGTATCCCATTTTGCCTCCCTTTTTTCCTACTAACTACTTCATTTATGTTATTTTTGTTATTAATCAGTGTCACATGTACGCCAGTCTCACTCAGTTCTTGCCCTAGTTTTATCACTTGGTGTGATTAAATTCAAAATTATTTGCATTTTGTTCCAGTGGCGGCTGCTACAGGGAGCGCAACTCCCAAAACTAGACAACAAACTGTATTTTTAATTGATTTATTTAAAAAAAGTTAAATCTTCCTGTACGACATGTCTAGTTCTTTTTTTTAGTCTGTGGTTAACAAAAGGCGATTAATTGGGTAAACTTTTTTAGCGCAAATAATTACAAACCGGCAGCACCGCGCGGGACAAGATTACATTTTTGTTTTCCAAATGGAAATAAATACCGTCGAGTATATAATTACCTGTGCAAATTTAAATACGTTGACATATGAACTTCAATTACAATTAAAATATTTAGGGCCACATAGACCGGACCTAAAAAACCTAAAAATTAACCAAAATTTTAGAGCAAGTACTAAAAAAATTATACGATGCTGAAAACTGGTTGTACACTGAAAAACGAAATGTTTTTTTTTGCTTTATTTGTCTTATTATGAACAATCCACGAAGTGATCCTGCGTGGGTGAAAAATTCGACACAAAGTAAGTTCTATTTATTTAAATAACCACATAGAATTTTCTATTCTAGGCAAGGCTGATATTAGGTGCCAATTGAATAGTGACTATAGGCAAAACATTACCGAACATAATGAAAATGTGGCAAAAAATAGATATATACTTAGCAGGATAATAGACTGTTTCAAATTCTGTGGGATTTTTGAGGTTGCTCTACGGGGCCATGATGAGTCTGAAACTGGTGGAATCCGAGCACTTTGCGCATGTAAAAGAAAGCCGAATAGACTTTATCTATAAATAAATAAACTGAAAACTACACCAAGTAGCTGCTTGTTTGTAAAATACTAAAATAAAATTGTTTAGGTTTGGTTTTTTTTATCTCCTTTTCCATGCAATATAGATTTCTGCCCCCCCCCCCACCGAACCGAACCCCCCCCCCCCAATGAACTGCTTTGTTTTCTTTTGATGTAATATTACACAATATTTTTACATCCTGTATTATCAAGGCAGTTTAAACGTGTGATTAAATTAAATGTTCTTCTCCTAATGTAACCTCCAGGTATAACGTTTAAACGCTTGTGTAAGTGTTCGCAAAAAAATCCAGAAGCTAGTTCGTAGTTAAAGGTGGCTAAAGGCTATTTTACACGCATATCATGTACACGTGTATATTTAAAACATTAAAGCGTCACCTATAGCCACGACTATTTTCTTTGTCGACTAAAATACCGTTAAAGCAAACTTTTTTGGACTATCGAATTTTCCTTAATGAGTTCGATGACCACTAGTTCCTTTGATTTATCTTTGCAACGCCTCGAGTAAATTAATTTTAACTAAAACATCATTATAAACAACATTTGAAACAAGAAGTATTGGTTTTGATTGCCGTTCTCCGAAAAAAAAGTGATTATTTTTAGAATATTTTCAGTAACCCCAAATTACCGTTTTTTTTCGATTTGTGGTTGTTTCACCTAAAAACTTGAATATTGGTTTTGCACAAAGTATTACTGGTTTCCATCTTGAATTTTCAGTAGAATTTACTTTAAATTCTGCTTTATTTTCTGTCTGTGCGGTCACTACTTTGTACGCACCTTGTCTTAGTGAACGTTAGTGAACGATTTCAGGGTAAACCTTGATTATTCAACCTCACGGGTTGAGCTTTTGCACACTAAAGGTGCTACCCTAAGGCAACTTTTGACTTTTAAGAAGCAGTTTTTCAAAAAATCGTATTTTTAGAAACTAATATGTAAACAAAACAAAAAGATTTTTTTTTAGAAAATATTATTTTCTTAAAATGTGTTTACTACACACGAAACATTAAAATAAAAATTAAAAAAAAAAATCTTGCGGCAAATTGTACCGCAGCGAATTGTCCCCGCGGCGAACCGGCCCGTGGCGATCTTGCTGCGGTGAATCGGCGGCGGCGAATTGTTTCATTCCCCTCAGCTACAACTGAATTTTCCTTTGAAGTACCGACTCCTGTCAGATGGCGTCGCATGCCGCGGGTCTATGCGTCGCGCACTGTTGGCCGCGGCTGCGATCCACATACTCGGGGACATACTTGTTCGGCCTCGCAGCAAAGCATGCGAATTCTGCATCAAAGGAACAGGAAGAGTTTTTAATCTCATCGATCAGCTAATCGATGTAACCAAACGGGTTCTTGAAAAGTTCTGATGCGATCCAGATGTCATCAAACAAGTTCTTGTTGACAACAATAGCCATCGGTACGTGTAGTCGATGCCTGTTGAAGGATGGATTTATATCATAATCTCAAATTTCAAGCTTTTAAAATCTCAGAAATATTTTTGATAAATGTTGACAATAAACAGTTTTGGGGCAAAATTGGCAATACATTTATTGAAGGAAATTTATTGAATGATTGATCCAGTTCATCAGATTCGGACGAGAAATTTCTTTTAAGTTAACGAAAACCTCATACAAAAATCTTGTATTATGTCGAGAAAACGGTGTAACATTACAGTTTAAGTCACTTTAAACCCACTTTCGAATTATTCGAGACGCGGTTAAGGTAGGTAATAAAATTTACACAGAATTCAAAAATTAGGTTAAACGCATCGGGTTCTTCTAATTTTGGATAACCTTATCGCTTATGGCTGTGATAATCATATGTTCTATCGACTGATGGCATCGATAGCAACAATCAGATGAATTTCAGACTAGTTTAAGAACTCTCCCATACGCGAGGCTTTAAGGCAACGCTGCACTGGGCTCAGCTGGCAAATGACTTCAAGGATTTCCTTATGACGCGACGGATGATAAGACTCTCATGTGAACAATATATCATTTAAACAATGGCCCCTGCGGATTATCCTTCCGGTTCATACATACGTCCTTTGTGAAACGGGCCTTATTGTTCATATTTTTTTTTTCCAAAATCGGTCCAGTAATTGGAAGCTTTCGAGGTTTAGAAGTTTAGAAGGATCGACAGACCAACAGAAATCGTGAGAATATGTAGGTATAATGTTGATTTTAAAGTTTAATTCTCCGATCCCTGGTGATTATTATCAAAAAGTAAAGAATAGTGAGTTTTAAAAATTTTGCATAAAAATTAATTTTTTATTTCTTAATAGTTTATTTTTATATTTTAAATTTAATTGTATAAGCAGTCTGCCGGCCTTAATCAGGGGCAAAGAGTGAGGCAACGAGTCAGCCGCCTCAGGCAACCACCTTCAGTGGGCAACAAAATTTGACATTTTGAAAAATTTTACCGCTCTCTCAAAACTGAAATAGTCTGTAATTAAAAAGTTAAGGTAAATTATGTGGTGCAAAAACTTATAGATGAGTTTGCAAAGCAAAAGGTCGAGGTTGACAGCTTTTACATTAAAAACTAAATTATTTGACAGTTTTTAAATTTAAAACAGTCAAATTATTTAGGGACATTAGTCGAGAGTACCAAAACTCTGGGCAAGTAACTTTGCAAATTTAGGTATTTATGCTGGTTAATTGCATTTGGGTTTTTGAAAAAGTGAGTTGGTTCCTCAGACGTGTTTTTGTTGATCAGTAGATAGCTCCTAAGTTATATGATGCATACATTTGTATTTATTTAAACTGTGGGTCAAATTTTATTGTTTTATTTTTTAGTTTCATATCACAGGTAATGCAGAGGTGCAATTAGGGGGGGGGGGCTAGCCCCTTCGAGCTTCAAATTGGTTTCCAAAAACGAAACGAGCATAATTTATAGGAGACATACTTAATCTTCATATTTTTCACAAAAAATTTCCAACTCAGCTCTTTTAAAACTAGACAAAACTTTTTCACTTGATTTTTCCCGAAAAATTAAAATATTTTATTTTTCTAAAATTTTCGCTTGCCTCCCATTTTTTTCTTTCTTACCAAAATTTTTCTACTGTGGACCAATTTCTTTAAATAAAAAATTTTTTAAATAAGAAAAACACCCAACTGCTAAATTTACTTGTAAGTGCTAGTCGCAGTTGAGTACAAAATTGATAGGTATACCAATAACGTACGACATGCTTCAACATTTAGTTTTGATGCCCAAAGCGCACTTACGAAATTATTATTATTACAGTGTCGTATTTTCATGAATCAGGTTAGATATTGGGTAATTTTGCAAATGCGACTAGTAGTTACAAATAAAATTTAGCAGTTGGGTGTTTTTGTTATTTAAAATTTTTCTTATTTCCAACTTTTAGGTTTAATTCTTATTCAGCCTTATAAAAAGCACTATACATTTACAATTGAATCGGTCAAAAACAACACAAGTCACATTTCTCTAATTTTACAGGAGAGGGAAAAAACTACCTGGAAACCTGGACTAGTCTTATTTTTGCGCAGACTTAAAAATTCGGTTATTGCATATATCAATAGGTTAAGTGCGGAAAGTGCGTTTTTGCTCAGAACGTGCATTTACCTTAGAGGAAGTCGATTCCACTGAAAAACTCAGTTTTTGAAAAAAGTGGACTTATGTCGTTTTTGAAATGACCGATTCAATTCATTTAGGTTTACCCAAAAAGTAGGTGTAGATTTTCTACGGACGCGAACAGTTTTACCTTCCATTAAGTGAAGGTGGAGGAGGAGAGAGGGAGAAGGGAACTGGTGAAATGGTGTCGAAAAAATCTTAAAGCGTGTGCCGAAAGAATTTTTGAAATCGCTCTAAGTTTGTGAAAGGTATAGCTACAACTATTACTAATAAGGAGGATGGGGATAAAAAAGGGAGAGGAAGGGGGAAACTAGTAAAATGATGTTGGCAAAAAAGTCTTAAAGCGTGTGCAGAAAGAATTTTTAGAAATCGCTCTATATTTATGAAAGGTATAGCTACAACTATTACTAATAAGGAGAGAGGGCAAAATACAGAGAGGGGGAAACTAGTAAAATGATGTTGGAAAAAAGTCTTCAAGCGTGTGCAGAAAGAACTTTTGAAGTCGCTTTATATTTGTGAAAGTTATAGCCATAACTATTACTAATAAGGATGGCGAACAAGAGAGTGGGAGAGGCGGGGGGATGGGGAACTAGTAAAATGGTGGAAACAAAATCTGATAGCGTATGCAGAAAGAATTTTTGAAATCGGTATATATTTGATAAAATTATGCGAATATGGTTTTTGAATAGGGTGGGGGAATGACAGGAGGGGAGATAGGTGGGAGCAGGGAGGACTACAAAGTTACTACCTACTAAGGACCTTCAATAAAATCGCCTGAAATTTAAATAATTTATATACTTAAAGCCTGCATCTGATATCATGTGACAAAATGGCGTCTGCAGACCGCCACGTTAATTCATAAATATAGGCCATAGCACCTTCAGGATCAGTAGCAATTCAACGACACCTTTTTTGTCAAAATCGGTTCAGCCGTTTGACCTCTAGCGTGACTCAAACATACTTACTTACGTACATACAACAATCCAAAAACATTACTCTTCCTTTCGCCGTGCTGCAGTTGGGTAAAAATGCGGTGCCATTATTTTCGTTATAATTAAAATGTTTTTCAAAACGAGATTTTTTCCGCAATGTTTTCCATTTTCTAGTAGCTCATTTAAATAACACACATTTTCTGTCGCCAAAAGGACATAATTTTTCAGAAATTTTACCGCGTTTTCTTCGTTATATCTACAAAAAGTTTGCCGCGGCAGGATTTGTTACGAAAAATAATTTATTTTTCTTAAATTTTCGCATGCAGCGCAATTTTCTTATTTTTTTTTGAGGTCGTTTTTTATATTGTCCTTATCTTCGAGTATGTTAAGCCATCTTCGGTAGTAGTATTTTTTGTATTCTCTTGCACCCCTAAGTTTATGGGAAGTTGGAAAATATTAGAAATATTCAAAGAAATTTAAAAGAAATTATTATATGGTGTCGGACAACAGTAGTACACTAGAAAACATATAAACTGGGACGTTTTAATCCCAAGGGGAAAATGTTTTAGCCCGAGCATAGGTCTGCTCAAAGTTTCGTGTGTTCTATACTTACTAGAGTTTTGCGGTTGATTTTAAACTCCAAATCATTCAAAAGTTTAATTTTAGTAACTCAAAAAAGGGATTCAACGTACGCTTATCTAAAGTGCATAAAACGAATTCTAGTTCCTAGTGTGCAGAAAAAAAATGATAGCGCGAGATGTTAGCAAGCGCAGATCTGGGACAAAATCTAGGGGGGTAATAGTCGACGATTTTTTTTTTGTAATATATATTTTTTCTAGGGGGGGGTAATTCTCCTGTTTTCCCTTATTTTATTAGGAAAAAGTGCATATTTTTCTTTCTAGTGGGGGGTAATTACCTCGTTACCCCCCATAAATCCGCGCTTGGATACTAGTTTGTAATTGGGGGGCAGCAGTTTTTCGCTTTGCCTCAGGCAACCAAAAAATTAGGCACGCCCGTGCCTTAGTAAGAAATGGCGTTTCTTATTTGTCTAGTAATTTACGTTCCAATGTAAGAGCCAAACAAATAAAATTATATTGACAATGAATCTTAAGCTGCATGTAATTTAGACATCTTACAATTCAAGTGGAATACCAATGAGACACTTTAACTCCACCCTTGAATGACTCCGAAAAGAATACCGAATAATTCAAGTGTGGAGGAGTTAACGCAGACGATTGTTGGCTTATATTCACTAATTACTCAACGTTTGTGGGTAGAATAAAGCTTCTTTGGATGGAAGAAATACATGAAACAACCACAAGCATAAAATAATTAATTGTATTTTTATAGATGTAATAGACCGTAAAACACTATCAGAATAACAATAAACTTTCGTAACCATTTTTAAAAACTCTTACATACAAAAGTATGAGGTCTCTTAAGCTGCAAATCCATTTGAGGCAGAGTTCGCATGGCTTGCTGCCAAACCAAACGAATGCCTCTTTCGCATTCACATACATCGATTGACTGAATGCTCGTTTCAAGTTCCCACTCTGATCGTATGGCGTATACATATGCGCGTTAAGCGTGGCATGCCAATTCTGCCTCAAATGAATACGCGCCCCAATAGGCTAATCTGCTTAAATGGGTTTAAGACATTTCTTTAAATAATTTACTTTCAATTCAAGAAATATGAAGAAATGAGTTCGGAAAGTTCAATTTGATTTTGCCAGCAAAGGGCTGGGAACTTAAATTTAGTTGTTTTCCTTATCATTGTGCAAAGTTATGTATTGCCGCACGCGAAATTAATTAGATGGACGACGAAAAACGGAATTCGGATAAGCTTTAAGTGCGGGAAAACATAACTTTCCGCACGTGTCATAAACAAATTTTTTCTTTGAAAACATAAAACATCTTTTAAGAAAATTAAACCAAAACACACACATACTACATTGAATTATGTAAAAGTCTAAACTGTCATGAAAACTTTGTGACACTTTTATCCGTTGGTATATAATATACTATTGGTTGCCATTGCAACCAATAGGGCGCAGGAAAAGAGGGCGTCCTAAACTGGAAAAATCAATGAGTCAAAAAAACCTGGCAGAAGATGATTGTCCGGATCGAAGGGGGTGCCGAATAGGCGTCGGCAACGTAGAAAAACGTTCTAAACCGACATAGTAGTAATATAATATACCATTTGTTGATTGATGACAATGTCGCGTCTCTGATATTATCAAGTACCTATGTCATGACTACATGACTACATACCAGGTAAACCGTGCAGGGTGTTTTAGGGGGAGAGGGGTATTTCGAGGGGGGATAGAACAAAACTAAAGAGCCTCGACTTTCAAAAGATGATTAATAGTAAAAACCCTCATAAAATCCGCAATTTGAAAAAGCAAGTCGTTCTTAAGCTAAGGTGTGGTTTTGAAAAGTCTGCATTTCGGGAGGATACTGTTTATTTATTAAATTTTGTATTTTGTTGTAAATCGCTTTTTTATAGTCTTTTTTCTGTAAAAAATCAAACCCTTAAATTGAATTTTTTCTGCTACTTTTAGCTTTTCAGATATTACATTACAAGTTGATATTGTTCGTATGGAATGCCCTTTTTTATTTGATTTTTAAAATCGGTGTAGAATTGTTTACTTGTTTATTTACTTTTGATTAATTTGATCAATTTAAAATATTTTAAAGCTAGTAAACAAATTAAAACAAAATAAAAACAAACAATATAAAAAGATAAATGGATCCATGATGGATTTGATACCTTCCTAGTTAGCTTGTTAGCACACTTCAAGTGAAGCCACGATATAACAGCCTTGAAAACATTGTTTGTAAATATCGCGGAAACAAAAGCTCCTACGAAGTTTTTGGCCATAACACAAATTATTGAGCAAAATCTAATCTACTATATTCTGAAAACCGCATATTGATGCGATACTCCGTTAAAAACTTAGCATTTTAAGAAAAATTTAATTGTCAAAAAACTGTAATTAGCATTAAAGGATTGTGACCAAAATCTAATCAGCTCGTTAGAGTGTCGAACAATATTTTACCTGAACATTTTATGAAAATCGGTTTAGCGGTTTAGGAGCTATCCTGTTACGGACTGACATACACACAGACAGACATCAAGACGATATTGCTAAGATAGGTCAAAATACACCCAAAACACACATTTTGGCGTTATCTAAAAAAAAAATCGTCGAAAATAATACATTCTCTAGCCATTGCTGCGCGAGTGCGCGGGCTAGGAAGATAAATATATATAAAGAAAGAAATGATAAGTGCCATTCCATAAAGAGAAAATAATTTTATGTAATATCTCAAAAAGTAAAAGTGACAGATAAAATTGAATTTGAAAGTTGGATTCTTTTTAAAATAATAATCTATATTAAAATGCAATTTACACAAAAAAAATATGTATAAATAAAATCACCCACATCTTAAAAACAGCGTATTATATCAAAATTAAGTGGGGGTCAGTTTGGTTTTATCTTTCCTGGAAACACTTGAAACCCTTTAAAAACGGGACATCCTATACACACAGATGATATCAAAAAAATTTGACAAAAACCACATCAATGATCTATTTGAATAAAATTATATTAATAGAAAACCTACATTTTTTTGTTAAGACGTAAAATTTGCTTTAAGATTGACATAATAGCGTGAAAATGAATAGCAAAACACCGCAGCGACCGCAATGCTAAGCAATTGCAGAAGCGACCGATGATGTTCTAGTTCTAGCACAAAATGGTTCAAGACCATAGCCAATTGCTAAGATAAAGGCTTTATTAGGTCAAGAGAAAAGAGTAACAAATTTAAATTCTAGACGGCATCTACGTTACGAAGGCCAAACAACACAATTGGTATTGACACGGCCCGAAAGACAATGTGTTGTTATGGTTAGAGTCCCTGTATGTGACAGATATTGGCGAAAAATTCCGGTTCGGTTCGCCCCCCCCCCTGGCCCCCTATACGACATGCCACTGCATATGTGCCAAAAACAATTTCACGAAAGTAACCTTTACCATTTATGTGTGGAGCTTGAGAGCTCAAAATTAAACCAGCTACAGCTGTTTATAAGTCATGCAAACGAGTCGAGTTCTATGTCACTTAGTTCGTCTAGATCTTGGAAGTAAGGAAGACCTAGAGCGTTAAATCTCGGCAAGGCCAGAGAATTAATTCATTTTATGCTCTCAGGTTTCTTCTCGTCCCTGAAACTACGGTCGTTTGCTGGTATGTTTAGGCATTTGGCATAGTCCAAAGAGGTAGTGACCTGTAAGAACCGTGGTCACTTTTCTCAGCAATTTCCGTCTGTACCTAAGTAAGGTTTCTATCCTTTTAACATTCCATTTTGCAGGATTCTTACCCTACCCGACCTTATCTCTGCTGGTTTAACCACGGTATTGTTAATCCGAGATTTGACCAGGCTAACTGAGGTGACCACTGTATTGTTAATTTGGTTACCGTCTCGAGTAGACGTACTCTGGCAAGTCTATCGACCGCCTCATTACTTTGTATGTCTGAGTAAGGTGGAACCCAAAAAAGAGTTACCCCGATGTCTGTTCCCCAACTCATGTCCATCAAGAAAAAGGTTGGTTCTTCTTCTCACAAAGTCACAGTGTTCTTTTTACTTTTTCTTGAACGGACTGTTTTTTAAAGCCTGTATGCAGTGTTTAAATAGAATAAACATTAGTTCTACTTTTAAATGATCGTCACTCTGTTTTAAGCAAATCTGTTATTCAGAATCTGGATGCAGTTTTTAAAGTACTTATGGAGTCTTTATACTGCTCTCTTACAGCCAGCGATACCTACCCAGTGTTACGTAAACAACTTAGTAAATATAAACAACTGTGACAAACCAGCATTGCAATAATATATGCAACCAACATGTAATTGTTACATAGAAATGTGTTTCATAGATACATTAGAGAGATAAGAGGTCATTTTATAAAAAATCTAGTATTAGTATTACACATAATAATTTATTAAACTAATTCCCAATATAAAACACTACGCCTATGGATCTCCGAAACAATCAATCACAAGATATTGCGGGGCCAGTAGATCCCCCTCAGCCGTGACGTGGGTGGCTTCAATTCTCGCCGCGCGAACTTTACGCCTTTGCGGTCGGAGAGTGCCGTGCGGAATAAATTACACATAATAATTTATTAAACTAATTCCCAATATAAAACACTACGCCTATGGATCTCCGAAACAGTCAATCACAAGCTATTGCGGGGCCAGTAGATCCCCCTCAGCCGTGACGTGGGTGGCTTCAACTCTCGCCGCGCGAACTTTAACTACTCGGATACGAAAAGACATATTAAAGATGTTTAATCTAAGACGTAAGAGACACCTAGGGCTGTCTCATAATCACATTTATGGAAATAAATATTAAAGGATTTCTTTCCATATCTATTTCCAAGGATTATAGAATACAAAATATTCCTTTTAAGGAACTTTAAAACAAAATTAAATTAATTACTTTTTAAGCCTGACATTCGCTATAGTACCAAAAAGATGTTGAGTACACTGTGCCATCTAGATCTAGTGTCAGCAACAGAAAGCTTGTTTTAGTTTACGTATGTAGCACTGAAGTAGCACACTGTGTGTAACATGATGCTCTAACATCATGTTTTAATAACGTAACACATTTTACAACGAGGCAATGTAACAGTTTAATAAACCTTGTTACGTGTTACTCTCACACAACATGAATGAATAACGTAACCAAATTTACAACGAGGCAATTTAACGAATGTTAATTGCTACCATATCTTGCACACTGGTTTGTTACATGTAGCTTTAAGCAACATGTTTGATAAACGTAACACTTGTTAATTTATTTGTATCAAGTAATACCACTTGTTACATGTTATTCTCAAACCACATGCGTAATTAACGTAACAATATTCACAACGAGGCAATGTAACGATAGTTAGTTGTTACATATCATGCACACTGGGTAGATAGATAATAATGTTTCTTGAGTTTAACGGAACATAGGAATGCGAAACTAAAAAACTTTGATCTAGCTCCCGACCTACAACGCAACGTCAATACTTCTATGACCGAGTCATAGTGCTTCTCTTTCGCGGGAAGATCAACGGCCTTCTTAGATCATTGAACTAGCTTTTACGGGCGACAACTCCATGAGACCAGTGTTATTTTTAATTATTAGCTCTGAATAGATAATTACGCATGACATAATCTTAAATTTAGTCAATGACGATGACATTTTAATAATGCCTATCTAGCTACATCCATTTCAACAAACTGATTAGATCGGTATCTGGGTATTTATTAAAGGCCGGACAAGGTGCCTTTTAAAAATGTTACAAAACATAAAGACAAACTGGCAACCGGATACACAGGGTTAACCCTTTCAAGACGGAATTTTATTTCTTTCGCGAGGTTTATAATTTAATTTATGATTTCATATTTCGAAAGTAGAAGGGTTTTAGAGACGTTTGTAATTTTTTCACGTAATTTTTCGAACGTTTTAGTGTGGGACATATCGTCCCATTAGTCCATTATGTTGGGACAATATATCCCACCAGTTCCGATTGTTTCTTTTGATTCAATTTTCTTTTGCTCATGCTGAAAAGAAAAAAAACCAGTTCACGCCTACTGGGATAGATAATCCCACCAAAGTGACCTGCTGGGACATAATGTCCCACGAAAAAAAAAAACAACGATATTGTCTTATCCGAAACGTTGAATATGTTGCTAACATTAGTCTTGCTACTATAGAGGTACTTACATGATTACACGCTAAATAGAGCGGGTAATTCACCAAAAAACACTCAAAAATTGCAAATAAATGCACTACATGCACACACTTTTACGAAAATATCGAGGTTCTGTCGTTTTATTTGTATACAAACTCCGGCTAAATGGCCTTGGGCGTTGAAAAGACTGAACTGGCGTTTTTACACGTTTATTTGGGATCACATTTCCCATTAGTCTAAATAAATTCTGCCTTGGGACGTATTGTCCCGTTAGTCTCGAAAGGGTTAAATTAAAATTGGATGCATTACATACAAATAACTCAAGCTCACAAGAAAATGTCCTTGCAAACAAAATACGTTTTCGCCGGACCATCCTGTATAGAAATTGATAAAAAAAGCTTTGGGTCTAAACTTCTTTGTTTACTCCGTAAACTTAGATAGAACCAAAGTTTACACAATTAAAATAGATAGTTAAATTTGTGCTACGTATTTTTACGTAAAACTGCACGTTAAGCGCTCTACGTTTTGTTCCAAATTTGAGTTTAAGTTGAATGTTTTTACGTTACCATAACAAGTCTAGCAGAGAATATGGAATTCGGCACTGTGTTTTTTTGATGTTACAATTTTGTTTTTTGTCTTTTCAACTACAGTAGGAATATATTTGCAAAGAATCGTTTGTACTGGAAGCGGAAATTATCGTCTAGGCCTCATTTTTCGATCGGTCAATCAACCAATTCTATTCTTTGGTAACGTTAAGGTGCCCGCAGACTGCCGTAAGCTAACGTAAATACGTAAGCTCCTAACGTGACCTTGACGACGGTGTGACGAAGTGCGCTTGCGTAATTGTCAAATCTCATGCTTACGTAAAAATACGTAGCACAACTTAAACTATCTATTATAAGTTGCTGCACTTGAGCCGCCGGCCGACATCCAACGCCGAATCGCACATTGGAGGGGAATTTTCGTGCTATATATTTTGAAACAGTGTAGTTCAATAAATACGTCATCAATTGGTGACGTTTCATATCTTTATTTTCGAATTAATGGGCGTTATACGATGAAATACCGTTCCCAGAGGTGTAAATTGTAAATTTATTGTCAATATTTTAGTAAAAACTATATAAAACTAAGAAACAATGTCTCAATTAATAAAACAAAATTTTAACATTAATTTTTTAATATTGATTTTTCAGCTAAACGTCAAAAAATGACATAACATGTGTCATTCAATGTCATGTTTTGGAACGAGGTATAAGCTCGTTTTGAAACTATTGCTAAAATGACAGGTTATGTCAATTTTTGATGTTAGCTGAAAATTAATATTAAAAAATCAATGTTAAAAATTTGTTTTTTTAATTGAGACATTGTTTCTTAATTTTATTTAGTTTTTACCAAAATATTGACAATTAATTCACAATTTACACCTATGTGAACGGTATTTAATCGTATAACGCCCATAAATTCGAAAATATAGATATGAAACGTCACCAATTGATGAAGTATTTATTGAACCACACTGTTTCGAAACATATAGCATGAGAATTCGACTCTGTTTTGCAGCGGGTTAGTGGCTGGTGGATCTTTGAGCTCACGGCCGACATCAAACACCGAATCGCATACCTCTTTTGCAGTTACGACCAGCGACAGCCTAAGTAGGCACACGTTTGATCTCTATAGTTCCATTAATTTTTGACAATTGCAGGAGCTTATATTTTAATTGTGTAAACTTTAAATACGTATAAGTTTTCAGTTTGTCTAGTTTAGGGTTATCAGATGGTATCCAAAAGGAGGACATTTTCTCCATTATCCATTACCACATTTTGTCCTCCCGTCCTCCTTCACTGTATGTCATCTTTTTAATAAAGCGTATATAGAGCATGGTTAAATGCTATAAGATTCATGGAAAATTTTTACTGTACGTAAGATAAGAACAACTGCATATCTATAAAATATGTAGCATGTAAGAAAAACGGATAGAGGTTTACACTTGGTTACGCCCATTGTTTCAGGATAGCCAGACCCATAGCTAATACCTCAATTCAATTCAATTCAATTCAAAACGTTTATTTCGTCAATCCAATAATATAACAAAAGAACATATTTATTATATTTATATTGCCTGTCCTCTCTGCGCCCCGGTATAGTAAATGAATGAAATTTATGACACCAATTGTTTCCCCTAGCGCGGCAATGTTTTCTTTCGATAGTTCGTAAAGAAAATCGATCGAGGGTAGTTGTACATAAAATATCGGAAATTTAGACAATAACTACGTAACGTATAATCCTTGTTTTAAGCTTGTTTTTTTTATAATATTTAATGCCGTGACTACCACAAACTAAACAAACTTCGGCTTCCCCAGCGAAACAAATACGAGACGGGTCTGTTTTAAAAGCAAATTCTTTCATATTTAATTTAATATAAACTATCTAACGAATTAAATTATCAAAAATATCATCGCTTTGTGCTAAACAGCATCCGAGCCTGTTATAAAATTCAGTTTGGACATTACTTAGCATTTCAGGGTTCACTGATTGTAGGGTGGTGATTATTTTTGCCTCAAGTTCATCCAAAATGAATAAATTTGGCTTTTTGCATTGCTGCTTGTAATAAGCCAACTTGAAAACGTTTTATTTAAAAAAGTCCTCACAGGCAAAGTGTCATAAGCTGGGCAACGATCTTGTATAAAACAATTTTGGTTAAAATCAACATTTGGCACCTGTCGAATCACAGACATAGTATGGTCCTGCAACAAAGCTAAATAATTTCTCGCGTCGTAAATTACCAATGATAAAAAAGAACCAATGTTATTGTTTCCCAAAATCCCATTCCAGACATTAAGTTTTTGAGGATACTGGGTCCGTTCTGCAGTATGCAAATGTTTATTTTTCCATGACCAGTAACGAACGACAGAAAAATTGTGTCGGTCATGAATTAAAAACGACAAATATCCACTTCTCACCTGGTTCGCTGCACACGACCGAATGACGAAAAACTTCATGAAGACGAGAGCTCACGATGTATTCCCCTACTTTCCCACTACCAGCCCAAATACGGGTCTAAAACAGCGAAAAATGTTTCCAGTCACCGCCCAAAATATATTTTTCTCTCGTTTAATTCAGTCTTACACACATTAAGCACAGCAAGTTGTCTATTCGGACGGTTACAAAAAACGACGTGTTCTTCAAAAACTGCTTGTACACCAAAAATAACAAACAGCTATTAGGGGCCTTCGAGTAATTAGTAAAATTTAAGCATTAAAAACACTCATAACATATTTTTTGACGCCAAATTTTGAAATTCCTATATAATGGAGTGAAGTTACTCTTTTAAAAAATCTTGTGATCGGCTTTTTCAGTAGACATACAGAAAATGAAATAACAAAAAAGAGAGGAAGAGATGAGGGCCGGGTTGCCACTATAGTTTAAAAACTGATTTTTTTAGGACAATAAAAATTATTTTTTACCAGTGGCGGCGCGTGGTGTAAAACTTTGGGGCGCAGGCGAAGTTATTTTTTAATGTCACGCCCGCAGCTTTTTGATTCATCGAGAGTTATTTAGAGGAAATAATTAAAAAATGAGCTATTTAGTTAGATATTAGTTTTCTATTACTAATGTTTTTATGAATAAATAACAAATATATCATACCTAGTTTTTATATTTCCCAAACACGTTTTCTATTGAAAATGAAGGCGTCTGTCCTTTTTTGAAATAAATTTTTCAATAACCAATTCATTGAAGTTTGGAATTTCTTGAATCCTTTTTTTCTCAATTGATAACATTTCAAGGGCACTTAGTCTATTCTCACTCATTGTGCTTCTAAGGAAAGTTTTAATTCTCTTTAGGGTAGAGAAACAAGGTTCTGCTTCTGCAACTACTGCTTGTAGCACAAACTTGCACCATTCTCATAACTACGAAATCGTCGAAATCAAAACAATACGGCCCAAACCGATAACGCCAACTTCTCTCAGTGGACTAATTTAAGGTGCGCATGAGCTACCTTTAAAAGTCAACGGTAACCGTAGACGCGGGGGCATCACTAACCGAAATAAGGCCTAGATTCTGTGTACCGTAAAATTCTATAGGGACGCAGAATTTGGGTCCAGTCAAGCTCGACAGCAGCCGACCTACGCATCCACCGCATGCTCGTTTAAACACGAATACAAACACATACATACCGGGTATTAATTTCTAGTTAGTATTCAAATCTTTGCTGAATTCCTTTTGGGGTCTATTGATACCTTATGATGAAATATTAATTAAAAAATAATCAAATTTTAATATACAGTAAAACCTCCTATAAGCAGACACTCACGGTTTCGTCGATTTTGTCCGCTTATTATTAGAGAGAACTGCAAAATTTTAATATATATTTATTAACAATTTCCGCTGCTTGAGATTTTCCGATATTAAACTTTTCAGCGATTTTTTGTGCTGATAGATGTTTCTTCTCCGAAACGTAAACAACTTCCATTTTGTCACGTAAACTAAGAAGTTTTTTACTAGGCCCCATTTCAAAGAGATATATTACTAGCCGGCTGCAGAGTGCGTTGTTGCCAACATACTACATAATATTTATGCCCATGTCGTGCAGCGCTCCGTCCCGTAGTCAGAGGTTCGCGTCCGGTTAAGGGAGGTTTCAAAACTTTTTAACCAAAAAAAGTTGTCCGCGTCCGGTTATTAGAAAGTCCGGTTATAGGACTGAATTTTACATGTAAAGAAATAGGGAAAAGCTTGGTTCCGACAAATTTGTCCGTCTAAAGGGAGTGTTCGCTTAATAAAGGTGTCTGTAAGGAGAGTGTATTTTTTAGTAATATTTGGGAGGGCACGTGCACACATGTGCACTTATGGAGGTTTGGAAAAAATGTTTTCTTTAACGATTTTTCTTATGAAAACCATATTATTTCTTTAAAACCAATTTTTAATTTTAACTCCGTGTACGTGTGATAAAATTGCTGTTTAAAAGAAAAACTCATTAAGTCATTTTGTTTTACTTTGAGATCAAAAATTTATTTTTTTAATGTCTTCTCATCGCAAATAAAATATTTCCCCCAGATGCTAAATTTCATTCATTTTACCAAAATATCAAGAAATTTCAAACTGGGAAAAAATATATAAATACATACTTTGTTTTTCTTTTGGACGACAGCAACCACGAATTGTGTGCTTTACAGGCTTCTGCAGTTTTCACAGGCATCTATTTAGTACTAGAATAGTACTAATAGGACTAGAAGTATAAAAACTAAAATTGAATATTGAGCCAGAAACTAATTTATTTATATTTAGAATAATTTTCAAATCTGCTCTATCGCTTATACCACAGAATAGCTGATAAGATATAAATATACCAAGTTTCGTCAAAATCGGTTAATAAAGTAGTTTCTGAGACTGGCGGTAACAAAAAAAGCTTTGTTCCTGTATTTTCATTGATTTATTTGGTTTTATTTTTTTTTTTTTAATTAATAAACTATTGTGAATGAAAAGGAAGAAAAGTACTGCATGCTACAAACTCTGTAACACTTTCCAATAACATCCAAGTGATCCTAAACAATTTTTATTAATTTAATTTCGTAACGGTCCGTTTACTCTTCTTGCGGAGTAAGGACATTAGAATTTTAAAGTGGATACGCACTTCCTATTGCGTTAACGTTGTCTTTGCCAGGTGCGGTTCTTAGAGCCCATCCTACCTAACAAGGGCTGTGCCCAAGGACTAAAAGACAAATCACGCCAATATTTTGGAAAACACTCCCTTTTTGTGACGTCACCTGCTGTCTTCGACACTTTGTGTAGAATGCATTATTATATCAGTCTTTCTATATGGTTTATATTGCTAATTTTATACTTTTAACTAAATAATGAATATTTTGCTTTAAATTTATTAAAAATTAAATATCAAACATTAAAAACATTGTATAAATTAGTATAAAAAGAGTACAAGAAAGGCAAATATTCTTACAATACCACATTTTTTTTATTAATAACTATCCACATGATTTCAAACTTATTTTATATACCACCTATGCTATTTCTATAAATTAAAACTTTTTTAACACACATCCCGTCCGTGGGGTAGGTAAATTTTACCCCTATACTTTGAATAGGGAATGTAGGTCGAGTCTTCAAAACGAATCGACAAATTTTCAAGTTTTTTACACAGTTGTTAATACATTTAAGAGACCTTTAAAACAAGTTATTACTGAACCCAATTTCTACATGGATCACATGCTTTCCCTTTTCAAAATAGAGGGGTAAAGTTTACCCGTCGAAGGAGATGCGTGCCATAAAAATTTTAAGAAGACAAAAAGTGTCGCTGTTAAAATAGACATATTCGAGGGGTTTTCCGTAAGATAAATGCCCATCGGTGACCTGTATAATGTCCCTCCTCCCTGGTAACGTCACTGTCTTTTGTTTGAATTTTCTATCTAAATAAACGTACTGTTGAATTTCAACAAAAGCCTTTTACCTACCCCCGATAAAGTCGCTATATTCAATAATAACAATAATAATATGCTACTTAGTCAGGATCCTAAACATAAAATAATAGTGTTAAAAAATTATAGAAGTAAAAAAAAATAATTCCTTAACTTTAAAATCACGTTTTATTTTGATCGACGAAAAACTACAGCCTGAAACGTAAACAAACGATCCAAGACAGCAGGACGTTTATTCTAGACGGCCCGTGACGTAATGTGATATGAGCGCTCACCTTGATGTTTAATGTTGACTGCCCATGAGGTAAGTCACTTTCACGGGAGAACTTTGAATAGTTTCGCCACCTTTTTGCACGGGAAATGAATCCACAGAGATGAGCGCTCACCCCACTTCACGTAACGGACCGTCAAAAAATAAACGTCTCATTTCCCTTGCAAAAAGGTGGTGAAAGTATTTAAAAAATCCAACCGTGAAAATGGACTTTTGGCTCACCTCACCTCACGGGCAGACAAGAATAAACGTCCAAGACGTTTATTCTTGACGACCCGTGACGTGATGTGAGGTGAGCGCTCACCGCCTGTGGATTCATTTCCCGTGCAAAAAGGTGGTGAAAGTATTCAGAGGACTCGTGAAGGTGAACTTTTCGCTCACCTTATCTCACAGGCAGTCAAGAATAAACGTTCTGCTATTTAAAGAGTTCTTGGGCTGTGCCCAAAGTGAGGCGGGTGGTCGATACTGTGCCTACGGGAAAGGCTCAAATACATATGGACGACAACGCGTAGCTTTACGACACCCAACCCGTGCGTATCTGATCCACTGAAGTGCAGCGAAGTAGTGAGCTGTCAAAACAAAATTTAGACCAATAAGATTTTTCCAGTTACGCAAACCACAAGGCTGTATGAAGTGCGTATCAACTTTAAGTGTCTATTATCTAAAGCAATTAGGAGTACATAACTGGCCGCATTGTGCAATATATCTGTTCTTCTTTGACCCGCACAAATTCTATAAGTATGACATTTCTGTGTATCTTATTTAGAAACCATATATACTGCCATCCCTAAGAAGAGAGGCGCATGTAGAAATTGTATGTTTTGAGAAATACCGGTTTAAGGTTTTATAGTTTTTTTATTTCTTATAATTTTAAAATAAAAAGTTTAAAAAATGAAACCGCAACAATAAAAAACTATAAAACGTTAAACCCATTTTTCTCAAAACGTAATTTCTACAATGCGGCTTTCTTAGGGAGAGAATTATAGTGATTTTAGTGAAGCGGAAAAAATCTAAATAAGAAAATTTTTAAAACGTACTTACTACCTGTCTATGATTATCTTCTTTGACTTTGGATAATAAAATATTTTCTTGTTTTTACAGACATCAATGAGTGTGACGATCCTGCGATAGCAGCCAGGTGCGTGCAAAATTCGGAATGCTGCAATTTACCGGCGCATTTTCTTTGCAAGTGTAAGCCTGGATTTCACGGCGATGGAGAAACACAATGTTATGGTAAGTTTTACCGTTTTAAGCCGGCTGTCCATAGAGCTTATTATCCGCGCTTATTCTTTTTATCAGGCTTTGATTGGCTGAAATTTTTAAATCAACCAATCATAGCCTAAGATAAATAAAGCTCGATTATCCGCGCGGATGCTTTTTATCGGGCTTTGATTGGCAGAAATTTTTAAATAAACCTATCAGAGCCCAAGATAGAGAAATCCGCGACTATAATAAGCTCTAGGTATGGACACGACCCAGCCTTACAATCCTCCACTTTTTTAATTACCTCTCCACATAGAGCCTAGGGGAGCACTAACGATTGAACTCTGGCAACTCTGTTGTTTTTTGTGTGGGGTGATTAGTAGAGTGAGTGTATATCAATTTTCTAAGAAAAAGTTGGACAAAACCGGTCATTGACAAAAAAAGGTCTCCTGAATCTTGGGACCTAAAATCCTCGATTTGCATAAAAATCAATTAAAAGAACCACATTGCAAAATCTTTGATTGAACAAAAGCAAGAGGTCTCTTGGGTTACCAAAAAGGCGGAAGAAACAAAAAGCCGGCCGAACATTTTCATTTTGCCCAAAAAGCCGGACTTTTTAACGTTGAGAGCGGACCATCCACTTACTGACTTAAACGGAGAAAAAATAGTTCATGGTTCGCTATGGCACCGAGTTATCTTTGGTAACGACTAGCTGGACCTATTTAGTGGCAGCATCTGTTATTGGACACTTGCAACTTAGATGGTCCACTGTGGCTTTGAGAAAGATAAAGTATCGGAAACTCGCCTGGGTCTGATAATAGATAGTTTAAGTTGTGCTACCTATTTTTACGTAAGCGTGAGATTTGACAGTTACGCAAGCGCACTTCGTCACACCGTCGTCAAGGTCACGTTAGGAGCTTACGTATTTACGTTAGCTTACGGCAGTCTGCGGGCACCTTAACGTTACCAAAGAATAGAATTGGTTGGAAAAATGAGGCCTAGACGATAATTTCCGCTTCCAGTACAAACGATTCTTTGCAAATATATTTCCTACTGTAGTTGAAAAGACAAAAACAAAATTGTAACATCAAAAAAACACGGTGCCGAATTCCATATTCTCTGCTATTAGTAGACTTATGGTAACGTAAAAACATTCAACTTAAGCTCAAATTTGGAACAAAACGTAGAGCGCTTAACGTACAGTTTTACGTAAAAATACGTAGCACAACTTAAACTATCTAATTAGAATTTTGTGGGATGGTCCGCTTTGGTTCTCAGCACCTCATATGGATATCCATTTACAGGGACACTCTCCTCATCCGTAGAAGTAGTTAATTTCTGGTAAGCAATGCGTAAACCTCGCAAAATATGTCAGTGTTCGGTATTTGTTTTTGGTTCCTGATACTATCCGCCTGTATTAAGTGTTAAGCTGTGCTTAAAACTTTGGTGCAAGTGGCAGCAAAGTAAGTATGTTAAAATTCATCTTAAGCGTAAAGGGACGCTTAGAACTTTCGGGCAAGTGGTGGTAAGTGATAAAATTTGTTGTTTTGCCCTAACCTGAAATGCTCTGTTTTGTTTTGTTTATTTATTTCATTTTGTAGGCATCGGCAAAAAAAAATCCTTTTGCTGTAAACGAGCATTCTTTTAGCTTTCTTTGTGATTGGTAACTATGCAATATACCTACAATTTTTTTATATTTTAAGTTTTCAGGACATTTTTTTTAGCTGTTTTTCAGAGGGTAATAAAAGCAGTTTTGTTTTTCTTTGTTTTGTAGTAATAGTAGGCATGATTACCACACTTTCCACTCGGTGCCATCTGCCACGTCTAAGTTTTAAATTTAGCCCATAAGGAAAACACATAAATATGAGATATTCTTTAACTTGAATAGTGTCCCTAAATAATTTGACTAAAAAGAACTGTGAAATTATTTAGGGACATGATACATACATCAAACCAACCCCATCATTGTTGGCACACTTTTCCCTCTTGGAAATCTGGCAAGCCTAGTGATACCTTTCCAATGATTGATACTCTAGAATATTTCGCCCAAACAAAAAGACTTTTGTAAGCCTTAAATTATATGTAAAGGTGTGAACTAGCAAGTCAGAGGATATACAGTAACGCCTCGGTAACACTGTACAAATTTTTGTTATTGCACTTCTTGTCCCTCCAGTAATATTTAG
Source organism: Aspidapion aeneum (assembly GCA_963576565.1). Lineage (NCBI taxonomy): Eukaryota > Metazoa > Arthropoda > Insecta > Coleoptera > Brentidae > Aspidapion > Aspidapion aeneum. The sequence goes on from OY755042.1 coordinate 15,266,105, forward strand.
TTATATACAGTCGAACCTCTATAACTCGAACCTGAAGGGACAACCAAAACAGTTCGAGTTATGGAGAGTTCGAGTTATAGAAACTCGAGTTACATAGGTTAAAATACATGTAAAAAGTGCAGGGACGTCTTAAAAGGTTCGAGTTATAGAGGGGTTCGAGTTCTAGAGGTTCGAGTTAGCGAGGTTCGACTGTAGTTTGTTTTTTTATTTGGGCAGTTATGCCATGACATATTTACATTAGTTTAAATGATAAAATGCCAATGATGAACTGCCATCAAGAAAAAAAACAAAATACCTATATTAAATTTAATGTTGACCCAGGGCTATCAAAACAGACGGGCCACAATCCTCCACTTTGTTGACGTCACATCCGTCAATTAGGAGTAGTACGAATTTGAGGATGTATATTATTAAGTATAAAAATTCTGTACCTGATTAAGGGGTGATAAATAAATACTTAGTTTTTTTAAAACACCTGATCTAAGTATATGTCAAAACTTTAGGCTGGTAAAAAAATCAGTACCCAACTAGAGTTTATTATAAAGGTTAGTTTATAACTTTACCTAATAAAATTTTATTTTTTATAAAAAAAGTGCTGATAGTCTTTATCACCCTTGACAGATTCACTGAACTTCGCGTCGTTCTGTCAACTTCCGTCACATGTGGTACAGAATGAATTTAAGAACTTGTTAGCTAAATAACTACCTATACAAACTTTTCTGCAGGCATCTAAGGTGGTAAAATGACCCAATCCACTGGCGTATATATGGGGGGGGCCGAGCCCCCCCAAAGCTAAGATTTTTTTAGATATTTTCGACATATTTTATGAATAAAAACATAAAATAGCATAAAATACGCCCTCATGGGGTCTCGGGCTCCCCCCCCGAAAACTGCCTCGGGCCCACCCCGAAACTTTTTTCTATATACGCCACTGACCCAATCTGACTTGAACTGAACTGACCTGAGAGCTTTTATGCTTTTACCATGTCTTCTAAAAAACTATAGGTACTGCTGGTTCAAAAAAAATTGCATACATCGCCACATGATTGTTATTGGATTACCTATGTAAACAGCTCAAAGTCATGTAATAGCATATTCAATTTTTTTCGAACCAGCTGTACCTTATATCATTAGATCATTCCTTTTAATGCAAGCTATAGAAAATTTGGCAACAAGGTGATTTAGAGAATTTAAAAAAAAACATTAGACTATGTTTGTCTTATACAGGGTGAGTTTTTAAAAACTTACAATGGCTATATTTTTTAAACCAAGGGAGATATGAAAAAAATAAAAAATACTGTTCCTATAAAAGTCGGGGGGGAATTCAAATTACATATTTTTCGAACCACCCCGACCCACTCCTTAAGCCCCACCCCTACTCACTTTTAAATCTTAAATAGCAACACCCCACTTGTGATAGCTTCCTGGAAAGCTTACAAGAAGTGCTAATCAGTGGTCATAATTTTTATTCTGAGAAAGGGGGGCATGACCAATTTAATATTTCCAAAAGGGTCGCCAATGAAAATAGTTTGAGAACCACTGCTTTAACTATACTTTAGATTCAACACTAAATTGGGCTCCATTCGATCTTCAAATCAAATCAAATCAAATTATGCTTTATTGTCAAAAAAGTAGAGTTTTACAGACAAAGCAAAAAATGGTCCTTAATTGTAAATATAAGATAAACACTTGCTTACAAGTCTAAGTTGAGGTACAGAATAGTCATTTAAAATAGTGTAACAGTCTATAAATTTCGCGATATATATATATATTTTTTTTTAAATATTTCTCCTATGCAAATATGCTCTCTTTCCACCTATCACACCTATTCACTTACTATTATCGAAATACAACGAAATTCTTTGACCATTAAATTAAAATATGTTAAAACATGTTAAAATATGTTAAAATACGTAAAAACATGTTAAAATATGTCAAATCATGTTAAAATATGTTAAAACGTCAAAATATGTTAATAATAAAATATGTTAAAGTTAGATATAAAACACAAGAAACAACAAACAGAACAATCTGATACATACACAAGTAAACTAAAAAAAATTAAATGTTTAAATATATTTGTCAATTATCCTATAACTGGTCCTCGAAAAATTCATTAAGACTATAATATGCCTTCTCCAATAGCAAATCTTTTACCTTAACCCTAAATATTTTTTCCGAGTGAATGCTTTTCAGTCTATTTGGAAGCTTATTAAAAATTTTAATACTGCGGTAGATTATCGAGTTTTGGGTTAATTGAGACCTAGGAATAGGCAGTGGTATGCTGTTATATTCTTGACTTCTTGTTTGGTAGGTTTGTTCAAATTTTTTATATACATTCCTAAAAATTTAGTATTTTCATCCTGAGTTATTCTTTGGTTGGAAACAGTTAGGTCATCAAAAGAAAATTTAAAACTGAGGACTTTTGTTTTATCTATGTTAAAACAGAGAAAGTTTGCATCACACCACTCTTTAATTCGTTGTATGTCCTCTTGCACTATTTCTTTTAATATTGTTTCGTTTTTATGATGCCATAAAATTGTAGTGTCGTCAGCAAAAAGTGTTAGAGTACACCTTATACCTATTAAAGTTAAGTCGTTAATATACAGTGTGTCCACGTAAGTTGGCGGCATATGGTAAACTTTTTTATTATTAGCTTTACGAAAAAAAGTGATTCTTCATACAAAGTTCTGCATGGTCCAAAACCTAAAATGCAACCATCAGATGTTAATTTTTTTCACTCATATTACGAGGTTTGTCAAAAAATGTGATTTTTGCTCTAGAGTAAAGTACCTTTCTTTTTGACAATATCAAAAATTGTTATAAAGAAAAGATGTTTAGAATTAAAAATAACTTTCAAATATTCAACATTGTTTATTTACATTAAAAAAATATTTTTTTTTATTTAATGTGCAAACTTAAATTTCCAACGTAATCGCAGAGAAAATGTAGAAAAAAATATTTTTTTAATGTAAATAAACAATGTTGAATATTTGAAAGCTATTTTTAATTCTAAACATCTTTTCTTTATAACAATTTTCAATATTGTCAAAAAGAAAGGTACTTTACTCTCGAGCAAAAATTACATTTTTTGACAAACCTCGTAATATGACTGAAAAACGTTAACATCTGATGGTTGCATTTTAGGTTTTGGACCATGCAGAACTTTTTATGAAGAATAACTTTTTTTCGTAAAGCTAATAATAAAAAAGTTTCCCATATGCGGCCAACTTACGTGGACACACTGTATAACAAAAATAACAGTGGGCCCAAAACAGAACCTTGAGGCACACCAAAGTTAATTTTGGATAAAGAAGAGACACAGCCACCATTTCGAACCATCTGATATTGGAACCCCGTTGGTGCAAAGCTTTAGAACAAACCACGGCAAAAATAAAGGAAAGAAAACCCTTTTTACCCAATTAGCCATGATTTTTTTAAAAATTTTAATTCTCACCTATCAAAATTTTAAACAATTTTATTTTTTTAGATGTTGACGAATGCGAACAACCCAACGCCTGTGGTCAGAATGCTCTTTGCCAAAATACACCCGGAAACTACAGCTGTTTTTGCCCTGAAGGTTTTTTTGGCAACCCCTACGATGGATGCGTGGACGTGGACGAATGTCAGCAATTGGGAGCCTGTGGTCCTGGCGCCATCTGTACGAATTTGGTCGGAGCCAAACAATGCTACTGCCCTCCTGGATATGAAGGTATGTAGGTAGTGATTGGCAAAATCTAAACACATTACAGGGAGAAACTAGTTTTACCCTGCACCTGGGGCTCCAACTTTTTCACTAACAGACTTGTTAGTTACACCGGGTGTCTTCCTCTAATTTGAGTGGGGGGCCTGTGTGACGTCATAAATCCAAGTAGCGGGTTTTTTATGTTTTTTTTTACATACTTTGACATAACTTTCGCTAAGTTTATTTATTTGCAAGAGAATACCAATTAATATCGTCGGGTACGATTTTGTTTTAAATCAAACCCTTAAACGAGGGTACCGTAGTAGTGTGTGTGAATAAATGTAAAATAAATATAAAACAGTTTTAAAAACGTTACCAGTTTTAATGAATACAAAATAAAACTCTGTTGCAAATTAGACATTGTTAGAAGACTTTTCTTATGAACTATAAAAGAAACAAGACCCAAAATATTAAAATAAATACTTTAACTTACCAAACTAACAATTAGCAAATTATTCTTCAAATAGAAAAATCTTATGTTTCTTTACTGATAATTAATTTAGAGGTTTTAGTTTAAGTTCAACAAAACTTAAATGTGACTACTGACTTGTCTTCTCAAAGTTTGGGCTTTTATTAAAGGCAGATTAGACCTAAGTAATCCATTATCCCTCTTTGAAGAGCTTGGAGGAACCAAGTCAGTGGCTAAACAAGAAAAAACCTAAACAAAAACAGTGATAAAATGACATTTTATTGACAACACTTTCTTATCTCAAAGTTTTTCCATAGCCAACCACGTTGAGGCGAAAACCCTCTATTGTCTTAGGATTTCCTCTCGCTTAACCATTACAACTCTTAGCGCCGTTACACACACGCGTTTTTCTTCCGCGCGGTGTAGCAGCTTTACCGCAATTGCGGTCCGTGGCGCCGGTACATACACGCGTTTTTTTGCAGCGCGGTGTCGCAGCGGTACCGCAGTAAAACGCGTCTGTGTAATGGCGCTCGGACCGCAATTGCGGTAACGCTGCGGCACCGCGCTGCAGAAAAACTCCTAGTTTTTCAGTAGTTTTTCTCGCATCAACCACCTGCTGTGTAGGTAGGAAGCAACCTAATGTTTACCATTGTGGAGGGAAGCGGAACCACTTTCTTATCTCTGCAAAACCATGTGTTGCGCTTTTCGCTTTTTCAAGCTGGTTTAGTACACCGGCACAGTCACGGGTAATTTACATTCCTGACAATATAGTAAAGACATTAGTTTTATATCTTAAAAACTAACATATATAATTTTTTTAAGAAATACTAAAAAATAGTAACTTTTGTTTTACTCAAAAAAAAAACTGAAGAAGGAAGTTTTAGACTACCCCAAATGAAGTGATTATAGATCATAATTCTAAGATTGCGATTTTTGCCATGTTTTTTCACAATTTTGCTTTTAACTTTTGCCACATTAACTTTACAGAAAAATTCTCATAGATGATCCACTTAATTTCTTTAAATACTAAAAAAATTATACAAATTTAAGATTGGACAAGAAGTTTTAGAAAATAAATTTAATGAATGTTTTTCAGTTTAGACGACCTTGATCGATTGGTGTTGGATCACTTAATGTTAAGTCGCTAGGTGTTTGCCTCGAATTTGAGTAGGAGAGCCTTGTTTGCAAGAGGACACCAATTAACATGGAAACTAGCTTTACCAAAGATGTATTTTCTTTTTAGGTAAAAAAAGGTTACCAATTTTTATTATTAAAAAAAAATTATATCTTTGTTAGTTTTTAAGATATAAAGCTAATTTATTTACTATAATTTTTGGTGTTTTCTTGCAGACAAAAGACGTATTAACAGTTTTTCTGTATAAATAAATTAGCGCAAGTTATAAGCCAAAGTATGTAAAAAAATTGACAATGCCGCTTTTGATTTATAACGTCATATACGCCCTCTCACTCAAATTTCAGGCAAACAACCGGCCGCTTAAATAAATAAATAAAAAGGACTTTATTTTATACTCAGCGAAGTTAAGCGTGAAGCTTCTGTTCGGTTCGGTTCGGTTCGGTTCGGTTCGGTTCTTAGCATTAACACCCTATCTTAACATTGAGTCATCTATCATAAATCGACCGAGGGCAGTCTTAAACTTTCTTGATCAATCTGGAGTTTTTATATTTTTTTAAATATTTACAAAAGTAACAATATCTTTTTCAGTTCTTGAGATAAAAAGCTTCTTAAAACGACAATTAAATTGCTGTGCTATTAAAACAAATCATAAAACATACAAGTTTTCTTTAACGTTGATGTCGTAAAAGATAAAAGCAAAAGTTTTGGATAAAACATGAAAAAATCGCAATGTTGGATTTAAGAAGTCACACAAGCGCCCTTATTCAATTTTGAGGAAATACCCGGCGACTTAAAATTGAGTGATCCATAACCAATCGATTTGGGGTAGTTTATAACTTCCTTCCTGATTTTTTTTTAGTAAAAAAGTTACTATTTTTTTGTATTTATAAAAAATATAATATTTTTGTTACTTTTTGAGCTATAGAGCGAATTTCTTTACTATCTTAATTGGTGTTCTATGGCAAACAATAAATGTTTGAACAGTTTTTTGTAAAATTAATTGAGCAAAAGTGAAAATTTTGCCATGCCAAAGTTTGTGAAAAAACATAAAAAAATCTTGGATTTATGACTACTCAAATTAGCGGCAAACACCCAGTTACTTAAAATTGTGTGATCTATTAGCATTCGATCTAGGGTACTTCCGAATCTTCCACATCTATCCCACGGGATGCCATAGGTCTCTCAACTATCTGGTTAAAGGCATGGGATATGAGAGATAAAGAAAAGTGGGCTGCATATATTTTATATATTTAAAATTGTTTCTTACTTTGCAGGTGAACCTTACACGACAGGTTGTCTTGACATGAACGAATGCTCTAGAAACAACCCTTGTGGTAGAAATGCCTTGTGTTCCAATCTTGAAGGAAGCTTCAAATGTACTTGCCCTCCAGGCTTCATTGGAGATCCTATGACCGGCTGTGAAGGTACCGATCTAACTAATACTGTATATATCGATTATTTTATTCACTATGTATATAATGTTTGCACTGCTGCAGCAAAGGAATTGCTAATTGATTTTGAATTTCTAATAAATCCACAAATCATTCTAATAACTCACAGATCAATGGTATATGAGAATTTGGTTCTAAAGCAGAGCTTACACATGCAGCAACTCAATGAGTAGGCTGAAACCTAAAACGTTTAATAATTTGTGTTTCCATATGCCAAAATACTAGTGCCAATAATTCTTGTGTAAACTCTGCTTAATGCTGCTTAATTTCATGACTCCATATATGGAAATACTAAACATTTGTACAGATCATACATTCAAACATAAATTACAACACTGACATAGTCAATATCACACCACATTAGAATTACAGCTATTGAAATTGTACCTAAGTTTTCAATTACCTAGCTTAATTTCGTCAATCGATGAGGGGCTTAAATTGGCATAAAAGTGACAACCGCTTTTTACTCAATAAGGTGGGGTAATTGGGAACCTATGGGCAACTGGGAGCTACTGCTTTCAGATATAACAGGGTCAACATTTATGTACAGGTCAAATCCTGTCCCTGGCCAAAAAAATAAGGTTGTTTATCTATCACTTGGTAACACATATCATTTTTGTAAGGCCACATCTTTTCTAGTAAAAAACAAATTACGATAGCTTTTGTAACAAAAAAGTTTTAAATAGCCAAATGTAAATTTCTAAATAATTTTTAGATGTAAAACGATTTTATTGATTTATTTGTTTATTTACATCAATATATGCATTAAAAGAAATATATTTTTTTTAGTTTCATAATTATGTTTCACAAATTATCTATCATTTGAGCTTGTGACGGGGGTTAATAAAAGAACGTTATCTTGCTTAAAAAAGATGACGGAAATTCAGAAACTAACATATCCAGCGCGGACGCGTACAAAATTTGTTAGAAGAAACTTGAACCAACTAAAAAAAAAATTGATTTTTTAGAATACGACTTTTATTTTTCGGAATTGGCCTATAAATAAATTTTGACCCAACTAAAAAAGACGCCCTGAAAAATCTATATACCTAGGAGTGCAATTTATGTGAGCTCCTAGGAAAAACTTTATTATCTCAAAAACTCTTAAAGATAAAAACAAAAAGTAGGTTGGGTTTTAAAGTTAATTTTTTTAAAGACATTTTTTCTACTGCTCAGTTTATAATAATAAACAGTAGGTACTACTCACGTACGTACCGGTGTCCTGACGATACATAAGAAGAAAATAATTTTGTTGGCAGTTTTTTTTAAATACAATATTTAAAACAAAAGAAAAGCTCATATGTACAGTCGGGGACTTTTTAAATTGTCGCCCTCGAAAATAAAAAATACTTCTATTTGAAATTTGGAAAAGCAGTTTCAAGCAAAAAAAAAAATTGTGAACCTTACCGCTGTCTGTATACATACATATTTAAAAATTTATTTATTTTGATGTCTTTGAAGGATTAATTTTGACAGAAAAAAAATACAACGGCAATTTCAAGTCCCCGACTGTACAACTTGTTCAATTGTCAGCTCTATAGCGCAATTTAATTATTTTTATAAGACTGTGAAAGTCAATCATGGAAATTTTTGGGTCCCACTTACCTCGCCTTACTTGAAACCATCAAAATTTTTATCCCAAAAGAACAAAATCTGAAAATGCTCTTCGTTTTCGGTCTAGAAGCATTTCGTATTATTCTTGGGAAAATGGTAATTTCCCCCTATTTCGACCCCGCTTGATCCAAATTTCCCCCCCCCCCCCTCCAGTTTAAAACAAAGTTCATTATTCATCGTAATTTCCATCTATTTGGACCCCGCTTGATCCAAATATCTCCCCCTCCAGTTCAAAAGAAAGTTCATTATTCACCGTAAAGTAAGAAAGATATTTTGCTGTAAGAATCTTAGTTTTTAAGAAAATTGGATAACACTTGTAACAAAACTTAAAACTCTCTTTAAATTGAGGACGGTAATTATACGACCTGTTATACAGTGTTTAAAAAGAAATTTTATCGTCTATGACAAAGTATAGAACACATTTTTTGATAAAAAGCTTGCATGACTCCATTTACAGAGATCGTTGGAGTTTGTTATAAGTCAAGCCTTAGCGACTTATACATTATCTACAATAAAGTGTGGTATATATTTTTTATATTAAGCTTAGTTTCTGAGAAAATTATATAGAATTCAACAAACAAACATGTAAAAACTGGTTTTTTATTTTCTACAATGAAGTTTGGGACATAGTTTTTTCTATAGATCTTGTTTTGAAAAAAATCTAATAATGGTAAAATCATTATTTTTTAAATTACTTCAAAGAACGGACGTTAATGGAGAGTTTTTAATCAGTCTATGCTTACCGACCTTTTATATTTCTAAAAATAAAATTTTTTGCCCATATTAAAGTGTATTATATATTATTCACTCATAAGCTTAGTTTTTGAGAAATTTTGAAAAAACTTAAAAGTTGGGGTCGGGGGTTTGGGTTCATTGTTTGTTGGTTTAGGTAATAAAAAAAATATTATTTAAACAATTATACATTTTAAATGCATACCTGTGTCAAATGGTGCTTTACAGCGCTAATTTAAAATTCTGACGATATGTTGGCCGCCATCTTGAATATATAAGCCCCTTTAAACATTTCAGGGGGGGTAACCGGGATATTTGGATTCAACAGGGTCGAAATAGGTCAAGTCGATTTACCATTTCCCCAAAAGCAATATAAAATACTTCTAGACAGTCGATTTTCGGAAATCTTGCATTGACTAACACACATAACACGCTTTTTCCCCGCTTTAGATCTAAACGAATGCGCATCAAACCCGTGCGCAGCTTCTGCTTCCTGCTTAAACACTAACGGAAGTTACACATGCGCATGCCCTGAAGGCTACACTGGTTCGGGATTAGCTAACGACGAGTGTACAGATGTGGACGAGTGCGCCAGATCAGGGGCTTGTGGCATTAACGCAAAATGCATTAACGTACCCGGATCGTTCAAGTGTATCTGTCCCGCAGGATTCACCGGACAAGGACATCGTTACTGCGAAAGTTAGTTCGAAAGCGAAAATTTTACTTAGGTTAATTTTGAAATTTTTCTAATTCGTCGGTAGTTTTTGGGAAGAGAAGATAAATTAACTCCGATTTTGTTAAAGAACAAAACTTGTCGTTCATATCAGACCTACAAATTTCTTCTATTTAATTTTAAATAAAATTAAAAAAAAAATACAAATAGAAAAATTGGAAAAATTTTAAAATGGCCTTTAAAGTTGTATGTTGATCTTCACATTGACACATATTTAAAAAAAAACTATTTTTATTTTTTTTTAATTTGTGTTTCTATATCAAGTGTCTTCGAAATTTGAATGGACCTAAATATACTTGTAAGCATTTTTATTTGACCTATTGTAAACATTCTTATTTGACCTATATTGGAAAGTCCATTTATTTCTCTTAAAATCAAGTAACTTTTATTATAAATTAAAGTTATTGTTAATTTTTTTAGTTCAAAATTTGGAAAAAAAATTCTTAACTCTATATACCTTATTCTAAGAAAAACAGGAAAACTAAATTCGTGATTTCATTTCTTTTCGAACATAGTTAAGGAAATGGCCAGGATCAGCATACAACTATTTTTCGTTACGAATTCAAATACTATGTTCTAAAGAGAAATTCATTCTGTTTAAGGAAACACGGGTATACAAGGTGTTATGGAAAACTTTTAAAAGAACAATAAATCTGACCATTTCGTGTTCTTATAATTATTTACTATTCGTGGGTTAACGGACAGGACTAAAAAAAGAAACTATCAAAAGTAACATATTATCCCTAATAGTATTAAGAGATTAGTTAGGAAAATTTAGCTAATTAAAAAAAAACTTCTATTCTGTTTTTTAACGGGGAAAATTTTGTGGCATCAATCAAAATCAAATCAAAATTTTTTATTGCAAAAGCCTAAAACTGTACAATATAACATTCCTAAAACTAAAAATCTTAAAACTATATAGTTTACTGGTACAATTTTTTTTTAAATTTAACAGATTACATTCATTTGGTTCTGACAGGTACTTTTAAGTTAGTTTTTAGTATTTTCAAGTAAATAATTTGCGATTTCAACAGTTTTTCAATCTTGAATTAAATTTTTTAGGGGACAATTCTTTTATAGTGTTATAGTTTTACCCATATAAAAAAAAATAATTTCTTGAAAGTGAAGTGGCCTGTCGGTAACTAGATTATTTTTATTTCTTGTATTGTGTTGATGTGCATCCGATCTTTTCTGAAAAGTTTTACTATAAGTATGGATCATTATCACTAATTCATATAAAATTAGATCATAGAATGTTAAGATTTTCAACTTTCTAAAATATGGTTGGCAAGAATTTGTTCGTGCAGTCTTTGATATAAGGCGAATTGCAGTTTTTTGTAACAGAAATACTAACTGCGTTCTATAAGTTGTAGTGTATCCCCAGAAAGGAATACAGTATCTTATGTGTGACTCAAATAGAGAATGATGATATCAAAAGATAACATGTAACAAATGTTATTATTTTTTGGCTAAAGGTAAAAAAAGTTAAATTAAAAAATAAAGGTTTTTTTATAGGTAAATCAAATAATTTATAAAATTTTGTCAGATAGTTATGTATGTAGGTATGACAACAAACACAATTACGACATTTGTTTCACAGTAAACTAAGCGAAAAACTGTTTTTTTGCCAAATGTACATTTTATATTGTGCAGCCTGTTATACATGGTTGAAAAGATCTTTTTATACTCTATTTAAAAACGTATAAATCCAATATGGCGGCCATAGGAAATAACAAAGTTGGCTATGGTTACAAAAAAACTAGAAGGCCTAGAAAAAATTGGTTAACATCATTCGATCAGCCGCAGCTGCTTATACAAAAATACAAACAAGATGGCGAAGATAACTCAATAATTCGAAAAATACAACTAGTTTTTTTGCTCGATATTTTGAAAACCCCTGTAGATATTTTTAATTTCGATATAGCATCTGATTGGGTTTGGAATAGCGCAACTTTTTCTGATGTCACCAAAATTGTATCTCTTACCGTTTCTGAAATCCCCATGTAGTCACTTTTATCTGGGACACCCTGTATATTATATCTGTGCGAGAAAAGGGCCTTTAAAAATTACTGCTACATGCTTGCCGCCATTCGATTCCAAATAAACCTGAACATTTGGCCTGGATGAATTAAGAAATCATGAGTGCTGTGCTCTCAGCGCCATCTTTTTTCTAAGCTTAAACAGTTACCTTAGGATAAATACCTTTCGATTGGTTTCAAAAAACGACAAAAAAGTGGCTACGTAAACTTAAGCTAATAGCTTTGGCTTCCAAAATCCAGATAATTTTCTCAAATTTATCTTGACAACGTCAAATCACCAAATTGAAAAATTGTTAACGTCATTTGAAAGCACTACCGTTTAAATTTTATTAAAAGCTGACTACTAACTTTACTTTGTTAAAGTGGCAGAACGAATGTAGCAGTTATTTTCTATTAATGGTTTTATTACGGTTTACTATACTTTGTGTTATGTCATTAAAACGTTTTCCATAACACTAAACTCGTATATGCCGAAGTTTCTTTAAACTTTAGCAAGAAGCGATTTTCAACTTTTGGCGAGTAGAAAAATTGATGTCAAATGATAAAAACATAATGTTTTCAATCGCTTTTTGCTTATTTTTTTTATTTTCATGATTTTTTATTTTTCATTTCCGGTAAATTGTTTCTCAACTTTTTTCCAATTTCATTTCAATTATTTTCATGATTTTGCTTGTTTATACGCTTATGCCTGCTATTTATTTTGTCTTGTATGTACAGAACTAACATTCGCAATATTTTTAATAATTTTTATATATTTTTTATTTATTGCATTTTAAAAAACATAACTGCATGCGTACGTATTATTTTTTAGTTAAATATTTAAGTCTAAGTTTTTTTACAGAGCGCATTTTTGTAGATACTTTCCACATTTTATTTTTGTCTTTAGTACTTTATTTTCTACCGTGTATGCCTAGTATTTTGAACTGGATTTGTACTCAATAGTTTCCGTAAACTACTAGCTAGCCTCTCTGTACTGCATACTGTGTTTATCTTTTATTATCTTTTTTTGTTTTAGCATGTGTTACTGCATCTGTTTGCAACTTTGTTGTTATATGGAAACTACTTTCACTTTTTATATCTGTAGACTTTATCTTAATCTGTTCTGTCTCTTTTAGTCTGTCCTTTGGTGTTCTTTATGATTTTTTAGTTGAAAATTTTGGCAAATGTTTTATAAAATTTTCCCAGATGTAAATGAATGCTCACCAAATCCATGTGGGCCAAATGCAGATTGCAAAGATACACTCGGCAGTTATGTGTGCACATGTAAAGAAGATTATACGGGAGATCCAATAAAAGGATGCTCAGATATAAACGAATGTGAAACATTAGACAAACCATGCGGAGATCATGCCGTCTGTGAAAATGCAGTACCCGGCTATAACTGCAAATGTCCGCAAGGATATGAAGGGAAGCCTACACCTCAAGTCGCATGTGAACAGGTATGTAGTGTTGGGCATTTTTCAAGGTAGTTTTTTATCGCTATGTTATATCACAAATTTCAAAAAGCCTAAATAAAATACATATACCTAAATACCTATACAGGGTCAAACGTCAACGATCGTTTGGCCATTGAAAAATATGTGAATTGAAGTAAGATCGCTATTTAAATAAATGGCACTAAGAGAGATACAGCGAAACCTGTCCTTGCGGACACCTCTATTAGGCGGACAAATTTGTTGGAACCAAGCTTTTCCCTATTTCTTTACATGTAAAATTCACTCCTATAACCGGACACTCTAATACCAGGACGCAGACAATTTTTTTTGGTTAAAAAATTCTGAAACCTCCTTTTCGTTTTAAGAAATTTTCCGCCTGATACAGGTGTCTGCAAGGAGACGTTTCACTGTAAATACTTTAGCGCTGTTGTCAAGTTAGCAATTCAAGAAAATGGTTTTCTTTTCGCGGGCTAATGACGTTACTCTTACCGGCTGAGTAGGCCAAAAAAAGTTAATAAAATCCTTAAAACCCCTTGATTTTAATTGCTGTAGCGCCATCTCTTAGATATCATTTGAACTGTATGACTAATAATCAATACTGCGAATCCGTAATTAAGTGTACAGGTAGAGCTTTCTAACATGGCAAAAATGTTAAAGGAGGTTACTACACGCACAAACAAATTCAATTTTATGGATAACAAATTTCTTGGTCTTTATGTGTACCGATTTATTCTCAACCAGAGTTAGAAACCAATACTTTGAAAAGTAACTATTACATTACAAATTACTTTACAGGAAGGTACTGTGTAATTAATTACAACAAAAAAATAACTTAATTATAAATTTCCTACTTGCAAAATAAAAAAAAGTAGTTGATAATTACTTTTTTATTTATTTCTTTCACTTTTTCATATTTTACAAAATGTGAAAATGCCTAATTTAGAAGCCCTCTTCCTTCGTAATACATTCCGAACTTACCCCTTAAATTAAATACATCCCTACCCCCAAAAATGTTGTCCCCTATTCTGTTTCCTGGATAGTGTATGGTGACTTTTAGGAACTTGACTTTGTGAGCCGCCGCCAGGAGATCGAACGGCACAAGAGTTTCACAAAAAAACAAGGTTATTGTGTAAGAAAAAATTATTCAAAAATTGAATTTTTCTCGATTTAATTTTTCCTGATTAAAGCTAAAATAACGAAATAAATAATAATGGTTATTTCTTCGTCTTTTAAAAGTGGATATCTTACTGTGATTACTCCTGTTTAGTAATAAAAAACTATTAATTAATTTTGCGCGAATATGCGAGTCTTTGGCCCCTCACTGACTTCTTGCTTTCCATAAGTTCATTCATTTTTATTCGCTTTTCATAAAGGCTAAACGTTCGAAGTCGAGCCCTGTATACCAATACGTTATAGCATAAATACATGTTCAAATAATCGAAAAGTGATGCCCTCATAGCTGGCTTTGGAAACAATGGCAAATTCAAATTCGCGGACGCGAATTTTTAAGTACGCATGCGTGTGTCTTGTCATGTCGGCACAACTGTCGTGTGGGTGGAGGCAATCTTTGTTGCTTATTTTCATTTTGCGGTGCTTTGCGTTTGTCGTGTAAAATTATGTTTTTTTACGCATGCGCAGTAACCAAAATCCTGTCTACCCGAGAAAGAAATATTAAGAATTAAATAGGGGTCCTGGCTTCAAGTATCGCGTGTGAGAATGCATGGGTATGCGCATTATTTATGCTCTAACGTATTTGTCTATATATTATGAAGATGGCTTGACATATCTGGATATTTGTAGTAACTTTTTTAAAAACAATACTACCACTTACGGGCCTCAATTTTTAAGAGATGATTAAAAGTGAAAACCGCTTCTTGATATAGCAAGCCATTTTTGAAAAGTCTGCATTTTGGAAAGGGCTCTAGAACTTTTTTATTTATGAAAATTTCATTTTGGTGTAATTTGGTTTGTTATAGTTTTTATCATAAAGAATCCAACTTTCAAAATGAATTTAATCTGAAATGAAATTTTCATAAATAAAAAAAGTTATAGACCCCCTCCCAAAATGCAGACTTTTTAATAACCCTTCATTGCTTAAAAACGTCTTGCTATATCAAAATTCGGTTTATATACTTTTAAGCTTTTTTTAAAAATCAAGCCTCGCAACCATTACTATCTGCCCGTGATTGGGTGAAAGGCACGTATGTCTTAAATATATCAGTACTGGGAAAGGGCCTCAAAAAATTACTGCTACAAGCGTGCCGACATGTTGGATTTCAAATGAATTCAAACGTATGGCTTGGATAAATTCAGGCTGCTGATAATGGGTGATGCGCTCTCAGCGCTCACTCTTTTCTAAGGTTAAAAATACCCATTATCTATATCCCTTAGGATAAATACCTTTTAATGTGTTTCAACAAATACCAAGTGAGCGGCTACGTTAACTCAAGATAATGGCTTTGTCTTCTAAAAGTTCCAAAATCCAAAGAATTTTCTTAAATTTAAATTATAATAAAATTTAACCCTAATTTTGACGTCAAATCATCGCATTGACAAATTGTCAACGTTATTTGAAAGCAGTTCCTGTTAAATGTTATTAAAAGCATCTACTTTATAATCCAAGCCATACGTTTTTATTTGAATCCAATATGGCGGAACGCTTGTAGCAGTCATTTTCCATTAAGGGTTTTAATACGCTTTAGCAGTACTGATATATTTAAGACGTACGTGGTAAAAGGATAACAAACGACGTCCTGCATTAAAACGTTGAAATAACTCTACATTTAACCAATAATATTAATAATATAATCTAAAATAATACATAATTTTAGGTCGATGTCAATATCCTCTGCAAATCAGATTTTGACTGCACAAACAATGCACAGTGCATTGAGAATCAATGTTTTTGTCAAGCTGGGTTCGTTCCTAAAGGGTCAGTTTGCGTCGACATAAATGAGTGCGAATCTTCTCCATGTGGGTCTTTTTCTAAGTGCGTCAACATTGTTGGAAGCTTTAAGTGTGAATGCGAAAGCGGCTATGTTGGCGCACCTCCTATTGTACAATGTAAAGCGCCATGTGAAGACGTTAAGTGTGGCAATCATGCCTATTGTAAACCTGACGGGGAAGAAGCCTACTGTATATGCGAAGATGGATGGACATTTGATCCTAATGACATTGCTGCTGGATGCATTGGTAAGAAAATCAGCGACGTCCACTAAAATACAGTTTATTTAATAATTTTTGAGAGAACTTTTTTTTCGTGTCTATGCTTTTGCTTTGATAACCAGCTGATAACTGTCAAAAAGTTATCTCAAAAATTATGAAATAAAGTGTAGTAATCTGCTTTAGAATCGATGTCAAAACTTTGGTCTTTTTTACAAACCTATTTTTGATCTTTGAGAAAAATTCAGGGTTAAAAACTTAAAAGATATTCTGAGAGAGACAGGGTATCCTAAAAGGTTTTTATTATTTTAAAAAATCATTCAGCTTTAAATTTAGTAAACATGTTTTTATTTATAAAATTAACTACAAGATGTGGAAACTTATTTGTAAAGAATTATGCCGTCAAGATGCTGTCCTCTGTTCTCTGAAATTTGCAAACTCGCGGACACAGAATTCTTTTGAAATTGCTCGAATTTAATCGTGAATTCTTTGCTTCAACTGATTCATATTCGTAGGAATTTCACTGTACACCTCTAATTTAAGGAACCCCCACGAACAAATCCATGACAGTTAAGTCGGGACTTCTGAGAACCTTTCCATGCAGGTCGTTTAAAGGATGTTTCTGGGAAAGGTCATATGATAAATGGTGACATCAATTATACTGCCAACAATCCCGACTTAACTGTAAGGGATTTTCTTTTTGTATGGGTTCCTTAAATCAGAGATGTACACTGAAATTCCTGCATATATCAATCAATTGCACCAAAAATTTCGCGATAAAATTTAAGCAAATACACAAGAAGTCTCTGTCCGCGTGTTTTCCAATATCAGAGAATGTTTGGAAAAGATGGTGCACGTTGAAGGATAGTAACTCGACTTCATAATGTTTTACAAATAAATATCTACATTTTGTAGATAATTTTGAAAATAAAAAATAATTACTAAATTATAAGCTGAATGAATTATAAACTTTTTTAAATAGTAAAAACCTTTGAGGACATATATTCTTATGTTTTTTTCAAAATTATAATATTACCAAGCTCATGTTACCGATATTTTTCTTCATTTTGGAATAGATACGACCGTTCAGTGGAAGACTAAAATGTGTTCCTTAGGTACCATTCATTTGCTTAAAACATTGTTGTTACTCCTTTGAAGAAAGCATCCCACCATCACAAACCACATCGGCCAGTTTCAATTTTTTTTAAAAGAACCTATATTTTAAATCACCACTGTATGCCTAATCCTCCAAAAAGGTTAGCTATCAGTTTGAGTAAGACACTGTTCAGATCTTCTGAATCAATATGAGGTTTACCGAAAGTTTTCTGACGTAAACGTACAATAGCCGGACATTCGCTCACGTCATCCTCCGACAGTGACCCGTAAATAGTCCAGTCACTATACGGATCTCCTGTCTGCTAAGTTCAATGATGTTCCTGGCTCTTTTTCTACAAGGTCCTTTAACTCTTTCGAGTGAGCCAGTTCTGGTATATTTATCCATTGTATGTTATCCCCAGGGCTGGTTCGGGGCCGAAAAATTCGACAAATGCCGCTTCCCTCGCTGCTTGGTCTGCGGCCTCATTTCCCTCGTGCCCAGAATGCCCTGGTATTCATACTAATAACACATTGTTAGCGCTACCAAGCGCATTCAGCAAATCCCTCCAGCTTCTCACGGTTCTCGATGAGACTGTATAGGAATCGAGCGCTCTTAAGGCTGCTTGTCTGTCCGAGAAGATTTTTATTGTCCTGTTGGTCCATTCGTGGTCAGTAATCCAGCTCCTCACGGTTCTCGATGAGACTGTATAGGAATCGAGCGCTCTTAAGGCTGCTTGTCTGTCCGAGAAGATTTTTATTGTCCTGTTGGTCCATTCGTGGTCAGTAATCCACCGGGCACATAGTTCAATGGCTACAAGTTTGGCCTGAAATATAGTAGCGAATTGGCCGAGACTATGTTTCACAACAATTCCAGACCGAACGCCTGTGTATGAATTCTTGAAATGGACGAGAGTGAGAATGGGCGTCTCCCCACGTAAGGAACAATCGAGATGCGGAAATTCTCACCTATTCAAGAATTCATACACTGATGGTATTTTGGATCCGTCGATATACCAGAAGCAATCGTTATTTAAAAAATTGGTCCTGTCCTTTAACCAGTCCTCCCTCTCCGACAGGACAATGTTGTATAGCTTTTTGCTGTACATCCTGTTGGGGATGACGTCGGATATTGAATATATAACTCTTGTTTGCTAATTAGGGCTGTTGATATCACTTTGTTTGCCCTGCCATTATGGTGGTTGTTCCTTATTCTATTTGTTGCTCTTCG
The DNA here is from genome assembly GCA_963576565.1 of Aspidapion aeneum. Taxonomy (NCBI): domain Eukaryota; kingdom Metazoa; phylum Arthropoda; class Insecta; order Coleoptera; family Brentidae; genus Aspidapion; species Aspidapion aeneum. The sequence continues at coordinate 15,284,884 of OY755042.1, forward strand.
TGCCTCCGCCTCTAAAACAATGTCAGAAGAATACTTATTTGTGCATTATTTATTTTGTCTAAACCCGCGATATAGTGTATGGACAAATCGGCCTAAAAGGGGGTTTCGTGTGCAAGTCGTGCCAACTTTTTGCCGATAAGCCAAGTTTGTTAAGGGCACTCTATAGATCAGGTTTTGACTTGTTGTGATTCTGGTAAATGCGTTTTTTTTTAAATTTGGCCCCCACCACTTTTTTTTGCACGATACTTTTTAAATTTGGTAAACTTATCACGTCCTTGTAATGCAACTATAGGTAAATTTAGTGGGAATAAGGACACTGTTGTTCTGGTAAATATACGTTTTAATCCATCGGTAACGTTTCGACAATGGTTTTTGTCTTCATCAGACCTTCAGACTAGATGTTCCAATGTACGATCTAGTCTGAAGGTCTGATGAAGACAAAAACCATTGTCGAAACGTTACCGATGGATTAAAACGTATATTTACCAGAACAACAGTGTCCTTATTCCCACTAAATTTACCTATAGATACTTTTTAAAACGATGTATCTTTCTTAAAAATAGTCGTAGAGGGTTGCAAAAAATTGCAAATGAATCAGTAAACACCCACAATAAAATAACTTTCAATTATATTTTTCAAAATTTTGCTTCGTTTTTTTAGAAAAAATAAAATAACTGAATTTTTACTTTTTTTTTTGTTTAGCTAGTAAAGTTTACCCTACATTTTTAATAACACCAAAGCAAAATTTAAAAAAAAAGTTTAAATAAAAGTTATAGAATGAACATTTTTCTTTAATTTGGTGTATATAGGTCTTATATAGATGTATATTTTATATTTGTTTCAATAAAAAAACAATTTGTTGTCACCAAAACGAGTACGCGGACGCCTATAAGGCGGCGCGCGGCATTACGCAGCTGAGGCGTCTAGTAAAACAGATGATTTCTATTATAATTGTTATCGTTGTTTGATGGACATTATCAAATAACGTTGTTATTGTTATTTTTGAAAATGAATATCAATCGACGAAAGTTTTTACAATATAGTGCAGGTGCTAGAGATAGTTGAGTATGCAAAATATGAGGACCGCAGTTTGACAATGGATCCTAGCTGAGAAAAGATCACAGACTAACGATTTGGATGTTGCCGGGCAAGTTTTTGGTCCAATTTTTTTTATCCCCCCTCCTTATATATAGTCGTGTTCGAATTTCTAAAAATTTAACTAAGTTGACGCCCTAAAGACACAATGACATAGAAATGGATCAAAATTTGTAAAATCTAATTTTAATATAAAATTATATTAGTTTTTTAAATTTTAGCTGCGAAATCCCCCAAAACACCCCAGACTCCCCAAATCCTGAAATTTTTAGACTTTTTAAAAATTTTCTTAAAAACTAAGCTTAGGGAAAAATATGTACTAATCTTTATTGTAGACCATAAAATTTCCTTTTCAACAATGTATAAGTTAGTGGAGTACGACTAATAAACAACAAACGCGGCGGCGGCGTCCGTTTAAAAATAAATAAAATAAAAAAATAAATAAGTTTAAAAAAGAAACATGTTTATTACAGGTTTTACCCAATTTTCTTAAAAACCGAGCTCTATATCAAAAAATATAACACACACTTTGTTATAGACAATAAAATTGCTTTTTAAATGATGTATAATAAGGCAATGGTAGTTTTACCTATAACAATTTAGGGGCGTCCGTAAATAAAATCAATTTTTATATTTTATTATTTAAAGTTTTATCCAATTTTCTCAAAAATTAAGCTTTTTGGAAAAACATAATTTGGCCGTTTATTGTAGAAAATAAAATTTCCTTTTTACCAATGTATTAGTCAGTGAGGTCAGGCTAATGAAAAAGTCTCCAGCGGCGTCCGTTTATTAAGAAAATATAAAAAAATTAAAGAAACCACATCGATTTTACCCGATTATCTTAAAAACCAAGCTCTCTATCAAAAATTGTGACCTATAGTCGATTGTAGATAATAAAATTTCCTTTTAAACGTGTATAATAATTAAGATTAAAACTTCACAGGCCTGTGCAACTTAAATCAATTTTTACAAATCACCAAACAAATTAATTCTGTCACAGGTTTTTTCCAATTTTCTCAAAAACCAAGGTTAATTCACAAAAATGTGTTTTATACTTTATTGTAGGAAATAAAATTTTCTTTTTAACAGTGTGTAAGTCAGAGGGGTTTAATTAATGACAAACCCTTCAGCGACGTCCGTATACGGGGGTCAATTAAAAAATAAAATAAATAAAATTATTTTTGTCACAGGTTTCACCCGATTTTTTTTTTCGAATATTAAAAACAAATACATTTTTTAAAAAGTATTTTTTTAATACATTTCAAATCAAGTAATTTAAACTTTGTTGTATTAAAATCGGATAAAAAATAAAAAGGATCCAATTTGTTTTTAAATATGCTTTCCGCCATATTGAATCCGCCATATTTAAAAAAAGCGCGATTATCACAATGACAATAAGTCGAAACCTGATCTGCTAGGTATGTTAAACAAATTTAAGTTACTTCCAAAAAGTTCTTATGGTTTTCATTAAAAGCATAATTTTTAAATATACAAATAAAATCTATATGTTTGTGGCGGATTCATTTTACAAACACAACTTTTTCTGGGTATTACGCCACTAGTAAGGAAAAATTACTTTAAAAAATTATAAAAAACCACTGCGTTTCTCCTAGAAAAATAAAAATCACTAATTTGTCAACGATATAATAATAAATATATTTGAACAAGAAACATTTAAGATTTTGAGACAAAATATAAATAAAAAGCTTGAAAACGATTGTAGATTGGCAATCGAAACGTAGCGTATTCAAATTCAATTAAAAGATAAGTGGTTTAGGTTTTACTAGGCAACTATTTATTTTTATAGAAAGCCACTGACAAATTAGTGATTTTTATTTTTCTATGAGAAACGCAGTGGTTTTTTATAATTTTTTAAAGTAATTTTTCCTTACTAGTGGCGTAATACCCAGAAAAAGTTGTGATTTTAAATATACCCCAAAGACCCCTATTTTTTTTCAGTTATTTGGAAATAACTTAAAAACTAATTAACGCATTTAAACATTTGAACCAGATTTGAATAAAGAATCAAAACAGCTATCTTTTTTATATAAACTTTTTTTTTCTAGCTCCAATAGTTTTATAAATAAAATAGAAAAAAATTTAAAAAGCTTACCTTTTTTTTTTAATTTTTTTATTTTTTTAACAAATACTAAAAAATACATATTTTCTGACTAATACATTTTATTTAAGTATTTTAAACTTTGTTCCAAGAAAATCGGATAAGAAATAAAAAAGTTACAATTTTTTTAAAGATACACCTTTCCGCCATTTTGAATCCGCCATATCTTTCAAAAAACGCATTTACCAGAATGTCATGTGAACAAGTCAAAACCTGATATATGGAATGCCCTTAACAAAGTTAGCTTATCGGCAGAAAGTTGGCACGACTTGCACACGAAACTTGATTTGTCCATAGACTAATAAGAAAAAGTAAATGTGTCAGGTAACAAACCAAATCTACTATCTTCTTACAAGTTTTGTTCGTTCAATAATAAAGTACCCATCCAATTTAGATGCATAAATTCTTAGACCAAAGAGAAAACAGGCAAGGACTGTCCTAAAAAAAGGATCCATTATTTTTTTCATTGTATTTTTAGATATTGATGAATGCGATAAGTCAAACGGACCAAGCGGCAGATGTGGTACAAACGCCTTATGCACAAATCTGCCCGGCACCTTCGCTTGCCAGTGTCAACAAGGTTATGTGGGGAATCCAAATAAAAAATGCACAGATGCAGATGAATGCTTAAATCCAAATTCGTGTGGTATCGGGGCCATTTGTAAAAACTTACCAGGATCTTTTGAATGTTTTTGTCCAGACGGTAGTGTCCCCGATCCAGATCCGAAAATTAAATGCAATGAAATTGTTACCTGCAAAATTGATTCCGATTGTCCGGGCAACGCCATTTGTGATGAAAAACGAAGATGTTTGTGTCCAGAGCCAAACATAGGAAATGATTGCAGACGTAAGTATTTTAAAATCAATAGTTCTGTAATTAGATTTTTAATGCTTAAAATCATGTATATACAGGGTGTTTCCTAAATATTGGTCTAAAAATTCCTGCAGTATTTTCATGAAAAAAAGTTTCTAGAAACATTTGTCAAATATTGTTCCTAGCTGCGCAATTTTAAAAAGGGCACCCTGAAGACTGTTATTCCTCAATATTTCCAAAACCGTCCATGCAATAATCATGGAATTTGGTACAACCTATAAACTTTTAAAGCTGCATCAGAATTTCAGCTCAGAATTGCAAAATTTTAATCAGGAGCGTACCATACCAGGGGGGTTAAGGGTAAAAAGAATCCCTTTTTTTCTATGGTAGCTTTTTCACATTGATATTGTAGAATGTGATACCTGAAGGTTTTTTACGTAAGAAAGGTGCTCTTAGTTCATATCGATAGGGCGAGTAGTTTTCGAGGAAATCACAATTTTCGACATTGATGCATCAACACCCTCAAGATGAGTTTTCCTCAATAGTTTCGAAACTCCTCATAAAAACATCATGAAATTTGGTACACGGCATAAAATTTTGACGGCAATTTCGATTATGACCTCAAAGTTGTAAAATTTCTCTGTGATTCGTCCCTTAGGAACCATTTTTCGACAAATGTTTCTAGGAACTTTTTTTTAGGAAAATACTCCAGGAATCACACCACGAATTTTTGACCAATGTTTAGGAAACACCCTGTTCTTCTTTACCTTTACTTTTAACTTTAAACCCAATCAAACAAGTTTCGTGGCTAATCGGGCAAAAAGGAGATTTTTTGTTTCCCTCACATTTTTCCGTGGGTAGCTTGAAAGCTTAACCTCACGGGGGTCCAAGATCTAATGGACACCTAATAAGTGTTGACAGTTAACCGTTTCGTCCTTATGGGACTCCTCAGAACACTGCTGGTCAATGTGACAAATCTTGCGAAGTTAATCAGATGGTTCTGTCTCTAATTAAATGTAATTAGTGAGCGAACTATAGCAAGAGGCGCCATCTACCGAGATACGAAAGAAACAAAAAACCAAAAGCAGGGAAAAACACTGCTATACAATATCGATCAATGAAAAGATCGAATGCAAATAAAAGAAAATAACTATAGTCCGTGAATGAAACAAAAAACCAAAAGGAAAAATGTGAGGGAAACAAAAAATCTCCTTTTTGCCCGATTAGCCACGAAACTTGTTTGATTTTTAAATTCACGGGTACGAAATTCCACGGTTGTTAGTATTATTTGGCTTAAAAATTCCGTTGATTGACGCTCACTGTCTTGAAAACGGGTAAAAATGCAATCTGTGTTGATCCGGCCTGAAGGACAAAGAGCTGTCGTAGGTCACGGACTATAGTTGTTTTCTTTTATTTGCATTCGATCTTTTCATTGATCGATATTGTATAGCAGTGATTTCCCTGCTTTTGGTTTTTTGTTTCTCTCGTATCTCGGTAGATGGCGCCTCTTGCTATAGTTCGCTCACTAATTACATTTAATTAGAGACAAAACCATCTGATTAACTTCGCAAGATTTGTCACATTGACCAGCAGTGTTCTGAGGAGTCCCATAAGGACGAAACGGTTAACTATCAACACTTATTAGGTGTCCATTAGATCTTGGACCCCCGTGAGGTTAAGCTTTCAAGCTACCCACGGAAAAATGTGAGGAAAACAAAAAATCTCCTTTTTGCCCGATTAGCCACGAAACTTGTTTGATTTTTAAATTCACGGGTACGAAATTCCACGGTTTAAACCCAATATTTATATTTTAGATCCATGTGAAACAACCACTTGTAGATCCAATGAGGAATGTGCATTAATCGATAACAAAGCACAATGTATTTGTAGTACAGGCTTCACTGGCTCAACTTACGGCTGTACAGATATAAACGAATGCAACGGAAATCCTTGTCAACCGGGTGCGGTATGTGAAAATGTACCGGGATCATTTTCTTGTCAATGCCCAGGTGGAACCAGTGGCGACCCTTATAGAAGTGGTTGTTCAAAAAAAGATGAAACAGAAATCGGCTGTTCTCGAGCCAATCCATGCCCGCTCGGAGAACAATGCATCCTGGATGAAATTTCCAGTGAAAGCGTTTGTATTTGCAATCAAGGCTACATCAGAGACGATATAACTGGTAAATGCAAAGATGCTGATGAGTGCCACGAGCCCAGAGAGAAACCTGCTTGTGGCCTTAATGCCATTTGTAAAAATTTACCCGGAAGTTACGATTGCTACTGTCCACCAGGATTCAATGGCAATCCTTTTCAAGAATGCATAGAATGCGATAGTTTGGACTGCCGTTGCCAGCCTCCTTATGAGCTAAAAGATGGAAACTGCGTCTTAGCTAGTTGTGGCCCAAATGAATCATGTCCAAATGGTGCAGAATGCATAAAAATTACCGGCGGTGTTAGCTATTGTGCGTGCCCAAAAGGGTATAAGACTAAATTTGATGGATCTTGTACTGATATTGATGAATGCACTGAGCAGAAAAAGACCTGTGGATATGGGGCGCAATGTTTTAATGTTGAAGGTTCTTATGAGTGCGAGTGTCCAGAAGGGTATAGCGGTGATGCATACAATGGACTTTGTTCGCCCGCTCAGAAGAAATGTTTAAGTGACAAAGAATGCCCAACTAACGAGAAATGCGTTCAACCTGGGGAATGTATATGCCTCTCTCCATTTTTTGCTGACGTTCTTGATGATAATAAGTGTAAAAGTCCATGCGAGAGACTTCCTTGTGGCATAAATGCAGAATGTTTGGCAATTGATCCACCAATTTGTGTATGTCAAGAAGGCCATACAGGGGATCCTCTTCAAGGGTGTAATAAAATTGATGAATGCCGTGACTCTCCTTGTGCTTACGGTGCACATTGTATTAATCTAGATGAAGGTCATAAGTGCATATGTCCAAAAGGAACGATAGGAGATGCCTACAAAGGAGGGTGCATTTTAGAAACTCCAGGCAAAAGCAAATCTGAGTGTCAAGAAGATCAAGACTGTGTATCTGCTTTGTCTTGCGAAGATGGCATATGTATTAATCCATGTGCAAAAGCAAATTGTGGAAATGCTATGTGCAAAAGTCAAAACCATAAAGCAATTTGCGAATGTCAAGCAGGATATACAAAAAGCAGGAATGGAAAATGTACCTCACGTATGTATTTTCAATATTTCGAGGGGGATTTCACTGGCCGCAATATATGTACAAATTTTGATGAAATAATGCGGCATTATTTCGCATTTTTTCACATTTTTTCGCATTGTTTCGCATTTTTTCAAATTTTTTCAAATTTTTTCGCATTTTTTCCCATTTTTTCAAATTTTTTCAAATTTTTTCACATTTTTTCGCATTTTTTCACATTTTTTCGCATTTTTTCTGCATTTTTTCACATTTTTCTGTTCTTATTTGTTATAATTTTTTTTCTTATAAATCAAAAATCGTATGATTGCTCTCCCCGAGTTCAAACAAACAAACGGAATTAGTGTTCGGTAAATATTTTAGTAATCACGCATTTTTTGTTGCCCATTTAAATGAAAATTAAATTAGCCCTGATTACTGCTGAGTCTTCAACGAGGTCTTCAAGTTATATTTTTCTAAATGCAAAAAATAAGGACGTGTTAAATTCGTTTTTAAAACTGCCATTAATAAAGGGATTAATAAAGAACGCGATTCTTCCGCGAAATCGCTTGTTACCAGGAGGAATTGTAAACTCTTATGTGCTTACATTAAGCAGAAGATTTCGAGGACATTGATATATCAGACGATTAGGAGTAATGAGTATAAATGTATATTTTCACTTAAGAGTAGACATGCTTTTTTTCCAGTCAGTCACCTTAGCTCCGAAACGTAGAAGCGACGTTGCAAAATGCGGCAAAACGACTCACGTGATATACATACCTTTTTGAGTGAAAAAAACATCAGAATTGGCTGAAATTGAGTGGAGGGCGCATTTTGTATAAACTAAGCCACGGCTCGGAGCACTTTTTTGATTTTTTGTCAAAAATTCTTTCTAGGCCACCGATTCGAAATATTTATGTCATGAATATTTCGAATCGGTGTCCTTAGAAAGAAGTTTTTACTTATTCGGCAAAAAAACCAAAAAATTGCTCCGAGCCTTGTCTTAGTTTTTACAAAATGTGCCTTCCACTCAAATTTCAGCCAATTCTGATGTTTTTTCACTCAAAAAGGTATGTATATCACGTGAGTCGTTTTGCCGCATTTTGCAACGTCGCTTCTACATTTCGGAGCTAAGGTGACAGACTGGAAAAAAAGCATGTCTACTCTTAAAACGTTTTATAAACATGATTAATAAAATACCTTTTTAAAAATTAACCTACCGAAAAATTACCCTTTTCTTTTTACCCTTTTTACAACACTGCCCGAATACAATGAACTCAACAATTCTTAATTTTATTATTTAGCATTTTTCCGCACTATTTCGCATTATTTCGCATTATTTCGCATTTTTTCGAATTTTTTCACATTTTTTCACATTTTTTCGCATTTTGTCAAACAATGCGAACATATGTACAAAAAAATGGTCAGTGAAATCCCCCTCGCAATATTTATATATTATTTTAAAAAGCTCTTCTAGCTTTAAGTGAGCTAAGCTTCTTATGATGACAGACTTTAGAATTATAGGGCGAGTTACAAAACTTTGGGGTCTTTTAAAATTTTCCCACATTCTCGGTTGTAAATTTTGGGTTAGTTAAAAACAATATGAATGAATTTTAAGCTGTATTTAGGTCATTTTATAAGAACATGTTATTTCAGATTTAAAATTAGCCTTCCCCCCGTGTAGAGAAATAGGTCTGCTCACCGAAAATATTTGTTATAGTGCTGGTATGGTCACCATTAGTTAGTTAGCACTTATAGGCCCCAGTTTAAAAGAGCGATATTTAACACGGCGACATTCAAAACAATGACATTCAAAAGAGCGACATCAAAATGGCCACATTCAAAACCGATATTCAAAAGACCGACATCAATATTAAGCAACATTAAAAAAAAATGCGTCCTATGACTTGCCACTCCCACAACTGCCAACATATTTTTTAAAAAACTTCCCTGACTTCTTTCCCGGGATCCTAGAAGGCGTGAAACCAAACCAAACCAAAATATTTTTTTCAAAAATTATTTTCCAAACTTAAGTTAGCGAGAAACTCCTTTTGGGAGGTCGAAATTGATGTTTTCCTAACCTTTATCAATTGATCGAAAACGTATCCTAACTAATTTCAAATGACACTTTTTTTCGAAAACAATTCTGTGGTAGGAAGTCAAAAGGGGATAACTCATGTGGTAGCAAAGCCTGACCGAACCGAACCCCTTTTTGAATTCCTACCACAGAATTATTTTAAATGACGTTTTTTCGATAACATTTTTTTAAAATGACATTTTTTTCAAAAAATTTGTTAATAAAGTTAATTAATTAAGACATTAAAATAGTTTTTTAATAAAATTTTTATTTTGAAAAAAAATATTTCTAAAACATTTATTTCGAAAACGTACTCATATACATCGACTAAGAGGTTTCTTTCTAACTTATTTTTTCAAAAAAATAAACTGCCCTGCCTTCTTTTTCGGGATTCTAGAGGGTGTGAACCAAACCGGACCGAACCAGCATATTTTTTCAAAAAAAAACTTCCCCTACTTCTTTTCCGGGATCCTAGAGGGTGTGAATCGAAACTGAACCGAACCGAAACCTAACACAGCTCATATAGTTCGACTCGATAAAAATGTTTTCGATCAATATGTATTTGAAAAAAATCTCATTCAAACAAAATGTTTTTGAAAAAAACGTCATTTGAACACAATGTTTTAGAAAAAAATGCCATTCGAAAAATGACTGACCTTTTTCTACCAAAAACGTATCCCCCGAGTCATAGGTTAGGATACGTTTGCACTCAATTGACAAAGGTTAGAATAACCCCGATTTCAACCTCCCAAAATGAGGATCGGAAAACTACAGTCGAACCTCTATAATTCGAACCTGAAGGGACAACCAAAACAGTTCGAGTTATGGAAAGTTCGAGTTATAGAAACTCGAGTTACATAGGTTAAAATACATGTAAAAAGTGCAGGGACCACTTAAAAGATTCGAGTTATAGAGGGGTTCGAGTTATAGAGGTTCGAGTTAGAGAGGTTCGACTGTAATTTAGGGAAATAAATTTAAAAAAAAAATGTTTCGGTTTGATTCGGTTTGGTTTCACACCTTCTAATATCCAGGGAAGTCAGGGAAGTTGTTTTTTTGAAAAATATATTAGAAAAAGACCCCTAGTCGTACTGTTACTGTTTCTAATGACGCTTTTTTAAGTGTCACGGTTTTTAATAGATGTCGCTCTTTTGATTATCGCTGGTTTGATAAATTGGTTTTAAATGTCTTTCAAATGAGACCGCTGTTTTAAATGTTGCCGTTTTAAATATCGCTCTTTTAAACCAGAGCCAGCTACACCATTCGATGGTCTGCCCTAAAGTTTGAGTTACTATTTTCTTTTTTATATTTAAACTATCTCTTGCATTTTAAAATGCTTTTTAAAATCAACTGGTTATCTTGAATTAAATATTACTCTTTTAGTATGCGAAAAATTTACCTGTGGTGTTGGAGCACAATGTATTGTTACAAAATCAGGCCCAACATGTAGATGCTTAGAAGGATTCTTGGGTAATCCCTTTCCTGGGGGACAATGTACAACAGATATTTGTTCATCCGATAATCCCTGTCAAGATCCCAAAATATGCATCAACGGACGTTGTAAAGAAAGATGTCAAGGAATCGCTTGTGGTGTGGGAGCACATTGTGATAAGAATACCAATAAATGCATCTGCGATTCAAACCTTATAGGAAATGCTGATATTTTGTGTATGCCTCGTAAGTATTTTTTTATATAAATTGTTGCAAGCTGTAGTACATTATTGTTGTCTCTAGACCCATTTTAATACAAAAATTGGAAAATTAGTAGCTGTGTCAGCCTGATTCCGAGAGAGTTTTTCATGGAATAGGATGGTCCACGCTTCTTATAGTGTTTGACGTTTTTCGAGATTTATTAACAGATTTTTTGGAATATCACGTTTGTTAATATTGATTTCTTTTAATGCAAAATCAGTAATATGTGGGTTGTTGGCGGTAGGATATAAACCCTTAATCTGGTGATGTATCCTATAAGATACATATATTTGAAAAAAAATTATACAAATAAATATAATTTGAGCACTAAAAACTTGTAAGATCTAAAGTTTTACACCTGTTTTACGCGTCAGAAATTTAGTGCTGCCATTTTCGATTATTTGTACAAATTGAGGCTCCTTAACCCAAGCAATGTCAAGTAATTCGGCACCTTTGGTAAGTTTAATTTTTTTCCAAATTACTTCTAAATGTTACTTTTACCTGCTCCGGTAATATTTTTTTTGAAAACGTATATGGCTTTACGATTTACAGGTTCAATTTTTCTTGCATCCTGTAATCCACATTGCCAATTTACAGACAAAATAAATTAGGTTTCTTGTGTATCTTCTGGTTCACACTGCCAGTTTCGTTATATTAAACAAATTGTTTGTATTTTCTCTTGTTTATCCAAATAATTATTGGTGGAAATGCATTGGACCCGTAAATACAGAATAGTGACTCTATAAAATCGACATCAATAAAATCGGTTATAGGTTAGACCAATAAGGAAAAATAAGGTGATTTTAATTGAAAAAAGTGCAATAATCTTTAAGCATCTTTCAGACACCGGCCATGCTTTATAAGGTTTGGTTAGGTTCGGTTTGGTTTGGTTAGGTTTGATTAGGTTTTATTAGGTTTAGTTAATCTTATTCCACCTTTAAATATGCAAATTTCCTTTTATCAAATACTCAACACCTTCGAAAGTATTTGTTTGAGTATTTGTAGTTAAGTTTAACCTTCAGTGGTGAACACACCCATTACTTAGTAAACCAACCAGTTTATGTTATGGTTGACAGTTGTCAATGTCAACGGTGATTAAAATGTCAAGTTTACGAATTTACATATTTTAAAATAAAATATATTTTAAACATAAAATTGGCTTTCTAATTATTCCAAAAGCTATTAAAACATGGCGCAGTCGGTAGGATAACAAACATTTTCAAAATTTTCTTTTAAAGGAATATTATGTTTTCCTGGGAACCTACCAAAGCCAGTAAAAATTTCCTGATTTTTCTTAATAAACTCATTTTTTTCAGATAAATTTAAATTTTGTTTGTTTATGTTGTTAATTCTTTTTATTAACTTTAAATTTAAGCATGCCTGGCCACCTACAAGGACCTGATTTGCCCCATCAATGATAACAAAATCTTCATAAATTTCCCTATCTTTATATGAGCAATGTAAATTTACAGTCCCTATTGGTTTTGCCTGACTACCTTCAAAACCCTTTAAAATATAATGTGTGGGCCTAACTTTAAACTGTTTGTCTATTTTCTTAAAAATTTTGAGCGGTATTACACTAACATCAGCACCAGTATCTAGTCTTACTTTAATTTTCTTTGTTTCAATAAACAAATTTTCACTGAAATCTTCACTTACCCTTTGTTCTGGATACTTATCTTTCTGGACTCGGTTTACAAAAATATTACTGTCATCTGAACTTGATGCATCACTCTGTTTAGCCTGTCTCACATTTCTGACATGACATGAAACAGCAAAGTGGTTTTCAATTCCGCATTTCCCACATTTTTTGCCATATGCTGGACATTCTCGGGGTCCATGTACTGTTTGACATCTTTTGCAATTAAAACTTTTCCAGAATCAGTTTTTGTCTCATTATATTTTGAGCCTTTTGTAGATTTTTAAAATTTTTGATATTTGTTTTTCTTTTTCACAAAATTTACTTCACTTCCAACCTCTTGAAACTGCAAACTTTGAAAAGTTAATAAAAATGATACAAGTGACAACTCGAATTATACGCGCTCCCGATACGGTCGATCTGTGAAAGCTCCCCGGCGACTCAATCTTTGAGGGGGAGTTGTTTGAGTATTTGTAGTTAAGTTTAACCTTCAGTGGTGAACACACCCATTACTTAGTAAACCAACCAGTTTATGTTATGGTTGACAGTTGTCAATGTCAACGGTGATTAAAATGTCAAGTTTACGAATTTATATATTTTAAAATAAAATATATTTTAAACATAAAATTGGCTTTCTAATTATTCCAAAAGCTATTAAAACAGTATTTATCGTTTATACCGTTTTCTTGTAATTTGTTCAAAGTAAAAGTAATTTTTAAAAAAAAAAACTGGAGTTTAAGGGTTAATATTCAGGCGCATCTTGTTTACAAAATTGTAACAAAACATATTTTATAATCAAAAAATTTGCACATTTATGAAAATTGCTACATATTTATTTTTACCCCATCAGTCGAAAATTTAAAAGACAAATCTTTTATTTTAGCCATATCTGGACCAAAATGTGATCCTATATGTGGAAAAAATGCCCACTGTGAATACGGCCTCGTCAATAAATGTGTTTGTAACTCTGACACTGCTGGTAATCCATATGAAAAGTGTGAAAAGATACAAAAAAAGAAGTGTAATCCGACATCTTGTGCGGAGAATGCCGAGTGTTTAGAAACTGTGAATGGAATTGACTGTTATTGTAAAAATGGATTTACTGGAAATGCTTTTGTGCAATGTAAAGATATAGACGAGTGCAACTCAAATGTGTGTGGCAATGACGCTGTATGCATAAATACAGTTGGAAGTTTTGATTGCAGATGCAAAGAAGGATTTGCAGGAAATCCATTCGTATTCTGTTCCCAATTAGAACGTGAAACATGCAAAGATAGCCGCGGGTGCAAATGTAGTGACTTGACACTTTGTCCCAATGGTTACAGCTGCGAAAACGGGAGATGCAAAAATCAATGTGAACATATTAAATGCGGACCAAAAGCTGTTTGTGAAAAAGGAAAATGTATTTGTCCTTTAGGCTATATTGGAAATGCCACGAATGTTAGAGTCGGCTGCAAAAGCCCTGACGAATGTAGTAATGACCTAGATTGTCAAGATAACGAAATATGTTTTCAGCAATCAAAAACGTCTAGAAAATGTCTGGATGCTTGTGGTAAAGCTAAATGTGGTCCTAACGCATTGTGTCTTGTAGAAAATCATAAAACATCCTGCGTATGCGCACCTGGCTATAAAGGAAACCCAGCTGATTTTACTTTGGGCTGTCAAATTGAAGAAAGAACTAACGCACGAGAATGTTTTGAAGATAATGATTGTGAATTTGGTAAAATATGTACAATTGACGAAAATAAAATTCATAAATGCAAAAGCGCATGTGATGTTGTGGCTTGCGGCCCTTCAGAAGTTTGCAAAATAGATTATGGCGGCCATCCCACCTGTGCATGCCAAGAAGAATACGTTTGGAATCCGGTTACTTCTACCTGTGAAAAGCCATCACTGCCTAACTGCAGAAAAGACTCAGATTGTGAAACAACATCAAATTGTCAGCCTGATCCTTTGGGTGTTTTAAGGTGCATGCATATTTGTTCCCATTTTACATGCCCCAATAATTCCGCGTGTGTAGCTGATAATCATCAGGGGCAATGTCAGTGCTTAGCAGGTTTTACTGGAAATCCTCGAGATCGAAATGGTTGTCAATTACTACAAAAAGATCAGTGTAGTTCAAACTCTGAATGTTTAGAAGAGCAAACGTGTAGATTAGATCACAAGCAAAACGTAAAAGCTTGTTTTTCAGCATGTGATCTTATTAGATGTGGATCTAACGCAATTTGCGTAGTAAATAACCATGTTCCTAAATGCCAATGTCCTTCAGGACCTTACATCGGCGATCCAGATGACTTGATATCAGGATGTCAATCTGTCCCTTGCGTTTATAATATAGACTGCCCACCAACGCAGTTGTGCAACCGAATGACCCATAATTGTTATAACGTTTGTGATGAAGAATCCTGTGGCATCAACGCCTTATGCACTGCTGTAGACCATAAAGCAAAGTGCCAATGTCCAACAGGTTATACCCCAGATCCATTACCAGAAGTTGGATGTATACCAATAGAAGTATGCCAAAATCGTTCATGTCATTTCTCTGCATTCTGTGAACCAAAGGGCAGTTCCTTTGTTTGTAAATGTCCAGAAAATACCGTTGGCGATCCTTATAAAGCGGGATGTCGGAAGACAGGTTCATGTTTGACAGATAAAGATTGCCCTTCCCAGTCAATATGCAGCAATGAGAAATGTGTGAACCCTTGCGAACAAAAAAAATGTAGTCCATCGGCAGTTTGCAAAGTTGTCAATGGCGAGGCAACATGCGGCTGTACGTATGGATACACTATGGCTGGCAGTGGAAATCATGAAGCATGTTTACGAACAATAACTGCTTGCGTATCAGATAAAGATTGTGAGGATGAAGTATGTCACCAAGGTCAATGTTTACCTCTATGTAGAAATAATAGCGATTGTTCATCAGGAGAACGTTGTATAGAACAAAAATGTTTTTCATCTTGTACAAGCCACAGTCAATGCTTAAGTAGTCAGGCTTGTGTTAATGGTACTTGTCTCATTGGGTGCAGAAGCGATAACAGCTGTGGTAGCAATGAAGCTTGTATTAACCACAAGTGCCAAAATCCTTGCGAAATTGGTGTTTGTGGGCCGAATTCCCTTTGCAAATGTGAAAATCACAAAACTGTATGTACTTGTCCTCTTGGTTTTGGTGGAAATCCCACTCCTCAACAAGGTTGTATCAGGATTCCGGCCTTATGTCAAGAAAATCATGAATGCCCCAAAAAACATGTTTGTGTAGATGAACAATGCACACAGATGTGCACAAAAAATAAAGATTGTGCTGTTGGCGAGCGATGTACATCAAATGGATGTCAAAAAGTATGCTTTGGAGATAACAACTGTCTTCCTGGTGAAGTATGTAAAAACGAACTTTGCCAACCTGGATGTGCAACTGAATCTGACTGCAAAACATCACAGATATGTTTAAATGGAAAATGCAAGTGCGCATTTGGTTTTATTCCAACAGCAAAAGGTTGCGAAGATATAGATGAATGCTTAGAAAATCCATGCCATATCAGTGCCAAGTGTCAAAATGAAATCGGTTCTTATGTTTGCCTTTGTCCTGAAGGCTTAAATGGAGATCCTTATACTGATCCTGGTTGTTCATCTGCTGGAGAATGCAAACGAGATCAAGACTGTGCCGATAATTTAGTATGCAAACGCAACAAATGTCAAGATCCATGTGAAATAACAAAATGTGGAACACAAGCTGTGTGTTCTGTAAAAAGTCATAAAATGTCATGCGCATGTCCACCAGGTCACTTAGGAAATCCTTTTGACAGAAATTTGGGATGCTTTAAAGTTGAATGCACAGAAGATGACGATTGTCCACTTAACAGATTTTGCAATGCGCACTCTAATAAATGTTTAGGTGAGTTCTTTAGGCAATAAATTACCATAGAAATGAATAAAAATAATACCTTAATTAAAATTTCCACATTATTATGATATTATTACAATTTAAAATAAGAGTACTTGATTTTTTTAGACCCATGTGGATTTGTAGACTGCGGAAAGGGAACTTGTATTGGTTTCAAACATCAAGCTATGTGTTCATGCTCTCCTGGATATAAATTATTTGATGACAAATGTATTGATATAGATGAATGTGTCGAAAATAATCCATGCCACAAAACAGCAAAGTAAGTAATAATAATTTTTATTGTGTCAAATACAAATTTTTATTATGTTATTTTCTTTACTTTTTTAACAATATTGTTGAACTAGTTAAATAAAAAATTGATTTTACATTTTACAAACATTTATTAATTAAATTAAAAATAAACAATTTCAAAAATGCTTTATTTTTTTAGATGCGTTAATTATGAAGGAAGTTTTTCCTGCGTTTGTGAAGACAATTTAGTTGGAGATCCTTTGTCAAGTGGTTGTCATAAACCTGGAGATTGTATGACGGATTTAGATTGCCCGGTGACTGCATACTGCGATAAAGGGTTCTGTCAAAATCCTTGTTCTCAAAATCATGCTTGTGGCATAAACGCAGAGTGTATTCCTGAAGCCCACAAAGCTATTTGTAAATGTCCTACAAATACCCACGAGGACGAAAACGGAAATTGTCTTTATGTGGAATGCACAACTAATAGCGATTGTCCTTTAGATAAATCTTGCATAGATTCTTCGTGTGTTGACCCATGTTCATTTCCAAATGTGTGTGGCAAAAATGCCGAGTGTGCATCAGTCAACAATTTGGCTATATGCTCTTGCTCTCCTGGACACACTGGAGATCCTCATCTGGGTTGTTTGCCAGTTCAATATTGTGCTGCTGATAAACAATGCACAACTGGCCTTAAATGCTACAATGGCATTTGTTCCACTATGTGTACAAACGCAAGAGATTGCATCACTGACCAACTTTGTATTCAGGGGCTTTGCCAACCAATATGCAAGTCAAATACTACGTGTCCAGAGTATCAGTATTGTGAAAATAATATTTGTGTAAAAGAGGTTCGCTGTAAATCAAATAATGACTGTGACTACCCTGAGAAGTGCTTATCAAATAATTTGGGTCAGTCGCAATGCCTTGACGCTTGTGAAGGTGTGCTATGCGGAAGGAATGCTGAGTGTACTTCAAAAAATCACAAAGCCGTTTGTAGTTGCAAGTCTGGCTATAAGGGAAATCCAAATAATGACAAAGTTGGCTGCCATAAAGTTGAGTGTGAATCCAATGATCAGTGTTCAAATGATAAGTTGTGCGATCAAAATATGTGTAAGATAGCATGTTTATTAGACAACCCCTGTGGTAAAAATGCACTTTGCTCTGCCGAAGAACATAAGCAGATATGTTACTGTCAACCAGGATATACTGGTGATCCATACCATGTTTGCCACTTTATTGATTTTTGTGCAGATAAGCCCTGTGGCCCCAAGGCTTTGTGTCACAATACAGAAGGTTCTTTTACTTGCAATTGCCCTGATAATTTCATTGGCGAACCATTTAAAGAAGGTTGTAGACTTCCTGGTGAGTGCATTGTTGATGAAAATTGTCCAACTTCTGCAGCTTGTAATAAAACCACCAACCGATGTAAAGATGTTTGTGAAAAGACCCGGTGTGGAAGTAATGCTGAATGTATTGCTGTAAAACACGAAGGCCACTGTAGCTGTAAAAATGGTTATCAGGGAAATCCAAATGATCTAAAACTGGGATGTAAGCCAAAATTAGTCAGCTGTAAGACAACTTCTGATTGTCCGGCAAACACATATTGCCATGGAAACATTTGTAGCATCCCATGCAAATCAGACAATGAATGTAAGGACTCTGAACAGTGTGCAAAAGGACAATGTATTAATACATGTGAAGTTAGAAACGCATGTGGAATTAATGCACATTGTAAAATATTAAAGCATAACAAAATCTGCACGTGTCCTACAGGATTTAATGGAGACCAAACAGTTGAATGTATCAGAAGTAAGTACTGTTCTGTTTAATTAGGTTCTACGTATTTCGATTCTCTTTATCGGACTTGATCATTCCATTTTGACAATTGCATTTCTACAGCTTTTTGAATATTCCCGTTTTTTTTTAATTCTTTTTCCCAGAATGTCTTTTACTTACTTAGATTGTATATTGTCCTTATTTCCATTCTGGATTTGACTATCGCACTAATTTATTTCTGATTCAATTGAGTTGAATGTTTATTCACAAAATATAATATTTATCTTACGTTTTTGGAAAAAAAAGAAGGTGACACTTTTTGGCTATCTTAAAATTTTTGTTGCACACACTCCCTTCTGCATTTCGTATGTACAACGTTTCTTCATATGTTACCTGTACGATAGCCTTCAGCTTTAGCCATCGCAAGTGTCATATAGAATTCAATCAAATATATAATAAAATTTAATTCCGCCGAATATTGGTTTGGTTACTTTTTTGTTATTAAATTTATTATTGTTATTGTTCGTTATAGTAAAAACTATTACTTTTATATAAAAATAATGAAAAACATGTTGACAGTTTACAAAAAGCTTTTTAATTAATTTTGTCATAATTCGACAACAACAATTAAAAATATAACAAAATATTTGAATGAATTTAAGATGCAGGTGCATCTTCAACATCCACCCTCACTTTGAAAGTCTAATAAGATTCCTCAATTTTTGAATTTTTTGGTTTAAACAGTGGTTTCGTAAGCATGTCCGCAACTTGCATACTGCTGTCAACTTTTTTTATGTTTATTTCTTTTTCTAAAACCAGTTCTCTTACGAAAAAGTGACGAAGTCTAACATTCGTCGATGAAACTCAGGATTTTTGGCCAATTTAATTGCTGCTTCATTATCAACATATAGCAGAGAAGTTTCTGTTAAATTAACCAACTCTCCAAATAGACATTTTAGCAACACTAGTTTATAATTGCTCCTTCACTAGCTGCCACTATTTCAGCTTCGGTGGTAGAAATTGCAACTGCTGTCTGTTTTTAACTTCGTGAAGCAGCTCGATCTGCTAATTAACAGACCATGCCGGAGGTTGAGCGACCAGTTTCTAAATCACCACCATGATCAGCATCAGTGAACCATAATCCAGCGTTTGTTTAATGTATCTTAAAATTTTCCTAAATCTAATGTAATCTTTATCATTTGAGTTGTCTAGTTTTCTAGAAACTACGCTAACAGCACATGCCAAATCAGGACGACCTAAAAAGTACATGAGAGCTCTCTCACTGAGGCCAAACTTTAGGACATGAGCTTTACCATATATGCAACCCTCACAAGTTTCATTATCCAAAGAAACTTTTATATTAAGCTCTTTTTCCATGATGTCTTTTACAAATCTTTTATTTTGATGGCTAAACCGTTTATGCCACAATTTTAGTAAATTCTTGGACTACATCGTTTGTTAATGAAATAGTATTTTTTAAATTAAGCTCGAAAAGACCACCATGTTTTGTTCTGTAACCAGTTAACACAGTAACTCCTCGAGTTTTCAAAAAACATTTCTCCATTTTGGATTGGAAAATAATAAAAAACTTTTTACAAAAATCTTTTTAATGAACCTTGTCATAAATCAACAACAATTAAAAACATAACAAAAAACTTGAATTAATATAAGATACAGGTGCATCTTTAACAATTATAGCCTGAAAGTGTTTCTCTCGCATTCACAATTGACCTGTTTAGGGTTTTTTCAAAAATGTATGAAAAATACACAAAAAACTCTTCATTACATTAAAAAAAAACATCCTTTATATAGAGTGATTAAAAAACGCGTATTTTATTTTTAGCGCCTGTATCCTGTAGTGATAATAATGATTGCCCGGCAAGTTCATTATGCAAAGAAAATACCTGTATGCCTATGTGTGGATCAGATCATGATTGCGCTTTTAACGAAAAATGTCGAAAAGGAGAATGTGTTCTTACTTGCCGAGTTGATAACGATTGTTTTTTGGGAAATATATGCATTAAGAATATGTGCATTTTTGGCTGCCACCGAGATGAAGATTGTAGTAATACCCAATCTTGTCGAGATAACAAATGCATAAATCCATGCTCTGAAAATCCATGTGGACCCAATGCCATTTGCTCCATTTCAGATCATCGAGCATATTGCTCTTGCGGGCCTGGTTTGGTACCTAATCCAACGGCAAATATCGCATGTATTAGAGAACCCGCTTTAAAATGTGAGCAGAATATGGAATGTGTAAATAATACAATTTGTAGAGATGGATTTTGTAGACCGGCTTGTTCATTTGCTTCTGATTGTCTTAACAATGAACGATGTGAAAGTGGAGCTTGCAGGCCCACTTGCCGAAAGGATAGTGATTGTCGAAATGGAGAAATTTGCGATGGCCGATCTTGTATCATCGGTTGTCGGACAAGTCTAGAATGCGAACAAGACAAAGTTTGTGTAAATAACAAATGTGAAAATTCCTGTTTGTTACCAGATGCCTGTGGGGTAAATGCTAAATGCTCCATCATAGACCATAACAAAATATGTGAATGTCCAAGGCCTTTGGAAGGAAATCCAAATGACGTGTGCCGATACCCGCTCAGATATTGTACTGAAACTGATAACTGTCTTGCCTCCCAATCATGTTCTGAAGGTTTCTGCAAGAAAAAATGCAATTCGTAAGTGTTAATTCTATCGTTTAATTTAGTTTTAACTTTTAGTTTTTTGAGCGATTACACAAAATTGTTTAAAATAAAATTTATATATATATATATATATATATATATATATATATATTTATCGGTTTCACAACGTTCTACGTCTTCCGATACCCAATCTCCACTCGTTTATGTTTGCCCATAATTCATCATCTAGGCCTCTTATTCTTATTCACTGTCTATTCCTTCTCTCCAGCTTCTCCTTGGCCGTCCTCGTTTTCTTCGGCCAGTATTTGTTTAGGTAGTCTTTCATCATTCATTCTTTGTACATGTCCGTACCACACTAGTTGTTTTGTTCTTATATCATCCACTAAAGTACGTTCACCCACTGTCATAATTTCTCTTATTCTTTGATTTGTAACTCTTTCTCTTTTGGATTTCCTTGCTGCTCTTCTCCAATAGTCCATCTCCGTAGCAGAAAGCATTTTTTCTGTTCTATCCTTGATTGGCCATACTTCTGAGCCGTATGTAATAATACTTTTTACAATGGTGTTATATATAAGCTTTTTGTTATGTTTTGATATACTTTGGTCCCAAATTATTCCATTTAATAAAGTTATTGCTTTTCTTCCTTGTACGTTTCCATCTTTTATAGCTTTGTCTAGTGTTCCGTCAGCTGTAATTTTTAGACCTAAGTATTTATACTCATCACAGGACTGAATTCGCTGCCCGGTATTTAAGATTATGTTTTATTCCACCGATACACATATACTCTGTCTTATTGAGATTAACCTCTAGTCCCCACTTATTGTACTCTTCTATTAGTTTTCGTGTCATATATTCGAGGTCGTCATAATCCTGAGCAACTACTATCTGATCATCGGCGAAACATAAAGTATACAAGGTGGTTTCGTCCAACGGAATTCCCATGTTTTAGCATTTTCTCCTCCATACTTTAAGGACTTGTTCCAAGTATATCTTGAAGAGCGTAGGCGAGATACAGCAACCTTGTTTAAGACCTTTATTTACTTGAAAGCCTTTGGTTAGTTTTGCTTTTATTTTAACTTTTGCCTTACTATTGCGGTATAACTCTTTGATGGCCTTAATTAGTTGTACGCTTATGTTTGTGTTTTCCAACGCTTTCCAAAGTAGATTTAGTGGTATACTATCATATGCTATCTGCAAATCGACGTAAAGCAGATGCAGCTCTTGTCCGTATGCCATTTTCTTTTCAATAACTTGGGTTATATAAAAGAGATGATCTGAAGTCGATCTACCCGCCCTGAAACCAGCTTGTTCTTCTGCCTCCATGTCTTTATATTCGCTCTCCACTTTATTTCTTATTATTTTACCGAAAATAACATTTCATTTTTATAAAAAATCAGCATATTTGCACTAACAAAATATATGCCAAGTCTTCTCCGCTAGTGATTTGATTCAATATAAGATCAATAGAGCGGTCTATTCTAGCGACAATGGGTAAAGGATACATAAAATGACAACTTTACGGACAAATAAGTTGAAATTTTAGAATTAGTCTTTGGATATGATTTAAAGTGTTTTCTTTTTAATTCGCCACATTGCTCCAAAACTAAATAAAGGCACTGTAATAGTGTTTCACGTGTTCATGTTATTCGAGCCCCTTGTATGTGATTTTAAGGCAATAGACTTTTCAAAACAAAACACAAAAAGGCCTTTAGCTTCATCACTCAAAAAATCAACCTTGCTATTCAACGTGGTAATCTAGCATCAATGGTCGGGCCCTTACCAGCAGAATAGGGTTCAAACTAAATTTTTTTTTATGTGTATGGTAAATATGTATGTGTCGAATTTTGTGGTGTCGTGGTTTATGTTTATATACCTCTATGCATGCATGGTACCATTCTCTTAACATCGCTATTCACTGCCGTCAATTCAATTTTTATTAATGAATCTGTAATTTAGAGAAAAATATCAAGCCCATTATTGAGTTTACACCTGTGTATTTAATTGCTAGGCCGGTTTGTGTCCCACCTATAAGAATTAAATCAGTTCGAAACACTGACTGACTGACTGTGGCTAGTATGTTCCTGGTTCGCACATTTAGAGTGCAGCTTTCGAGAGTACCCCTCCCATATGGACACATAGCCCAAGAACGCCTATTAGCACGTAACTTATCGTCTATTATCTCTATAAATCGTCTATTATCTCTATAAATTTAAAAAGATAATAGACGATAAGTTACGCGCTAATAGACGTTCTTGGGCCCTTCTGGGAGAGGTACTCACGAGAGCTGCTTTATGTGATCGTCGCTCAAAGTGTTTGATTGTGTTACAATTTTGTCGATATGTGAGAAATACTCTTGGGAGCGGTACTTGAGAGTGCTTCTGTTGGAAGGACACATGGCCTTGGTCAGTATCTGTAATTGGCAATTAAGCTTTTGATACTTTAAATAAATAAATAAATTTTGTCAGATAAAGTCTAATGTCGGCACTTCACTTGGCGTAACGTATTCTTATATTTGCAATTACGGCAAACAGCACTAATAGCAAACATGCGTTTCCGTTGACTTGTAGGTTTTTAATCAACATCAAAAGAGTCAAATATGTGCTAAATATTTGCGTTTACTGTCCACACAAGGTATCCTCATTTAGCAAATTTATCGTACAGCGGCCATGTTCAACATATATTATGTCGTATGTATTGCTTTGATAGTGAAAGTGAATGTTGACAAAATGAACTCCACAAACGCAAAAGAATATGGCAATCTTGTTTACCAGTTTGCAAATAAGCAAACATATTTGGCATGTTTGAGTTTTTGCTAATTCCATGCTTCTGTGTGGATTGCATGTTTGGAGTATTTGCGAATACAGCAAAACTGTTAACGAATAGGCTACCCCAAGTGAAGTGCCGCCATAACGATGCGGGTTTTTGACACAGAAACAAGCCCATTAATCTCTAAATCATTGTTTTCTTTAATATAACTCTTTATATATTCTGTGCGCTTTTGTTTTTGGCAAAAGCTGACCATTTTAATAATTTCTGTCATCATCAAAACAACAAGTTATGAACAAATTTGTAGATCCTTTGAGTTTACAAAAACCCGCATCGTTCAGGTTCGACAAATAGAGAGGTCTGAGCATTAGTGAGATGGACATGAAATATTGTTTTATTTTGGATTTATTTAAGAACGACTTGAATTATTAATTGATCATGTATTGTTTTAGTGATAGCAGTTGTTTGCAAGATGAAAAATGTATAAAAGGCTATTGTCAAGGCGTCTGCAATTCCGATTTTTCATGTGGCGAATACCAAATCTGTGAAAATCGCCTATGTATAGTCGGTTGTCGAAACGATTCCGCCTGCGCCACAGACCAAACATGTGTTAACAACAAATGTCAGAGTAAGTATTTCGCAGTACATCGTTTACTTTTCATCAGTAATTTTTACTTTATATCTCTGCTCATTTTTCATCAAATGAAGGATAAAAAGTGTACTTATTAAATACCTTTGTTTAATAAGCTTATAGTCTAAAGGCTTTTACCAAATATAGGGCAAATAAATTATTTAAAAAAATAGTTTTTATTCTCTATTAGAGTAAACCAATAAAATTTTTGGAAACATTGATTAAGAGCCAAAAAATTTACAATAATTGATATTATAATCCATGCAGTTTAAACAAAGTAAAATTATTTAATTCCGTTTATTTAGTTTATTGCAGGAAGGTCTTGGTTTACGTCTTTTCCTTATCTTGCCAATTTATTATTATTTTTAAATTTAACCAAGTAAAAGTGTTTTGATATTGGATAGAGTAACAAAATACTCTGCCAATATATGGGCCCCTAAGCTCACACTAGGTACTATAGTTATAGTGTACGTGTGAGCTAATATAACTAAAAACTGAAATATATTTTATTCAACTCCAGACTAAATTACCTTTTGTTTGATACCACACAAGCCATGTTTTGACATAAACTCAAATTTTTGAAATATACCCCCACCCTTAAAAATACAAAAACTAAAATGTATTTTGTTAAACTCCGGACTCAATTACCTTTCGTTTGATATAACACACGCCATATTTTCACTTAAACTCTAGTTTTTGAAATATACCCCCACCCTTTTTTTAAAATAAATTAAAATGTATTTTGTTTAACTCCAGACTCAATTACCTTTCGTTTGATATCACACACGCAAAAATAAATATTTATTTAAAATCAAATGCAAATATTTATATTTTAGGCCCTTGCAGTAGTGAAGCCACGTGTGGGAAGTGTGCCAATTGCAAAGTTAAAAACCACTTGGCTCAATGTAGTTGCCCAGCAAACTTTATTGGAGATCCGCTCATTTCTTGTTTCCAGCCAATGACAAAATGTCACGATAATTGCCAGTGCGATGAATCAGGATATTGTATACAACCCTGCAGCTCAGAAAAGCAATGTTCTTGCGGGGAAACCTGTTTAAAAGGTCAATGTAGAAGTAAATGTTCCGGGCAAGGATGCGCCAAAGGACAAATATGCGACGAAGGGGCATGTGTGCCTGGATGCAAAACAGACGACGATTGTTCTCAAACAGATAAATGTGATAACAAAAAGTGTACTAATCCCTGTAAATCATCCAACAGTTGTGGTAAAAATGCAATTTGCAAAGTGGTTGATCATAGAAAATTATGTTCTTGTATGGAAGGATTCCAAGGCGATCCTCTTAAGTCTTGTTCTCCTTATGAATGTCAAGAAGATGATGACTGTGAGGCCAACAAAAAATGTGACAGCGATGGCGTTTGTAGAAATCCTTGCCTCGAACCAGAAGTCTGCGGCACCAATGCACAATGCCGCGTAGTAGAGAGGAAACCTCAATGTTCTTGCCCACCTGGACATATTGGGAATGCTGAAGTAGAATGTAGACTAACTCAACCAGAACCATGCTCAAAAAATCCTTGTGGACAACATGCCATTTGTGAAGACCTAGAAGATGGTTATGAGTGTAGCTGCCCTGTCAAGTGTATTGGCGACCCATATAAAAAATGCGATTGTGATCCTAAATCAATTAAATTATGTAGAAACAAGGCATGTGGAGTTGGAGCTCTCTGCAAAGTCGTTAGTGGAAGACCTGAATGTGTATGCCCCACTGACAGACCAGCTGGGGATCCCACAGTTGAGTGTAAGGACAGAATATAAAAAGGCATTAAACAACACTTTTTAACAGCGAGTTTTACCGATTTGGCTATACTGCTAACAAAACTGAAAGAATTGCATATAGGGTGTTGTAAAAATTATGTATTATATTGAAACGAGTAATAGAGCAAGCCAAAAGAAAAAGTTTTAAAAATTGTCAAATCAGGAATTGAAAATATAAAATAAATTACAAAAATTGTTAAAGTTTTTACTTAAAATCTTATTCTGTAAAACCCATTTAAAAAAAATCCTGAATGCTAATTAGTTATTACAAAGGGACCCCCATTTATTTGCCAAGTAATTTTATACTTATTGCAGAGAATTGTTGATAACGATAAGCAAAAAAAAACAATATCCAGCAAAGCAAACTTTGTTATTCTTTTGGCGTCTATTATTTTCCATTTCAAAATAATATATATCATTAAAGTAAGGGAATATTCTGCTTAGAAAGAGAAAAACTAATTTAGCAGGTGTTTAGATAAAAATAGCAACAACTTCTTCCATAAGCCGCGTCGAATGAATTTTATTGCATTTTTTTGGTAGGGAGAAAGATATTTAGTTGCCTAGTTTCGGTGTGGTCTATGATTCAGTTACTCGGAGATTTTCGGATAGGAATGTACCCATTTTTCATTTATTATTGTCTTTAAAACATCGCGTTAACTTAGGTTGCCATATCCTACGAATAAAATTTATTTATTACACTGTTGTCACGGCATAGTCGATTCAACAGCTTAAAAAAAAAGTGATTTTAAAAACCTTACAAAGTCCTTTCAAGCCAAATTAATCAAATTAAATGCTGAAACTTGCCATCCTGTTGTGTTAAACAATAACCTAAACGATTATAAAATCCCTGCTGTACATTACTTAGCATATTGGGTGTGATCAAATTAAAAGCCTCTTCAATGTTAATTCGAAGTTCGGCTAAATTATGAGCTCGAATGTGATCAAATGTAAATTTATTTTTGACTTTGACGAAATCTAGTCAGATGATCTAGGCCATCTGGTAATACTCCTTATTACTCGTCGGGGTAAAGTTACGTCTAAAAACTCCCTGGCGGGTAAAACGTCATGTGCCGGGCATTCATCCTGCTGAAACCAAACTTGCTGAAAGTCGACATCCCGCAGTTGTTGAATTGCAGGGATTACTTGATTTTGCAACAAGTTTAAATGAGCTGCCCCATTCAAGTTACTATTAATGAAAAATGAATGCATGATATCTCCAAGAACCCCCGACCAAACATTAAATTTTTGAGGGTATTATTTTCGCACATCAAATGTTTATTTTCTTTTGCCCAGTAGCGAGTAATTAATGGACTGTGTGCATTGTATAGGGAAAAAGTAATTTCATCAGTAAATAAAATAATTGTGACAAAATTTTTATCCTGATTTGCACGATCCATCATTGTTTCACAAAATTCCATCCTTAAAATATTGTCCTCAGGAAAGAGTTCCTGAGATTTTTTTTAACTTGTAGACTTTGTATCCATGTTTTTTTTAAATATTTCGACTGGTTCTGGGAGGAATATCATCAGGTATCTCTTTAGCAATGACTGAACTTGAACAAGGAGGGAGTACTTCAGCCGCAGCACAAACGGCAGTTTCTTAGCCGAGCGAGCGGAGTTTCCTGCATAATACCATTTTAACATTTAAACCATTTCTTCGATAGTAAATTTTAACGCCGGCATAATGCCCAAGAAAGAAATAAGCAAGCTTTATAAAAACGCAATTCTTACCTCCTTCTCGTTTCGCAGATTTAAATGAAAAGACAATCTTGATCTCGTAACGCGACCTCGTTGGATCTCTCCTGATGTCCCTAGTCAGCTCTTGTCTACCTGCCTATAATTTCTTCTCTGGTGTTCGCCCTCTTCTTTAACTTTTAGTTTACGGTATACCCTTGTTTCTATTTTATCTAAACACCTGCTGTCTTAAGTTGTTACAAAGGTTCGTATCTTAAATATAAAAAAGTTCCAATATTTTCCAGTTTTGTACAGAACGTTCATTTTAATCTAAGATTTATTTCGTAGGTTCCCTCGAACGTAGCAATTGGGACTGCCGCACTGAAGGGTGTGGTAAAAATGCTGAATGCATACGTAAAAAAGCATTTTTTGTCTGTCAGTGTAGTCCAGGATATTCAGGGCAGCCTGAAATAGAATGCCGCAGGGGTAAGAATTAAACTGATCTAATTTCACTTTGTAATTATTAGCTCCGTATTTTTGTTGGTATGCAGTACATATTATAGGCTTTTTAGGTTAATGCAAAAAGCATTGATCAAATTCTTCACATTGTATAAAACGATACGCACATTGTTTTACCTTTTTATGAAACATTTTGCAGGTAAACACAATCTTACATATTTTTAAAAAATAATGGTTTAGGCATATACTGTTTTGCACTTAGTCAAGTGTAAATAATGTACTAAAGACTTAAAAGCTAAAATGTGGAATGTACACTTCTGGGTTCCAATCTGCCTATCCCTCTCCCCGACCATTCCACATTGTACACATGTTAATTATTACGAGTAAATAATCTTGCCATGCATGGAAATAAAATTGATTTAAATTGCTTTCCCTATAGATAACTAGACTGAATATTGTTTGGAAATCAGCTCTGGAGTTATAGATAAATATACGCCATAGATATATCAGGCTAAGCCTATTTCCCCTGCGCGGAGTGCCTTTTTTCCAATATGCGTCCTCTAGTACAACATGTATTAGTAAGGTTTGAAATAGACCGTTTTTAGCTCCAGATTGCCTATTTGTAATACAGTATTGTGTGATACATCAAAATTTTCAGAAAAAATCGTAAACTACGAATTTCTATGTCGGAGATCTGACATATGATGCAGAACAACTCTGTACCCCCTCCAAGGGGGTGGAGGGTGGCGTCTTTTCAAAAAATGAAAAATCATTTCACTTTGGTATTTTTAATCCAGTATTTTTCAGCATTAAATTAGGTCTAAACTGTGATTTTTTAAATATTTTTTTTAATTTCTGCAAAAGCACATTTAAAAAAAATGGTAGAAGCCAATTTTGTAGAGATTGAAACTGAAAAGTTTTTTGAGAAAAAACTATTCAAATAAAAGAATCACTTTACTCTACCCCTAATTTGACACCTTTTAGGGGTGTTATTTTTGGAACGGTATAGATAACCGAAACACCAAATTAAAGCTCTAATCGCGTACTTTTGAATGCATCTACTGTATTTTATCAGCATCAATTTCTCAAAAGTGTTTTTTGCCGAGATTTAAAAAAAATTAAAAATGTCATGTTTTTAGACCTAATTGGGGATTTCTGACCCCCCTATGGGGGGTAGTCATTATGTTCGAAAATGTTAAAATATAGTGGATTAAAAAAAACCAAAGTGAAACTAACCCAAGTTTTTATTTTTTGAGAAAACGACATTTGGAGGGGGTGCAGACTGTATCTGCACTATATACCAGATCTCCACCATACAGATTCTTATTCTACGATTTTTTCTAAAAATTTTGATGTATCACACAATATTGTATCATAGATAGGCAAGTAACAAATCATTTCAAAACTGACTATATCGATTTTTCATATTTTCTAACATAAAGAAGAATTGGTAATTTCTTTCAATTAGAACTCCACAGCTGTTTGACAACTATACTCACAATTTTTCAGGCTAGTTATTTATAGATAGCGCTGTCCTGCGGTTAATCGCTGCGGGTATGATGTACAGGGTTTTCCCGTATAATTTTACACCTTATCTAAAACGTTTATTTGAATAGAAATCAAAATATGATAAATACAAAAGTTTAAAAATATTTGTGTTAGAATATCAAAAAGAAATTCTAAATGTCAAAATTTGACAGGTCGATGGTTTTTTAAAATAGAGCACCCTGTATATTATTTTAGAATTGTATAGATCTTTTCTTTCTGATTTCAAAAATATATATGTTGGGATTATTGTATTTATTAGTTTTGAAGATATATGCGTTTAAAGTTCTAAAAACTTAAATTGATACACTTCAAAACATCAAGACAGCCATGAAAAAGACAATCGCATTGACACAAAAAGTGATGCTATTGTTTTGTCAAATTTAGTTTTAAGAGTGGTCAAAGATAGTTTTTTCAGAGGATGAAAAACCGGATGTGAATAAATTGTTTTACTCAAATAATGAAAACACATAGCTTGCAACCAGTATGATATTCAGTTTCCCGGCGGAAGACAACCAACCCGCCAAATCATATTAAATCCAGTAAACAGATTATTATGGTCAGCAAATAGCCCCTATTTGTCTCCCCTTGATTTTTTTGTGGGGCTACATAAAAAATAAAGTGTATTACTCGTCGATCTTAAAGGAAATTCCGCGCAAGCTATCAAGCTATTCACAGCAAATGTATAAGAATTATTCAAAATTATATCAATAATCAAGGACGCTATGTAGAAAATTACCAATGATGCATTA
Organism: Aspidapion aeneum; assembly: GCA_963576565.1. Lineage (NCBI taxonomy): Eukaryota > Metazoa > Arthropoda > Insecta > Coleoptera > Brentidae > Aspidapion > Aspidapion aeneum. Next base: position 15,315,637 of record OY755042.1, read on the forward strand.
GATTTTTTTTTTCCAAAAAAATCGTGTTATTTTTTATTTTTACTAGCTTGCGGCAACACACAATAATGCGGAGAATCACCGCGGATGGTAAATATTAACAACATTACTTTTTGTGTCAATGCGATTGTCTTTTTCATGACCGCCTTAATGTTTTTAAGAGTATCTATATATAATTTAAGTTTTTAAAACTTTGAAATTATATCTCCAAAAGTAACAAACGAAATAATCCCTATAGATATATTTTTGAAATCAGGAAGAAAAGATCTATGAAAATCTAAAATAATATATAGGATGTTCAATTTAAAAAAAAACAATGTTAAATTGTGACATTTAGAATATTTTTTGACATTATGACTTAAAGATTCTTAAACTTCGTAAAAAATTATGAAACTTTTATATTTAATATATTTTGAAATCTATTCAAATAAACGTTTTCTATATGATGTAAACATATACGGGAATACCCTGTACGATAAGTCAGATTGGGAACTATGAAAGGAGCATTCTCACATTAATTTGTACATTAGTGTTTTAGTAAATTTAGTTCAAATATATTTATTATGCTTGTAAATACTTGGCGCTTATTAATTTGTGTTGAGATGGCCTCTTTCATTTCGCATTTTCTGACGGTCTTAGTCAAACCCGCATGCGATTTGTTTTGTGAAATATTTTTTCTTCCACTGTTCTCACCATGCTTTCTTTTCTTTACCCCATGTTCCTGTAGCCGCCGAATGTAGCAATGACCTAGACTGCGTCGACCAGAAAGCTTGCCTCAACTTCCAATGTGTTAATCCATGTTCCCTTAGAGGGGCATGTGGTCAAAACGCCATATGCAAAACTGTTAACCACAGACCGCGCTGTACTTGCCCTGAATGCTATACTGGCTCTGCTAATACGGGTTGCCAACCCGATCAAAAATGTTTAAGTACTCAACCAAGACCAGCCAGGCCTTTTGCCTGCGAAAAAGATTCTGATTGCGATGAACACTCCGCTTGTAACACAGCAACAAGTGAATGTCAAAACCCATGCGAAAATAAAAGTATCAAATGTAAAAACAACAAAAAATGTGAGGTTCATTATCATAGACCAATGTGTGTGTGCAAAAAAGGATTTATGGTTAATGAACGTGGTGAAATAGCCTGCGCCGTTGAACACCCGCACTGCATTAATGACAACCAGTGTGCTAATAATACAGCTTGCATAGACCGACAGTGCCAAAATCCTTGCACGGCCAGCATTCAATCACCTTGTCCCCCAGAAAAAGGTTGCGACGTAATAAATCATAAACCCATATGCATTTGTCTCAAGAACTGCAGTCCTTCTCTTTCTATTTGTTTGCGAGACAACGGCTGTCCAAAAGATCAAGCATGTAGAGCATATAGATGTGAAAATCCTTGCTCTATGGCAAATTGTCCTGAGGACAGTCCCTGCCGTGTTGAAGATCATAAACCAATATGTGACTATTGTCCTCCGGGATTTAAAGCAGATGCTAAGTATGGATGCTCCAAAGGTAAACATAACATCAGCTGGATTTGTTGCATTGAAAACCATGACCTTGCTTTCGTTTACAGTATGCGGTACTAGTCCCATCATCTATACTGCCTTGCTCCTTTCCGCCTCTAAATTATCTATGCTTATCTATCTTTTTTTAAACGTAAGGTTACGGATTTTTCACACCATTTGATTTTTTGATTGCAGATTGATTTAGTTCTCCTTCGTAATTTGTTTTTAGGTTCCTCTTAAACAATATTTCGCCTTTTCTTTATGTAAATATTACTTTTATAGATTTGGTTCATATAGCCCAGTCATATTAGGTGAAACAACCTCAAACCCAAACTCAAACTTTTAAGAAAATAAATGCATAGTCATTCCTTTAAGCATCTGGGACACATCCCCACATATTCTCCCCTAAAATCCTTCTTGAGGTCTACTAGGCCCCAAATGTCCTAAAAATAAGTTTTATGCGATATACATAAGTTTTTTTAGAAAATCTCGAGAGGAAAACATGCTAAATCATTTGCTCTATACTATAAAATTAAGAATACAACTAACCTAGCATTTTAATATACATAATTGTATTTTTTCTTGGACTGTAGATAAATCTTTAAAATCTTGATAGTTTATAATATTTAGCTTGTATATCCCCACTTGTACGAAACACCGTGCACTTAATGCGCAAATGTGCATACTTTTATTATATTTAAAATTTCAGCCAAACTGCTATTAATGCAGTTTTTACAAAATTTTTAACGAAAATAGTGTTTGACTATTAATGTGACATGGGGTTTGAAGAAAATACACGGAACCTGGGGTTCGGTTGAAGGGTTTGAAATCATAAACATAGTTTTACCGTATGTCGTCGTATCATAATCTTTCCCCAAATATACATGTATACCTCGATTTATACTAAGAGCTTTGGTTTCTAATCTGCTTGGTTTTTGGCGGCCTGGGCGAAAACTCATAATATAAAAACCCGAAGATTGCATATTAATTCAAGTACTTGTTAAAACGTTATCCCTTATAAAATAACGCTTATATTCCATTTATTTTGTCTAAACCGCTTTGTTTAAGTTTAGTCAAACACTATTTTTTCTAAAATGTTAGTTAAAATTGTTTTAATATTAGTTTAAAGTTGAATTTTTTTAAATACGCTTTGTTTTCTCTTACAGTTCTTACTTCTACAAAAACATATTTTCAAAAATCTCAGTGGTGGTCAGGCTGGTATGGATCATTGTCCTAACCTTTACTTAAAGTGGTTTAACTTTAAAAAAAGGAAAACTATGCAAGTGGGGATCAAGCATTTTAAAACAAGTTACCTACAGGGCGAGGCAAAAATAAAATAAATAAAAAAATGTATGTCATTCATTTTTTTATGCTAGGTTAGGTTACAGGTACAGACCAAATAATTTCGCATATTTTTTCTCTTATTAGTTTAGTTATTAGTTTTCAACAAAATCGCAAAATATTAATTTTTAGGACATTTGAGGTGTTATATCTAGTATAGAAGGATTTTGGCGAAGAATATGTGGGAATGTGTCCCAGATGCTAAGGAATAAGTATGCTCAAATTCAACTTGCACCTAGTTGTTTAGGTTTTTTTCTTGTTTGACTGGGCTAATACAATTTAAGTTTCCTCTGTTTATAAACCTCAGCTTATAGTAGTGCAATGCATAGTTAATCTCTAAACCATTATTATGCTTTGTTATTTGAAAATTGTCTGATATTACGACGGCCTTTCTTTATAGATGTTCAGTGTCGATCCCATTCCGAATGTGCGCCACAACAAGCATGTATTAATAAGTTATGTCAGAACCCCTGTTTAGTTCAAAACCCTTGCACCCAATCTCAAGATTGCCAAGTACAAGATCATCAGCCTGTATGCGCAAAAGGTATAGGAATTATATTTTTATTGGTTTTTCGTGTTTCTAATGTATTTTTATATTTTAGTTTGCCAGTGCCAAACTGATCATGATTGCGGGCACACCAACTATAAATGTGACGGTTGTCATTGCGTCTTGGGTAAGTCGGTAGTTACATAATTAAATAATGCATCATACATTAATTTTCTAGATTCCTGTAACTTTGAGTACGTTATAAAGCAGTACCTAAGGGTTAATTTTAAACAAAGATTTTTAAAGCTGATTTTGTATTATAGAATATACTTAAATTTCTACTACAGTAAACAATTTTTTGTTAAACATTATATTAAAGCTTAGGTTGCTTATAATCCTGCAAAAATTAAAGTACCGCTAGTTTTTTAGCAAAAAACGTGGGATTTTAAAACATTACTTAGACAGGACAGTCAGGGGTGATCTAAAATGTTAAAATTTCCATATGTTAAAAGTCCCATATGATGAGCGATCTTTTCGAAAAATTACAGCGGTAATTGCACAGTAGCAAAAATTATTGCAGTGTAGGTTCTTTAAACTGTTAGGTATTTGTTTCTTAAAATAAAATATGGTTGCTACCTCTTATTATTCGTGAAATATTCAAATAAATTACATTCGTGCTGCAAAATCAACTAGATAATTTTTGTGCTCAACGTCTTTTTTTACAAATTGCAATAATTTGTTTTTACATTTTGCCAAAATGAACTATTGTAATTAAAAAAAACACGTTCTATTCAAAAATTATCGATAATTTATTTTAACTTTACTGCCAAGTAGTTAAAATAAATAAAGCAAAGTTGTAGTAGTTTTTGAAATCGGAAAGAAATGAAGAAGAAGACTGAACTTATTTATTTTTTGTATACAGAAAAACCTAATAAAAATCCTAAAAGAAGGACAAAATTGGTGCAATTTCATATGCCATTTACTTTTTCGAGGGATCCGTTCATAAAAAAATCATCTTTATATTACGGATTGCCTTTAGTGCAACTCAATAAAGATTTATTCTGGCCGCTAGACTACTGTGACTCAGATATATTACTGTGTTAAAGCAAATTGACTATAAGTTCGAGTTTTCTTAGGTTAGGCTTATTCTATTTATTTTACTCGACCTCTTGCATAAAATGTTAAACCTTATTGTAACCAAAATATTTTATTTACTTTGTGAGTCTATATTACATTATTGATTTATAGAAGAACCAAGACATCCTGGATATTTGCCGCCTACAACTTGTGACTCACATACCGGGGCTTGCTCCCAAGGTAAGTCATCTTAAAATAAATAATTAAAATTATGGCGTGACTATAGTTTCGTTTCAATTAAAGTTTAATACCTAATCCGATTAAGGCCATTTAAAAGTCAATTTGTTTTCTTATTGGATTTTTTGACAAAACTAAGAAATATAGTCACGCTAAAGAGTGTTGCTGTTTTTACCATCCATTCATTCCATATTCCTATCCCTTCACCACATTAAAGAAAAAGCCACAAGAACTGGTTTTCATTATGAATGTTATTCAGAAGTTTCAGGAAGAGAACCATCAAGAACATGGAATCCGTCTAAAATACTTTTATTGTATGCATATTATACAAACATCTAACTGTATATTCTTCCTAATACCTCTAAAAACATGTACATTTTGTAAGAAAAAGCAACACCTTTTGTGTTTATTTCATTAGTTAAGCAATTTTGCAAGCAATCATCAAACAGGACTGAAAATATCATTTTAAGTGAACTTTATACTTGTTTCACTTCTATTTCTATTTCTTATAGAATTATGGTGTTCTGTAGATATTTAGGTGCATGATGTATTGGTGATGGGTTGGGGCTTTGCTATTGATGCTTTTTTGCTTTTTCCAACGCATGCTGGAAACATCACAGATTCACAGAGAAAGTTTTAAACTTAATATGTTTACTCACATGTAATTATTTGTTTAAATAACAGATATGGTCACCACACCAGAAACACTAACCGAAACACAAACAATACCCCCAATAATAATTGCTGCTGCCTCTACTTTAACATATAACCAAGAAACTACCATGGAAGTGGAAAGCACAACGCCGTTTGTATATAGTGAAATATCTAAATTTAACAAACAATATTTCGATGCTGAAACTACTATTAATTTGGACGTTCAAAAAACTTCAACAGAAGGTATTACATTAGTTTATCCAGAGACAGAAGTTCCTGAAAGCTATATAACAGTTACTCCCCAATACCCGGAACTGCGCACCGAAATTAAAACTAGTACACTTAAACACGAGAAAATTCAAAATCTCACTGAAAGCCCCTTGATCACTGAAAAAAATTTAGAACGGACAACCTTTTTTGGATTGCCATCTTCTGAAAGCTCAACAAAGAAAGAGCTTCAAAGGCCAGTTTATAGTGCGACTACAACGACCACACCTACTCAATATAAACCCCAGTCTTATACACCTACTAAACCTCTTATTGAGAGACATGAAGCTACAACATTTATCCCAATAGACCAAAAAGAAACTGAAAAAGATAGTGTTCAACCTATTTTTAAGGAAACCACTCCAGTAACTAGTATAGTTACTGAATATATATCGGACAAAACAATTGACGTTTTCGAAAGTCATTCAGAAACCCCTATTGAATTTCAACAAGGATCTATGTTTACACAAACTACAAGCGCATCCCGAACTAACATTAAAACTAGACCAGAGATTGTTTCTACTGAGAAAAATATTGGTTACTCCACACACGGATTATATTCTACTACTACTGAATATGAAATAACTACAAACTCTTCTTTAAACGTAGAATCAAGGGAGGGTTCTAATGAGTTTAACGTCTCCCTAACCAATTTTACGGAATCAATATTGCAAACGCCTACTATGAAAACTACTGAAAGATCTGCACAGAAACCAATAAGTTTTACCCAAAATCAAATCATTACGGAACTAATTGATCAAACTACTCTAAAAACTGCGCCAGTTACATTAGAGTTTCCAGATTCTCTTATCACTGGTAAGTTTGATGATATCGAAAATCAGCAATCTACAAGCATTCAAGATGATAACAGGGAAAAAGGCCTGTATACTACAAAGTCATATTTAGAATCTACGCTTGATGTAACAGCAGAATCAAGATTAGACTATACTACCAAAATTGTGCAAACTGATTACACAATGGTGTTACCAAAAACTGTTAGCGTAGTAGGATTTGATACTAAAACCAAAACAGAAACAGCAACAGAACAGAAAGTTTCCTTACCAACAACTAAGAATGATAAAGTAACTACTGATCTGTTTATGGAAAATGACAAAGATACAACTTTAATTTCTTCGACTCAGATATATGAACATGGCTCTTCCACAGAAATGCCTAAAGAAACAGCTACAAAAGATTTAACTATCAAGAAGACTCAAGCTGGTGTTACGGCTGAAACCACATTAGCTGAGAAGAGTGTTACCCCTACAAGCACTCAAGATGATAACAGGGTAAAAGGCCTGTATACTACAAAGTCATATTTAGAATCTACGCTTGATGTAACAGCAGAATCAAGATTAGACTATACTACCAAAATTGTGCAAACTGATTACACAATGGTGTTACCAAAAACTGTTAGCGTAGTAGGATTTGATACTAAAACCAAAACAGAAACAGCAACAGAACAGAAAGTTTCCTTACCAACAACTAAGAATGATAAAGTAACTACTGATCTGTTTATGGAAAATGACAAAGATACAACTTTAATTTCTTCGACTCAGATATATGAACATGGCTCTTCCACAGAAATGCCTAAAGAAACAGCTACAAAAGATTTAACTATCAAGAAGACTCAAGCTGGTGTTACGGCTGAAACCACATTAGCTGAGAAGAGTGTTACCCCTACTCTTACCTACTCAACAGCTGGAAATACTTTTATTACTCAGCTTTCTCCAAAAGCAACAAAAATGCCCACCACGAGTAGCGGGATGGTGCTTTCTACTGGGACAGCATTAAATTTAATAACTACGCCTAAATTTATTATCAACAAGAATGGTGATTTTATAGAACCTAAACATGGTACATCTAATATTGAAGCTGAAGGGATAACCACAGAAATTATTACTTCTAGCACACCTTTACCTATAAATACCGAAACAGAACCTTTTAAAAGCTCCCCTGCATCTTCTGTAACATTTAATTTTGAGTCAACTAAGAGAACCGCTTTAAGCGAATCAATAGAAAATGTTGCAATTTTCACTTTGCCATTTACTACTCAAGAACCGAATTCACCAACTGGCGTAAGTGAAATTCATACAATTAATAATAAAATCACTACAACTTTATCACCTAATATCCAAGACATATCTATTATGTCAGAAGAAGGTTTAGGAAGCGAAATAGGTATAACCACTGGTAAGTCCAGTACAACATCATTTAGTGGTTCCGATTCAAGTACAACAACTGGATATAAAAAAAGTACTAAAATAACTACAAGTCCATCATCTACTATCCAAGATGAATTTGAAATCAATACCAATATAGCTAAAACGGAAACGCCAATAAAACAAACATCTACTACAGAATTCACATCTATTTCAGAAGAAGGTGTTAAAGGACGCTCCACAATTACAACCACTAGTAAGTCAATTCAAACTACTACGCCATTCTCTACCCAAGAGTCGGCTACAACTGTCGTTTTTGAAAATACAATGGGTAATGAAATTACTACAAGTTTATCATCTAGTACCGAAGAAGAGAATTTAGTTCAAACTGGCACAGCTAGAACACATACGACAATAGAAAAATTATCTACTACAGGATTTACATTTATTATGCCAGAAGAAGGTGTTAGTGCCATAATTAAAACCACAAATAAGTCCAGCAAAATGACTACGCCATTAACTACTTACAAATTAACAACAACCACCGACGTGTTTGAAGCAGGTAAGCCAGTAGAACAGAAAACCAGTACAATAAGTAATGAAATGACTACCAGTTTATCATTTAATACTGAAGAAGAATATAAAATTAAAACGGAGTTAGCTGTAACGGAAACGCCAATAGAAGAAGAAACGTCTAGTACAGGACTTACGTCTATCGTGCCTAAAGAAACTTTAAGAGGAATGGGAATAGTTACAACTACTAGTAAGTCTGACCAAATTACTACTCCATTCACTACTTACGAATCAACTACACAAACCGGGATATTTGAAACAGGTTTACCCGTAAAACAGAAAACTTATACAATAAGTAGTGAATTTACTACAAGTTTACCATTCACCACCAAAGAAGAATATATAGTTAATACTAGCACAGCTAAAACGGAAATGCCAACAGAAGAAGAATTTACCTCTATCATGCCAGAAAAAGGTGTTAGTGAGAGCGTTATAATTACGACCACGAGTAAGTCCAGCCAAATCACTATTCCATTAACTATTCATGAATCAACAACAGCTCACGTATTTAAAACAGATATACCAGTAGAAAAGAAAACTTTTACAATAGATACTAAAATGACTACAAGTTTACCATTAACTACGGAAGAAGATTATAAAATTAGAATGGGCGTAGCCAAAACGGAAAGGCCGATAAAGGAAGAAGCATCGAGTACGGGAGATACATCTATCATGCCAGAAAAAGATGTAACAGGCATCGGCAAAGTTACAACTACTATTAAGACTAGTCAAATTAGTACGCCCATCCCTACTCACGAATCAACTTTAATTGACTTATTTAAAACAGGTGTACCAGAAAAACCTAAAACATATACAACACGTAATAAAATTACTACTTTACCATCTACTACCGAAGTAGGATATAAAATTAAAACTGGAACAACTAAAACAGATATGTCAACCGAAGAATTATCTACCCTGGGATTTAAATCTATCATGCCAGAACAAGGTGTAAGAGGAAATGGTATAATTACAACCACTAAGTCCAGTCAAGTTACTACGCCAGTAAAACAGAAAACTTATACAATAAGTAATGAATTGCCTACAAGTTTATCACCTACTACTATCCCAGGAGAATATAAAATCAAAACCAGCACAGCTACAACAGAAACACCAATAGGAGAAAAAACATCTACGACAGGATTTACATCTTTCATGTCAGAAGAAGGTGTACGAGTAAGCGATATGATTGTAACCACTAGTAAATCCAATCAAATGACTACAACTTTAGAATCAATTACTAAAGAAAAAGAAGAATCACAGGTGAGTACAAGTAGCAGCTTCATTATTACAGAAATGCAGACTAACCAAGAAAGTGGGACAGATACTGCAGCAATTAAAACTGAATTCCCAATAGAAGAAGAAACCAGAAAAATGTTATCTACAAATCATGAAAGTGTAACAGGATCAACAACTGTTCGGGGAATGGCATTAGAAACTGGTACCACAACCAGTGAATTTAATCTAATTAGTACTACTTTAGAGGCAAACCATATACCGATGGACAGTAAAACTACAGAATCAAATGTTGTAAGTACGAGTAAAGGTACAACGGTATTGCCATTGGGTACTCAACAGACGCAGTTTAAGCAAATAACAAGTGATTTCACACCAACCTCTGAATCAAATATTTTGCCAATAGATAGTAAAACTACAGAATCAAATGTTGTAAGTACGAGTAAAGGTACAACGAAAACGGAGTCTACTACGTATGAAACTACAAGTGAAAATGAAATCAGTGCAACTTTGATTCCGACTACTTCAAATGAACCAAGTAGCACAACTTTTGACTTAGGTATAGAACCAATTTCTACAACATTACCATTGAGTACTCAGCAGACGCAGTTTGAGCCAATAACAAGTGATCTTAGACCAACCTCTGAATCAAATATTTTGCCAATAGATGGTAAAACTACTGAATCAAAAGGAACTATAATAAGTACGAGTGAAAATCTAATTACCACTTTAGCATCTACTACGTACGAAAAAGATGAATTAGGTACCAGCATTTTTGATACTGGAGTACAAGACGTAACAACCGGTAACTTTAAAATAATCAGCACGACTTCTGACTTGGGCATAGAACCAATGTCTACGCTTGCTAGTAAAGAGACGCGATTGGGACCAGAAACAACAAGTGAATTTACGCCCAGTGATACAACTGCTCGGCCAAATATTACACCAATGGAAAGCAAAACAACAGCATCAAGTGAAACGATGACAAGTACAAGTAGTAGTGCAATGACCACAATATTTTCATCTACTATTCAAGAAAGAGGTAAATCTAGCAACGGAGTAATTAGTACAGAGATAAAAAATGAAGAGGGAACAACAATTAGTGAGTTAAAGCACATCGACACAACTGTTACTGCGAGTGTTACACCATGGGAAAGTAAAAATACAGACTCCGAAGAAACTATGAACAGTGTCACTCTTAGTACAATAAAAACTGCTCAGGAAACAGTATCAACACATTTACCATTCACTACCCAAAAAGGAGGTGAAACCAGACCAAATATGGCTAAATCCAATACCACGATGGAACAAGAAATATCGTCTGCCGTTACCATGACAACAACATGGATATCAACTACTAAGGAAATAAGTAAAACAGGATCAGATGTGGACAAAAAGAATACACCTAATAGTACAATAACCACAAATTGGCCTTTTACCACAAAATATGAAAATACAACTCCCGTATTTAATACAGGAATGCAATTGGGACATGAAATAACAACAAGCAATATTATTACTACAGATTTATTATCAACCATTCAAGAAGAAGATGTAAGTGAAACCATTATAATTGGTACAGAAGGTTCTTCTAAAAAACAAACTACAACTGGTCAATTTCAAACAAAAATTCCAAGTTTTGAAACATATACTCAAGAAGTAGAATCAAGAGAAACACCAGAAATAATTACAAATAATGGGGAAAATGCCACAGATAAAGCAGTTACTGAAACTACAGAAGAAACCGTAAGGACAACCACCAAATTTTTAGGGGTTGAAACTACTACGCAAAATTTTATTCCAAAAGTTTTAACAGGCACCCAACAAACAACTGAAAACATATTGACAGCGACTACAACGTTAGAAAGTGCAGGTAAAAAGTTTAAGGACGTTACTAATGAAATTCCTACGACGGAATTGATTGCAAATGCAGAGGTTGAACTTACTGAAAGTAGTACAGGTATTACACAAATCGTTTTGTTTGAGACTACTATAACTACGACACCACTTTTTGTATACGACCCAAAAGACGTAATATCGGTTAAAAATTTTACACAACAGATACAAAATGACACTGTTACATGTCTCTCTGATGACGAATGCGAAGACGAAGAGGTGTGTCTGTTTAAGAGCTGTATAAAAGTGTGCTCGTTGGGCTCCTTATGCGCCGATAATGCCAAATGTCTTGCCGAAAACCACGCAGCTGATTGCGTATGCCCACCCTATCATTACGGGGATCCTCATAGGATATGTTTTCCAGGTATAATACTTTAGTAAATAGATTTTTTCAATTCTTTAGATTTTTTCCAACCCTGCCTACTTTTAAACATACAAGTTATAAATATTTGTAAATTTTATACATAGTGGGATATTTTAACATAACAGCATTTCTCGATAATACGCATATATTATAAATCGTCTGGAATAAAACTAAGACATTTTTTTATATTTACAAGTAAACAAAACGCAGATACAAAACAACATGAGCAAGATATAATTTTGAATTAATTTAATGCAAAAGTTGTTCCGCAAATAATGTTTTGTATTGAAATAAGTAATATGGGAGGTCAAACGAATTTAAAAAAGTTCGAATAACTTTGGTCAAAACTTTGTGTCGGTTTATTTTGAGGATTAAACAAAAATGATGAATATGATATCGTGGAATAATTTTTTTTATTTGAGATCATGTCATGTTCATCTTTTTGAGAAAAATGAGAAAGTACTTGTATTAAGTTTACGGCTTCCTACAGGCCCCTTTTTATTTAACGGTAAAAAGTAACAGCAGTTTTAATAGCATTCTTTTTTGTGATTTAAAAATAAACCAGACTAAGTAAAAACTTTGACAAACTTATGTTTTTAAAAAATTTTCATATTCAATTTTTACCATTTTTGTGACATGCCTTCACAAAATTATGAATGTCTTTGTGTGATGTTTAATGATATAAAAAGCGAAAAACAATAACTGTCAACTTTGATACCCTAGATCTTGAAAACAAAAAGTTTTGTATTTTTTGATTTTTCTTACATTCGTCTCGACATCGACAAAGAAAGATGATAGTTGTAAAAGTGACGGAGCGGTCCGAAGGCAAAATACAATAATATTTCCTTTATGTACAACGAACTTTTAATTACAAATTTTGCTGTCGACATATCGCACCTCCAAAAGTACAAAAAAAGACTTAACTCAAAAAGTACAACATTTCAAGAAACGCAAATAACTTAAAAAAGAAATAAAAGGCATACTTGTGCATAAAACTTGAGTTTGAAAACTTTCTGCTAGGCGAAAGGTAGAATTTTGTTTTATTTTTAAAAAATATTTCATTAAAAAAAATTAACTTTGTTTTGTGTCTCAGCGTTAGTCTTAAATGTGAAGTGTATTTTGTGTTAGTCTTTTTACAATCACAGTATGAACGTTTGTATATTTCTTTTACTTTATATGTAATTTTAGATAATTTTTTATTATTTATAAGAAAAAATTGTTGTTTCTTGAAACCATAAGCAATATTTTTTGTAAAATTTTTTGACTTGTCTTATCTACAATTTTGTAGCCGAAAAGATTAATAAATATTCTATTCTATTCTATTCTAACTGACAATAGGTTTTTTGTAACTTTTAATTTTTTATATATAAATCTAGTTCTAAAGATGATTTAACAATTTCTTTTTGGGATGCTTATTAGGAAATGTTTTTTCTAAGAAAATTGTTAATTTTTTTAAGAAAAAAAATTAGGCCTGAATGACTAAAGTGACTTAGTAAAGCCCTTTCCGGTCACATGATCGAGATTTTGCTATTATTTTATTACCAATCGATATGTAGCTCTGCTGTACTTCAGATTTTGGCAAAAACTCTCAATTTTTTGAGTTAGATATTTGTAGTTTTGGGGTGCGAATTATTCTTAACCTCAAAATAAGTAATATCTTCGTCCGAGTCCGACGAAATCATATTCAAGTTTTATTCAAAAATTTCTGTCCATTGTATTATATCCATTTCAATATAAAATATTATTTTTATAACGATTTGTATATTAGCATTGTCGTAAAATTTTATTTTGATAAAAATATTTCTGAAAATTAAAATATTTACAATGAGTTTTTGTAAATCTTCTTATTGTTTGCTGCGTTATTCATTTAAAAATGTTACATAGTTTTTATGAAAATAAATCCTATATTTTAATATCTCCAATAATATTATAAAGATTGCGTTTTTTCGACAAATGTTTGCAAGTTTGTTTAAAAATATTGCATGTTCTTGGTCAGTGGTCAAAATAATTACGTCTGTAAATACTTTAAAATATCAGTCCTTTTTGTACGATAATAATATACGTTAGTTTATTTCCTTGCAGTGTACTAATTTACTAATTCAAATAACTTCTAATTAGAACCACCTAGTGAGCGAGCTCATAAACCTTGCAAGTCTGACACCGACTGCTACGAGATGGAGGCATGTTACTTAGGCCTCTGTCAAGATCCTTGTGAGTTTACAAATGCCTGTGCAAAAAGTGCTCGTTGCCAAGCAAAAATGCACAGACCCATTTGTACTTGTCCAAGTGGATTTGAAGGAAATCCTGCGGTTAACTGCTTCAAATCGGCAACAAGTAAGATATTGTACAGTTTATGTTCTACTAAACTTTAATCTTGTTAAAATAATAAAAATTAAAAAAATAACTTTACTGTTTTAACATTAACAGAGGCTTATTTTGCGGGCTTGTATAATAACCATTTTTCGCCAATATTTTTTTTTATTGAAATATATTTTAAAAATTGTTTCTAAGAATAACATAAAAAAATTTAAAATAAATTTAATTTCCGGCGCTAAACCAAATAAACTCCCCTAAATAATCTTAGCGAGAAATGGTGACTACATGTTCGCGAAATAGGACATAATACAACGTTAATTATGATATTTTTTAAGATGTTCCTATTTTGTATCATTATTATACATAGCAAATTTATGTTTGTTTTCTATTATCTTGTTTTTCATTTTATTATTATCATTTCCATATATTGTAAATATTTCTTTCTTTTTATCTTTCCTTTTGCACTCTTTTATCTAGTGGGTTGCACGTCAAACGAAGAGTGTTCTATTAGTGAAGCATGCATTGATGGTGCCTGTCAAAGACCCTGTGACGTACACAATCCGTGCGCTCAGAATGCCGTCTGCCTCAACACCAACCATGGTTGCGACTGTAGCTGCGAAGAGGGTTTCCAGGGTAATGGATTTGTTGGCTGTGTACCAGGTAAGTAATATTTCTATTATTTATGAATAGGTTTTTAGAACTCTTTCGCATAACCCACAAAGGTCCAAAAGTATATCTTTCACAACACAATAATACCATAACCGTGTTTCAATTTATAGCGAATTCTCACCAGATTTAGTATTTTGTTTGCGATATAGTGAAATGCTGAAAGCTTATGCTAAATCTCACATTTCTGATACCTTATATTTGAACTTATAAACATCTACATACAAGGTGACAAATTAAAAAGGATCTATTGGTTTTTCTCGAAAATTATCAGGAAATTAATAAAACGCCGAAACACATAGATTTTGTTTGCAAGGGGGATACTTTTTCGCTATCTTGAAATTTTTGTAGCACGAACCCCCTTCGAGGGGTATACTTTACCCCTATATTTTGAATAGGAAAAGTGGGTCTAGTGATACCTTGTTTTGAAGCCCTCTTGAATATCTTTACAAGCCTGTAAAAATTTCGAAAATCCATCGATTAGTTTTTAAAATATTTGCTTTCAAATTTCCAAATTTAACATGGAATGATAAAATAAAAATAAACTCCGAAAAATATAAAATTCTAATTAAATTTTTATTTTATCAGTCCATGTTAAATTTGAAAGTTTGAAGGCAATTATCTCAAAAACTAATGGATAGATTTTTGAATTTTTTACAGGGTTGGAAGACATTCAAAAGGCCTTCAAAACAAGGTATCACTACACCCACTTTCCCTATTCAAAATACAGGGGTAAAGTATACCCCTCGAAGGGGGTTCGTGCTACAAAAATTTTAAGAGAGCCAAAAAGTGTCCCCCTTGTAAACAAAATCGACGTGTTTAGGCGTTTTTTTAATTTCCTGATAATTTTCGAGAAAATCCAGGTGGATTCATTGTATAGTTTATTTCATTATTTTTGGGACAGCTTTTTATGATTTCTTTTCGCTGGCCTATGCTATTTGTTATGGTAAACAGCTGATTACTGTAAAAAAGTTATCTTAAAATTATGACATCAACTATACACACACTCAAAAAGCATTATTACTTCTTGCAAAAAAGTTTTTATAGGCAGTTTTACCGAAAAACATTTGAAAAGTAATTTTTTCGAAACAATCTGATCAATAAAAACCAAATTTTGGCTTAGAAAGAATAATTTAATTTAAAAATTTATTTTTTAAAATGTTACACATTTTTTTTATTGCGTTTTTATTTTTATAAAAAGTTCAGGATTTTTTTGCAAACCTCTGGTCAGGTTAGAATATTTTTTAAGAAATATAGTTTTTAGATAATTGTCAATGAGTTTAAAAAGGGACATTTACTAATTTCAATATCGACTTACTTTCTCTCATTTACATTAGCATTTTGACTTTAAATAAAACATTTGTTGGTAAAAACTTTTATATTCAATTTAATGCAATTTAGTGCTTTTGATTTACAAAATGTGCAAGAAATACGTAATGCGTATTAAATCTATCACACTGTAACATATCTACAGTGAGTACACACTACGCTGCACAGACGCGTAAAAAATTTAATTAGTTGTGATGTCATAAAACTGCAGTGGTAATGAATTGTACAGGACAACAATAAAATGTTTAGGGGTAGAAATTAGAACCGAACAAACAATTGAAAACAAATTGATAGCGACTACAACGTTAGAAAGTGTAGGTAAAAAATTTATGGAAGTAACTAATGAAATTCCTACTACGTAATTGATTCCAAATGCAGAGGTAACTTATTGATAATAGTACCAGTTTTTGTCACGGAAGTCGACACGAAATTTTGCATTGACAACAAACTTCAGCACAATAATGCTATATGCGCATGCATTAATAAGTGTTAATAAAAAACAAGAACAAAAAGGTTTAAATCTATAACACAAGCGAGGTCATTAAAAACGTCCAAACATTACGAGGTCTGGCTATTAAATAACGAGACTGGTTACGAAAAAGGGTTTTATTATAAAAATTATTCTACATTCAAATGCTCAATATACTCCCCTCCCCTCGCCACACACCTTGCCATACGTTTTTTCCATTGATCGAAGCAGTGCTGGAAGTCTTCTTTGGTGAGGGCCTTTATAAGCTCTGCCGTTTTTTGTTTTACTGCTTCCATCGACGTAAATCGGGTCCCTTTCAAAGCAGATTTTATCTTCGGAAACAAAAAAATGTTGCACGGTCCCAAATCTGGTGAGTACGGCGTGTGTTCGAGCACTGGAGTGCACTTACTGGCCAAATACTGCTTCACAGATAGTGTGTTATGGTGCGTTGTCCTGGTGCAAAATCCACGAGTTGTTCTTCCACAACTCGGGCCGTTTTTTACGAACTCGTTCTCGCAGTGTTGCCAAAACTGGCAAATAGTAAGTCTAGTTGACAGTCTGACCCTCTGGAACCCATTCGGTCATCACGATACCGTTAATGTCAAAAAAAAAGATCAACATTGCCTTTAAACGGCCACAGGGCGACCTGGGCGCTGGTCAGCGCTGGTCATCTTCAGTGGTCTCTCGGCCCTCAATAAAGCGCTTACACCACTCGCGCACGAGATAGAGAATTGTCCCCATAGGCCAATTTAACGAGAAATTTGAGATTGATACGTTGCTCCTATTATTCGACACACATGGTTTTCGGCACGTTCGTTTCAAACCGCTGCTGCACAAATACTATAATGACGGAAACGTGTTTTGGGACGTGCATAGACAAGATATCTAGATACCCAACGCACTATTCGTTTTTTACCCCACCCATCTAGGGCGCCATCTAGACGCGCAGTCTCGTTATTTAATAGCCAGACCGCGTATAGCAAATAACCATCGGTCCATAACCGGCACAAAGCTGCGGCTTGTAGTAAAACTTTGCAGCTTGTAAGAAATTCATCTGCTTACAACGTGTGTCAAAGTGTGATTTGGCCCGCGAATTTATTATAAATCCAGCTTAAGAATTTCTAAGTAAGTTAGTCGACGGACCCATGGCACCTTAAGCATTCTTCTGTATACACACAGCACCCAATCTTTGTTCTTTTCTGGGCAGAAATTTATTTTTTACAAGGAAAGAAAATTTTAAATCAACAATTTCGTATCATTACATTGTGGTTGTTTTTCAGACCTTGCAACACTGCTGGATATCTAAGATCTCCATAATAGTTTTTATTTGTTGCTTGCTACCCTATTTTCAAATAGCCTTAATTCTCAAAAACAACACCTACTTTCTGTATACCGTCACACCTTTATTAAAAATAGTGTCTTTTTAAAATACTTATTTCGGTTATTCGGCGGCCACCGGTCACAAAATCAGAAATCAGAAAATTTCTCGCCGGTCAGAAAATGTTAGACGGATCAGTGTTGAAGTGTCATAATAAGTAATAAAATTTGAAGTTAATTCCGTACCATGAAAAGTAATAGAATCTTACATTAGTCATAAAATTTTAGGACAGGAGCCTCGAAAATCTATCTAACAATTTAAAACAAAAGCAAAATGCTGTGTCCAAAAAGTAACTGTATATAACTTGATTTGTTAAAGTAATTTAACTGGAAAAATTCGCGCTATATCACAGTCATTAACTCAAGCCTCTTAACGAAAGCAACTACACTTAAATATGCATTTGAGGGTGATGACTACTACAACTGCATTACTTCCATGATTACAATTTAAAATAAAATTCTTGTACTAAATTTTAACGTATCTCGTTTATTTCTAATGGCCGAATTCCACTTTATTAAAAATACATGACTATTCACCCTGCACTTTGCATATTATAGCATGTCCTAGATTCGCATTTATTTTATTAATGTCTTTTATTTGTTTTAGTTATCGATTACAAGCCCGTTTGTCAATATAATGAAGACTGTCCACCAAATAAACTCTGTGATAGACTAAATCGGCTGTGTATCAACCCGTGCTTCGAAGATTCATGTGGAGAAAACGCGGAATGTATACCTAAAAATCACGGAACCGAATGCCAATGTTTACCAGGATACGAAGGAAATGCTTATGTTGAATGTTCCCAGGCATTTGGCTGCAGAGCAGACAGTGAGTGCTCTTCTAATGAAGCATGCATAAATGGCCAATGCACTTCTCCATGCAGCTGCGGCACAAATGCAATGTGTGACGTAAGAAACCACAAAGCCATTTGCAAATGTCCTCCTGGATACCAAGGTGATGCCAGAATATCGTGCCAACCACCACGAAATCCATGCGATCCCAATCCATGTGGTGCAAATGCACTCTGCGAGCTTGACAACGGGAATCCTATTTGCTTCTGCCCCAAAGGACTCACTGGAAATCCGTTTAAAAATTGCAGTAAGTAACTAATAATCCGCATTGAGGTTAATGTTAAAAACAAAAATTAATATCTAATCGCATATGGTCATAACATACATATACTATATAATACGTTTATTTACCAAAGTTTACAAAAAACTATCTATAAATCTAAAAATTTAACAAAAAAATAGGTAAAATAAACGATCACAGAAGTACCACAAATAGCTACTTCTTAAAAGTAAACGCATAATTAAAAATACAAGCCACTAAATACTACTTAGTAGTGCCAAATACTATAACAAGCAGGTTTAAAGCACAATTGTATTACTGAATACAAAAACCGACCAATGACATAATTTCTATGATTTTGACACTTGACAAGCAAATACTACACTGCCCTTCTCCATGCCTGTTAAGATTTTTTTAGCCTTTAAAACACAAAGCAATTCAAAAATAAAACGCTGATTTTTATAAGAGAACGCTAAATGCAACTTTTATTGAATTTATAAAAAATGAAACTTCTTATTTGTCATGGATCATCAGTAGCTTGTATTTAGTATTTAGTTACAGCATTTATTTTAATGAATTTTGTCACCAGTGTCTAGTGGGTTATATTTTTAATTGTGCCTTTACCCTTAATGATGTATTTTTGTCACACTGGGATTTTTTTATGATTATGGGATGTTTGTATGTTCTGAGAAAAAAATATCATAATCCGGTCTAAAAGTTACTGTTGGGTTTTATGTCAATCCCTGGTTTAATTCTAGCTTTAAATGATTTTTCTCTGACAGAGTTCTGTAGATCTTGTGGAAGCAAGTTAAGTGTTTTGGAGCTATAAACTTAAAACATCTCTTTCTATCCAACACTTTCTTTGACAAATAAACTCCATTTTCTCTTCGTCGTGTATATGAGGATATGCAAGTTAAAATAAATAATGTACAATGTCTTACATCGTAAATTTTTGTTTCTTTAAGTAATAAGACAGTTTTATTTTTTTTTAAATATTTTCTTAATTATCCATTTTTGTGCCACGTTGTCTATAGGGTCTCAACTTAACTCCTTCCCAGTTACTTCTATAGTTAATTTGACACTGAACTATGGAATAATACTAACAAACGTGGAATTTCGTACCCGTGAATTTCAAAATCAAACAAGTTTCGTGGCTAATCAGGAAAAAAATAATTTTTTGTTTCTCTCATATGTTTCCGTGGGTAGCTTGAAAGCTTAACCTCACGGGGGTCCAAGATCTAATGGACACTTAATAAGTGTTGACAGTTAACTGTTTCGTCCTTATGGGACTCCTCAGAACACTGCTAGGTCGATGTGACAATTCTTGCGAAGTTAATTAGATAGTTTTGTTCCTAATCATAAGTAAGTAGTGAGAAAACTATCGCAAGAAGCGCCATCTACCGAGATACGAGAGAAACAAAAAACAAAAGCAGGCGAAAAACTGCTAGACATATCGATCAATGAAAAGATCGAATACAAATAAAAGAAAACAAACTATAGCCGTGACATACGACAGCTCTTCTGTCTTTCAGGCAGGATCAACGCATATTGCATTTTTACCCGTCATCAAGACACGTGAGCGTCAATCAACGGAATTTTTAAGCCAAATAATACTAACAAACGTGGAATTTCGTACCCGTGAATTTAAAAATCAAACAAGTTTCGTGGCTAATCGGGCAAAAAAGAATTTTTTGTTTCTCTCATATTTTTCCGTGGGTAGCTTGAATGCTTAACCTCACGGGGGTCCAAGATCTATTGGACACCTAATAAGTGTTGACAGTTAACTGTTTTGTCCTTATGGGACTCCTCAGAACACTGCTGGGTTGATGTGACAATTCTTGCGAAGTTAATTAGATAGTTTTGTCTCTAATCATAAGTAAATAGTGAGAAAACTATCGCAAGAAGCGCCATCTACTGAGATACGAGAGAAACAAAAAACAAAAGCAGGCGAAAAACTGCTAGACATATCGATCAATGAAAAGATCGAATACAAATAAAAGAAAACAAACTATAGTCCGTGACCTATGACAGCTCTTCTGTCTTTCAGGCAGGATCAACGCATATTGCATTTTTACCCGTCATCAAGACACGTGAGCGTCAATCAACGGAATTTTCAAGCCAAATAATACAAACAAACGTGGAATTTCGTACCCGTGAATTTAAAAATCAAACAAGTTTCGTGGCTAATCGGGCAAAAAATAATTTTTTGTTTCTCTCGTATTTTTCCGTGGGTAGCTTGAAAGCTTAACCTCACGGGGGTCCAAGATCTAATGGACACCTAATAAGTGTTGACAGTTAACTGTTTCGTCCTTATGGGACTCCTCAGAACACTGCTAGGTCGATGTGACAATTCTTACGAAGTTAATTAGATAGTTTTGTCTCTAATCATAAGTAAATAGTGAGAAAACTATCGCGAGAAGCGCCATCTACCGAGATACGAGAGAAACAAAAAACAAAAGCAGGCGAAATACTGCTAGACATATCGATCAATGAAAAGATTGAATACAAATAAAAGAAAACAAACTATAGTCCGTGACCTACGACAGCTCTTCTGTCTTTCAGGCAGGATCAACGCATATTGCATTTTTATCCGTCATCAAGACACGTGAGCGGCAATCAACGGAATTTTTAAGCCAAATAATACTAACAAACGGGGAATTTCGTACCCGTGAATTTAAAAATCTAACAAGTTTCGTGGCTAATCGGGCAAAAAAGAATTTTTTGTTTCTCTCATATTTTTCCGTGGGTAGCTTGAAAGCTTAACTTCACGGGGGTCCAAGATCTAATGGACACCTAATAAGTGTTGACAGTTAACTGTTTCGTCATTATGGGACTCCTCAGAACACTGCTAGGTCGATGTGACAATTCTTGCGAAGTTAATTAGATAGTTTTGTCTCTAATTATAAGTAAATAGTAAGAAAACTAAACAAAAATAGATTCAGATCACAACACCAATTTTACAATTTGTACGTCGTTTTATGAGGGAAAACACTACTTTTCTAACAAATTTAAAAAAAAACTAAAATTCTGTCCGCCATCTTAAATTTTAAGATGGCGATAACCTTTGATTATGATCTTTGAAAAGCAATCAATTCTCACCAGGATGTTTTTTGTTTCAGTAAAGTCGGTTCAGTAGTAATGAATTCATCAGGAAATAAATGCAGACATGACATGACAAAAATATTTTATTTTAGAACCACGTAACCGATTTTGCTAACTTGTACCTTGTTGTGCGTGGCAAGAAAGCAGGTTTTCCACTAATTTAAAAAAAAATATTAAAGCATGTTCGCAACACAAAAATAAACGAGCATCTTTGAAAGGTACAATTTAATTTCGTCCGCCATCTTGGATTTTGGGATAGCGGATCAAATAATATATTTAGTCAAAACTCTGATTAATTCTGTCCCATTTAAATCGATGATATATTTCAAAAGTAATATTTTAAAAAAATGTCCAGTGTTTTTGGCCCACCCGGTATGTCCTTATCATTCATGTACATTCGGTAAATTTTTGTCAAAACAAAAGTGAATTTTTACATCGATATTTTTTGTTCTTTTAGTTCCTGAAGGAAATGAATGCTCACCAAATCCATGCGGACCAAACTCTGGATGCCGGGAAGTTGGAGGAAAAGCCGTCTGTTTCTGCTTACCCGAATTCGAAGGAACACCACCACATATTCCATGCAGTTTACCATCAAATCCTTGTGAACCATCTCCTTGCGGACCAAACACACAATGCTCTATTTTAAGTAATGGATTTGCCAAATGTACATGCTTACCAGGATATATCGAAAGTCCCAACACCATCCGAGGTTGTGTGGAACCCAAAAATCCATGCGATCCTAACCCATGTGGCCATGGTGCCACTTGTAATCCACGCGGAGAACCTCTCTGTAGTTGTCCTTATGGCTTACTGGGAAATCCATTTAGAAGCTGTATTGAACCACAAATTGTTCCGTTGTGCAGTCCAGGCCCTTGTGGTAATAACGCTGATTGTTACGTCACCAACAATAATGAGGAATGTTTCTGTAGAGCTGGATTTATAGGGAATCCTTATATAGGTTGCGCCCTCGAGCCCCACAATCCTTGCATTCCTAATCCATGCAGCCCTGGCGCGATTTGTACAGTTACCCCAGATGGTAATTCTTTATGTAGGTGTCCAGATGGAATGGGTGGAGAACCAACGGGTGCTCTTGGTTGCTATGGCTACGAATGTGTGGTTGATGAAAACTGTGCTGATCATCAAGCCTGTATTT
Source organism: Aspidapion aeneum (assembly GCA_963576565.1). NCBI lineage: Eukaryota > Metazoa > Arthropoda > Insecta > Coleoptera > Brentidae > Aspidapion > Aspidapion aeneum. Next base: position 15,338,918 of record OY755042.1, read on the forward strand.
CATATAGATGCAGAGATCCATGTTTGGGATCCTGTGGAATAAATGCCAATTGTAGAGTTGAAAAACATCACCCTGTATGTACTTGTAATCCAGGTTTAACCGGAAACCCATTGTCCAGATGCTTCCCAATACCAGAACCACTGCCCAAACATAATCCTTGTATGCCAAGTCCATGTGGCATAAACACAATTTGCCAAGTTGTAAACGATAGAGCTGTATGTTCTTGCTTGCCTAATTGCCAGGGTGATCCTCAGATTGGATGCCAACCAGAATGCGTCCTTCATACAGATTGTCCACTAAATAAGGCATGTTTGGATGGGCATTGCAGAGATCCTTGTCTTGAAAATTTATGTGGAATAAATGCCATTTGCGAAGTTCGAGATCATACCGCAGCATGTCAGTGCATCCAGGGTTATGTTGGAGATCCATTCCTTCAATGTCTACGCATACCAAGTGTATCCATAGCAACATATCCAAATGTAACAACCCAGCCTTGCTTGCCATCGCCTTGTGGAGATATGCAATGTAATACTTATGGGCCACAGATTGCTGTTTGTAATCCTTGCATGGGTCCAGATGCTGCATTTAACCCCCACTGTCGACCAGAGTGCACAAGCAATGCAGACTGTCCATTTGATAAAGCATGCTTGAAGTTTACCTGTGTTGATCCCTGCCCTGGTTCCTGCGGAGTTAATGCTTTATGCTCAGTAGTTAAGCACGCACCTATTTGTAGTTGTCCACCCGGATTAGCTGGAGATCCATATCAACATTGTGCTGTTGCAATAGGTAATTTATTTTTTTAAACAAAAATTCCGTTTCGAAAAACTTTTTTTCGAAAATATTTTCTTTGATGATTTTTTAACACAACTTTTTCGAAAAAGAAAATTCTAGACCTGGCTTGCCAAACTTAACACAACTCACATAGTTCGATTTAGGGATCTATACATATTTTATTATTTAATTAAATTGTAATTCAGCTGACAAAAGTTTTTGAGTAGTAAGTGAATCTAAAGTATTCATTCTTATAATACTATTCTTTATTGCCAAATTTATCTTTTACGGACCAAGACTTACACTTTAAATTGTTTGATCTGAGTACTAAAGATCTACTAAATTAAGATTTTGTAATTTACTTCATAGTCAGAGCAAAAAATCTGAAAGGGCTCTCCGTTTTCGGTCTAGAAGCATTTTATATTATTCAATAACTCGATCCCGCTGAATTCGAAAATCCTGGTTGCCAACTAGAAAATGCCAATTTTTTCAAAAACTAACCTTTTTATCGAAAATTGCAAAGAACAGTTTTTTGTGGGGAACAAAATTCCCTTTTCAACAATTTATTGGTCCATAAGGTTAGAAAAAGGAAGTAGATCCTCAGCGGCGTCCCTAAATTGGGATCATTTAGAAAAAACATGTTTTGTTTAAGTTTTATAAAGTTTTCTCTAAAACTACACTTCTTGGGAAAAAATCTTTATTGTACTTTATTGTAGACAATAAAGTTTTCTTTTAAATGCTGTTTTAGGGATTTACTTGATTTAGTTTAATTTTAGTTTAATACCAACATATTTTTTTTGCATTTGTTTAAGTTAGTTTCTTAACAACGTTTTTACAATTAAATGCCTAATCATGTCATTTGATCCATTCAAGATTTTTCAACTTTTTTAAAATCCTTTCAGTGTGTCTCGTCTTCATAGCCTATACCGCTTATATTTCGTAACCTCATCTAAAATAAGTAAAAGACAGTGTGTTTTTTTATGCACCCTATATTATTATCATAATAACACATTTTTCACTGCGACGTATACTACATGGCTTCCTGTATGTAGAAGGCCTGGTATCTTTAATTTGTCTCTTTTTTCCACCACTTAACCCTACGCTAGAACCATTTTAAGAGTCGATTTGCAAGGTTAAAATAAACACAACTACCTTCGAAAGTATTGAAAAATACAGAACAGTACCGATTTAAAACAAGACTTACACACTAATTTAGTATTCAAATCAGTTTTACTTTTCACAAAATATTTTAATTTCTTCTTGAAACCCTACAGACCCTGAATCTGTTGAATTTCAATGCTGCTCAACTTTATTTACTACTACTATGTCGGTTTAGAACGTTTTTCTACGTTGTCCGACGCCTATTCTCCACCTCCTTCGATCCTGACAATCATCCTCTGTCAGATTTTTTTGACTCATTGATCTTTGGATTGACTGTTGCCATTCTAGTTTAAGACGCCCTCTTTTTCTGCGTCCTATTGGTTGCCATTCTAGGACCTGCTTTGGTAATCTTTCGTCGTTCATCCGTTGTAAATGGCCGAACCATATCACTTGCCTTCTAGTGATGTCATCTGTTATGCTTTCCTCGATTCCCATTCTTTCTTTTATGATCTCATTTCTTATGTGATCTATTCTAGATATTCTCATTGATATTCTTATTGCATCCACTTCGACACTTTCCATTTTTGTTTTGTATTTTTCTGTTACACGACAAGTCTCTATTCCATGCAACAGCGTGCTTTTGACCATTCTTTCATATATGTTAAATTTTACATTATTTTTTATCTCTCTGCTCCATAAAATACTTTTAAGACATCCAATAACTTTTTCTGCTTTTACTATTCTTTTTTCCAATTCTTTACAGTCTGTACCTGTCTTATCAAATGTGACACCCAAGTATACATACTCATTGTATGGAGATATTGTTTGTCCATTTTCTAGTACCAACTCACTGGATTCGTTTCCAATACATAAGTACTGTGTCTTGTCCACGTTCACTGTTAATCCCCACTTTTGGTATTCTTCTGTTAACTTTCTCATCATATACTCCATGTCTTCTTTATCATTAGCCACAATTACTTGGTCGTCAGCAAACTGTAGTGTGTATATGGTAAATCGGTCGTTAAGTTGTATTCCCATGCCGTGCACTTTACGTTTCCAGTTTTTTAGAGCTATTGCGATATATATTTTAAAAAGAGTTGGAGAGATACAACATCCCTGTCTTAAGCCTTGTGTTACCAGGAATTCTTTTGAAAGTTGATTTCCAATTTTAATTTTAGATTTTGACCCTTTGTATAGTTCTTTTATCGCTTTTATGTATGTATGATTGATATTAGTTTACTTTAACACTGTCCATAATTTTTCTACCAGAACGGTATCATATGCTTTTTGTAGGTCCACAAAGGTAACATGAGTCTCTATATTTCTGGCGCTTCTTTTCTCAATTACTTGTTTAAGACAAAAAACATTATCACTACAAGATTTGCCTGCGCGAAACCCACTTTCCTCTTCTTCTTGTTCATGAAAATCATTCTATATTAGATCTCTAAGAATCCTACCGTACAATCTACTTAGAGTACTGGTTACTGAAATTCCTCTGTAATTGTTGCAATCCAGCTTGTTTCCTTTTTTATGTCTTGAGGATATGAATGCAATTTTCCAATCATTAGGTACTGGATGTCCGTTTATGCATTGGTTAATAATATATGTGAGATTTTCGAGTAGTTTCTCTGATCCATATTTGAGCATTTCAGCATATATTCCCCCAGGTCCGCTAGCTTTTCCGGATTTAAGCTTTTTAATATTATTCTTTATCATTTCTTTTTCGATGATTACTTCCTCTCCATGTACTTCTATGTTTCTTCTCGGAGAGGCTGCCAGATATTCGGGTCTAGTCTCCTGCAGCAGTCCCTTGTAGTTTTCTGTCCATTGTTCTGGTTTGATTATCTGGATGTTTACTTTTTCTTTTGTTGGGTTTTTACTGTAGAAATGAATTTCCATACTTCAGAACTCTGCCTACCTTCTACGTGTGTATTTATGTCGTGGCACTTGCGCTCGAACATTTCATTTTTTTCTGTGCGTATCAAATTTCTTAGCTGTCTTCTGGTTTCCCTGTAGATTTCTAGGTCTCTTTGCTCCTTAGTACTGAGCCATTTCAAGTATGTGCGTTTTTTCTCTTTGACCATTTCCTGTATTTTGTCCGTCCACCACATCTTCCTGTTATTTCTATTATCTTGGTACCCAACAGCTTCGTTGCTTGCTTCCTTCAAGCTTTTTATTATGTTTGTATATATCTCTTCAAATGAGTGATTTGTGTTTTTAATTTTTCATCTAATCGGTTCTGATATAATCTTTGAGTACTTTCGATTTCTAGACTTCTAAAGTTGTATTTTTGATTCAGTCAAGTCAACTTCATTTAACCTACTTTAAATGAAAAAATATATCGAGACATCTTAATGGCTAATTTAGTACAATAATCGGCCCCTACCTCACCGACCATTTTAAAAATATCTAAGGCGCAAATTATAATTAAATTAAGAACTTTACGTTATCGTTTCGTAAAACTATAAAAAGTAAGAATTGCGGTCGGCTATCGTAAAAGTCGTTTAATCGTAACTGTTGTATGTTTTAACCTTGCCAATTTTGTCTCTTTCAGCTCCAGTAGAACCCGAACTAGAAACCTGTGAAAATGTTCAATGTGGAGTAAATGCACACTGCATTCAGGGACATTTAGGACTTGGCTGTGTATGCAGAGAAGGCTATTTTGGAGATCCATGGTTAGCTTGTCGGCCAGAATGCGTTATAAATCCGGATTGTCCATTAACTAAGGCTTGCATCAACACAAAATGTGAAAATCCTTGTACCGGTGTTTGCGGAGTGGGCGCTAAATGTGACGTGGTCAATCATATTCCAGTATGCCATTGTCCACCAAGCTATACTGGAGATCCATTTGTTTCTTGTTATGAATATAAAATTCCTTCACATGACCTAGAATATATACCAAGCCCTAATCCATGTGATCCATCGCCTTGTGGGCCTTACAGTAGATGTTTGGTTTCTCACCAGGGATATCCTACTTGTTCCTGTTTGCCCAGTTACTATGGCGCTCCACCAGCCTGCAAACCAGAATGTATTTCCACTTCAGAGTGTCCTCAAACTAGAGCTTGTATAAACCAAAAATGTGTTGATCCCTGTCCAGGAACCTGCGGCGCTAATGCTTTTTGCACCGTTATCAATCATAATCCAATTTGTAGTTGTCAACCAGGGGAAGAAGGAGATCCATTTGTAAGGTGTTATGCATCAATAGCACCGGAGCCAAAACATCCTGGAAACCCTTGCAATCCTTCACCTTGTGGTCCCAACTCAATCTGCCAAGTAAATGATGGCAGACCTGTATGCTCCTGCGTGGCTAATTACATCGGCAGTCCACCTTATTGTCGACCAGAATGTGTTATTAACCAAGAATGTCCAAACGACAAAGCTTGCGTAAATGAAAAATGCGTAAATCCGTGTCAGGGCTCTTGTGGACCAAAAGCTAAATGCAATGTTGTCAACCATATTCCATTCTGTACCTGCCTGCCAGGCTTTGAAGGCGATGCATTCAGAGGGTGTACAAGAATTCCCGAAAAACCACGAGATCCCTGCAATCCTACACCTTGTGGTAAAAACGCTCAATGTACCGCATTTGATGGAATCGCCAAATGCGCATGTATTCCACCTTACATTGGCAATCCATACTCAGGAGGTTGCAGACCAGAATGTACCATCAATTCAGATTGTGCCAGTCACTTTGCCTGTATAAATCAATACTGCAGGGATCCCTGTCAAGGACTTTGTGGAAACAATGCCGAATGTAGCGTAGTCAATCATGTTCCCGTGTGTACTTGTGGAAGAGGAATGATAGGTGATCCATTTTCATCTTGCAGAGCTGAACCACTTGAACGTAAGTTAAAAGTTAATATCTAAAGTTTTTTGATGTGTTAAAAACTACTTATATTACCGAATTATAGTCTTAGGTATGGAAGCATTAATTTTGAAATACTTATTGTCAACGATGTTTCATCATTCTCAAATTATATAGAAACGAGTATAATCAAGAACTCGTAATACAAATGTGATATTTACTACTAATCGGCGCACTGTAGAACGATTCAATTTTAAATGTTGGACATCGCCTGATAAATTTTGAACTAAAATATTTTGTTAGTGCGGTTAAATTACTTAATGTCCAGACCGTCTTATTTTATTAGAAACACAAAAAGATTTTCAGTTCTATATGAGTTGAAAAGGTTTCAAGTTAAAATATTACATTGCCTAATTTTCCATCATATTTTTCCTGAAAAAACCTAGCTTAATAAAAAGCGCACACTTATTTGAAAAATCAATCATATAATGTATATTTAGTGCAAATTTAAGTTTTGGCACCATACCCAAGTAACATTATTACCACTCAAGGTTTTATTAATTTGGTTCCAAGGTTATTTAGAGGGTGCTGTTATGGCTTTTAGGATCAATTTGGCTACAAAAAGGTAATTTATATTGCCAATTACCTAACAAGGTGTTATACAACCAAAAAGTGTTCTTCTGTTCCTTTTAGATACTTTTGGTTTTATTGATTTCTGATTTATAAAGATGGTCTTATAAAACCCTTTTACCTAAAGTTTTTAAAAAGAAATAAATATAAACTTTGGTCTTTTAGTTTTTTTCATTACTTTAGGTCATAACAAAAGTGTTTTATAATAGAGCTAAAAGGTTACCTTATATCCTTTTGTTTTTGTAGTTACCAGTAGTTTAATAGTAAATATGATTATATAGGCGGCCATATAGAACCTAGTTTCCTTAAGGTTTTTAAGAGTGGTAAATATAAACTTTAGACTTTTGGTTTTTGCCATTACTTTTAGGCATTTTAAACAGGTTTTAAAAGGAAGGCTTAAAGGTAAACTTAATTCTTTTTTATTTATGGTTACCCATAGCTGCATATTAAATATTATTTAAATAGGCGGTCATATAAAACTTTGTTTCCTTAAGGGTTCTAACAGAAGTAAATAAATACTTTCGTATTTTAGTTTTTACTAGTACTAGTACAGATTGGTACCTACCTATTGCAAGATTGATTATTTATTATCCTCCTGGGTAGGGCACCCAAGCCTAGATAAGGCCTGTTTAAACGGCCAATATAAGAGGTTTCCCTCCAACCTGCAGGCACAACGGATATCATTGCACTGGCCCTCTTGATTGTGTGCAAATTGCACGATAAAAAACATTTAAGTTTAACACTTTAAAAAACAAATACAAAAAATTTAAGTGAGGTTATGTTCACTATGTTTACCTTCTCTTTTTTATTGGTTTCATAAGCGCACTCAAAAATCCTTGTTGCGATAGAGTAACAAATAAAACCAAGTGACCACTATAAAACGATAATGGCGTATATAGAATTATTTTAAAAATATTATAAACAGAAAATATTTATCTAGTCGTTTTAACAGTGTTTTTTAACAATAATTTTACTTTAATTTTGATTTATGTAAACCAAACAGACTTTTTTAATGGTGAATAGTGTAAATTATTTTTTTTAATTTTAAATATTTGTTATTCAGTTATCAAAAAACTATTAAAAAGCATTTGTGAGCTGGCGCGCTTGTTTTGAGAGCTTTTCAGATACGATTTTATCAGAAAAATAAGTCTGGCAGGCAATTTGATGATCCACAAAACGACAAACTCCTCATATATAGGTATATTTTTATGTGATACAATAATTTTGGGACTCTGACAGTTTTGGCAATTTTATGACCTAAATTATTTTATATAGCCATTGTGAATCTAAAATATCGCTAAAGCTTTTATAGGAAAAATTCTTTACTCTAAAGGTATTATGGTATTCAACAGAATTGTCAGGATACCAAATTACCAAATCTAGTTTTATAACAGGATAGAGGACGTTTCTGAGTTGCTTTTAGAACCTGGCATAATAGCTTTAGGCTCTAAAAGGTTCTATACTGGTGGAACCGCTAGAGGGCAAAGCTAGCGTTTATTTCTTATGGTTTTATAATGAGTTTAATACATAGGTTGCCACCACCAATTGGGGAGTCCCATTTAGGAGGTCTAAGGGGTATATAAGGGTAATGGGAACGTGCTAGCGACCAAACATTGAAACTAATGGTTTTAAGGAAAGGCGCTGGCAACCTTTTAGCTTCTGCTATAAATAAAGAAATGTTACTTGGGTAGTTTGAAAATGTGAAAATAAGAAATATAATTTGTGTAGAAAAATTTTAAAAAGGCCAAGTCGTTACACATCTTCATAAGGTAGAACGAGCCTTCCTAATGATGACACTAATTTATCATCTTACTTAAACTTGCACTTTCTCAAATTTTACAATTTATGTATTACCAATAAAATTAGGAGGTGGTTAAAACAGGGTTACATTTTTTAGAATTTATTCTACTTAGAACCAATGCCAGTAAGAAATAAAAACGTGTTTAATTTTTAAGATTTCTTCAATGGCATTTAGGCAGAAAAATACATAATAAGATCGCTATATAGGTCATTAATTGATGTAGCACTCTGTATACATATCTATAATTTATAATTTGGAATTATTATTGTCATAATTTCTTAAGCAGCCAAATTATAACACAAACTATGGGTTTTGTTTTTTCTTTCTACGTTATCCACCCAGTTTTAATAATTATGAGTACCTAGGATTTTGAGGTCACCTTAATAATGCACTTTTCAAACCTTACTCGATTCAAAAATCTAGAACTGTTTTATTTTTTGGCCGATCTTAACAATAGATATACATATCAGTATTTTTTAAAAAGAGGATATTATGGGCAAATATTAATTTTTGCTCCAATGGCACACACCAAAAATTTGCAGGGTGGGTCAAAAATACATATTTTTAAAACATTTTGCCATCTGAAATTGATGAAGAATGTCAATTTTGACATTAAATTCGTAGCTTTTAGGTTTTGTATTTCAAAATGGCCGACACTGTCAAAATTTAACAGAAACTTTTTGAGTAATGGGCAATTAAAAAATTCTCTTATTTTCTTGTCTTATATTTAACGATATTGGAATTATAAAACAAATTAAATTTTTGTTGAATTTGGTCAAATGTAAAGCTATTTCCTTTCAAAAAGCCTAAAAAGATAAAATTCGATGACAGGTTAGCAAAGTTATAGGCATTTAATAAGACATAGATATAATAAATAAACTTTTTTTTTGGGTCGCCCTATATGTGATATAAACTAACTTTTTATTAATGAAAAATTTTGCTATTCATACAGTATTATGATGTATAAAAGGCATTTTTACGTCGTTTGGATTAAAAGTTATAAGCAAGAAACCTGTCCAACCGCTCCCATAAGCTCGTTCCACTGTGCGGCCTTAAAAATATAAATTAGAGCCCGACAAAGAGTGGGTTAAGCCAAATCGATTAAAATTTCGTTTTTGATAAGTGTAGCCGTTAAGTTTCTTCAAGCATGTAGGGCGGATAATTAAGAGTATTTTGAATAAATATCGAAGACAAAAAGGAACATATACAGTGTCCCATGAAGGATGGCTTTTGGAGTTATCTTAGAAACTACCACCTATACGACTTCGGAATGTTTCTTTGTAACAAAATCGGACTTTGCTAATTCACGTAAAATATTTTTATTTCTGTAGTTCCTCCGCTAGTGGGCAGTAAGCACATCTTCCGACTAGGCTCCCTACTCCAGACCAGATAATTAAATTTTTAAACGCCATGATTAGCATATACAAATTATATCATATTTATATTTCTTTCTTCCTTGTTTCCTTCCTTCCTGGTTATCGGTAAAAAAATATTTATTTCGTTTGGTAACGTTTATCAGACACATTCTTATCTGTACGATGCACTTCTCCGTAGAATTCCTGACCGTTGAAGTTCTATAAATAGATTTTGGAACTTCCTTCGCGTGCGAAAACGTACCACTTTCTGCACTTGTTAGGTAAATAACTATTAACTGACTGATTTGTTGGCAGCTCGCCGTAATCCTTGTGAGCCCTCTCCTTGTGGTTTCAACAGCGTATGCCAAGTTCGAAACGATCAAGCCATCTGCAGTTGTCAACAAGGTTTCTTCGGTGCTCCTCCTGCTTGTCGACCCGAATGTTCAATTAGCTCTGAATGCGGTTTAGACAAAGCCTGCATCAACTACAAATGTCAAGATCCTTGTCCAGGAACATGTGGAGTGGGTGCAAGATGTCACGTCAACAACCACAATCCAATCTGCAGCTGCCCAGTTAGATTTGTTGGCGATCCATTTGTCAAATGTGTCAAAGAAGGTAAAAAATGTTTTTATTTTGTATTTGTGCAAAAAAAAATAACGTAAAAAAATACAGGCCTCGGCCCCGAAAAAATCATCTGATTGCCTAGGCCTATTTTTATATCGGGACATATATTTTTAAAATGGCATTATAGTTTATTTTTTATTTAAGTTTTTATCCTAAGGAAACTGGTAATGGGTGTTTTTAAACTTGTAGAAGTCATTTTGAGAGGCTCTTTCTCAGTACAGATTTATATAAGTACGTGACGTGGTTGCATAAAACGACGTAATGACTAAGCAAAATCAAAAGCGGAACGCTGAGATGGCAGAGCAATTTGGCATTCACCAATGAGATTGCTCTATCGCCCTGCGTTTGCCATAACTATGTACGTTGTGCGTATATGCTTGTCCACCGGCACGCGCCTAAATTGAATCTGGTTAAAATCTCACATGCCACTATGGTGCTTTAACTTTTTTATTTTGGGGCAAAAACATATATCCTGTAATAAAAGTTTGAGAAAGTGTTACAATGGTAGTGGGGGGTTAAATGTGGCAAAAAATGGTGTTCGATAATTTATAGACGGCCTCTTATAATTCATATCTTAAAGTCAAAGTTTCTGAGTCACAAAACAATGTATGAAAAACATCAGGTTTTTACAAACTAAATTTTGATTAAGCAGAAATTCAACCAGAAGAACCAAGAACACCATGCATACCATCGCCCTGTGGACCAAATGCCGAATGCAAATCAATTAGAGATCGAGCAACTTGTTCGTGCCTGCCAGGCTTGTTGGGTGCACCACCAAACTGCAGACCGGAATGTGTCATTGATCAAGACTGTCCAATGAATCTTGCGTGTTCCAACAATAAATGTAGAGACCCATGCGCAGGATCTTGCAGCTTCAATGCCGAATGCAGAGTCGTAAATCATCGTGCCATATGCAGCTGTCTGCCAGGGTTTGAAGGTGATCCATTCTCAGGTTGCAATGCAGTAGCTGGTAAGTTGCACGAAATTTTAAATAATTGTATTTCTATTTTTTATTTTTTCCGTTTTCCTGTTAGTCTGTTGTTCTGTTTTTTATAAGTATTTCATTTCCAGTGTTGTTCTTGCTCGCATGCTATGTTTGTTCGTAGTAATAGAAATCCCTCAAAATCCATGTCACCCAAGTCCATGTGGCGCAAATGCCCAATGCAAAGAACGAAATGGTGCTGCTTCTTGTATTTGCCTGCCAGAATATCATGGTGACCCGTATCTCGGATGTAGGCCCGAATGTCTTTCTAGCAATGAATGCCCCTCTAATAAAGCCTGTCTAAACATGAAATGTAAAGACCCTTGCCCTGGAATATGTGGTGTGAATGCAGAGTGCTTTGTTATCAACCACATTCCCCAATGTAACTGCATTAATGGATATACCGGGGATGCATTCCAGATTTGCCGAAAAATTGAACCAAGTAAGACAATCAATGCCCTGAAAATTTTTAAATCTTCTAACAACAATTTATTTCTAGTTTACGAAGAACCGAAGCGTAACCCTTGTGTTCCCTCACCTTGTGGCCCATACAGTATATGCCAAGTTACAAATGATAGACCTGTTTGTTCTTGTGCAGCAGGGTATTTCGGAGCTCCACCAAATTGTAAACCAGAATGTGTTGTAAACTCAGAATGTTCATTAGACAGATCATGTGTAAACCAAAAGTGTGTCGATCCTTGCCCTGGAACTTGTGGATTAAATGCCTTTTGTAGAACAGTAGCTCATGCCCCAATATGTAGTTGCCCTCCCTTACATATAGGAGATCCATTCGTAAGGTGTCTTCCTGAAGAAAGTAAGACCATTTTTATTACAAGTTTTCTAACACAAATAACACCTAATTTAAGTTGTACATACTTATTAATACGATTGCTAAATCAAATTTTAATTACAAACAAGCGTTTAAAGTTTAGACATAACAAATATTCGCGTCCTTAAAATTTGCACGAATCGGATTTTCTTGGACAGTAAGGAGCTAATTAAAAGCTTTTTGTTTCGGGGCTCAACGGTTGAGTAAAATCAACTCAATGTATTATAATTTAGGCCTTCCGATAAACCTAATATGGATCCTATTAAGAAGTCCGATTTTACAAGCATCGAATATATCTAAAATATACTAAGCCTAGTGTTAAATCTAACAAAAACCAAATCCATTTGATTTTTAGAACGACCTGTATTGGAAAAAGTAAATCCTTGTATTCCGAGCCCGTGTGGGGCATACTCTGAATGTAAAATTAACAATGATCGGGCTATATGTTCTTGTGTCAAAGGATCTTTTGGTGCTCCTCCCAATTGCCGACCAGAATGTTTAGTAAACTCGGAATGCCCCTCCAACTTGGCATGCGTTAATCAAAAATGCAAAGATCCATGCCCAGGATCATGTGGTTATAATGCCCAATGTAAAACCATAAGTCATGTTCCTTCTTGTTATTGCTTTGAAGGATACACGGGTGATCCTTTCTTAGGATGTCAAGAATGTAAGAATTTCTTTATTTTTTTTTACTCGTACTAAGTCAACTTGATAACCAAAAAATCAAGTAATGACTCTTGTTTTAGTTAAACCGATTGAAGAACCAGTACATCCTTGTAATCCCTCGCCGTGTGGCATTAATGCTGAATGTAAAGAATTAAACGGAGCTGGATCATGTAAATGTATCTTAGATCATATAGGCGATCCTTATACCGGATGTCGCCCAGAATGTGTAATGAATTCCGACTGTCCTAAGGACAGATCATGTATAAATACTAAATGTCAAAATCCATGTGCTGGCACTTGTGGATACAATGCAGAATGTCGAGTTGTCAATCATATACCAAATTGTGACTGTGCTCCAGGTTTTACGGGAAATCCGTTGTCATCTTGCCATCCCATACCTATCGCCCCTAGTAAGATTTTAATATATTTTTGTAAATATTTTCTAGGGTTTCGTACCTTGCAGAAAGGTAGAATGAATGGATACTATAATCCTCAAATATAATAAGACCTTGAGCTTAAGCTGTTTGCTGAATTTTGATATAGGGTCAGCTGGCCTAAATCGTACCTCTTTTTGGTTTTTATTTTTTTTCTTTAGTACTAATAACTCTAATTATTTTTTTTTTATTCAAAACCATATGTCAGTCTTTTGGACACATACGAGCAATTTTTAAAATATGGTATTTTATTAAACTATGGAGAAACAAGAGTTTTTGTAAGGGGTTGCAAACGGTACGATTTGGGAAACTGGTTGCCTTAATCGTACCAGCAGGTTTTTAAATCGTACCATCGGGCTCTTTTAAGATTTAATAAATATAAAGAAGTACAGAGATTTGTTGTCATATGAAAAAAGTAGATATATAAAATCGGAGGTGTTATTTACAAAAAAAGCAACGTTTAAATTTTTTTTAAAAGAACATTTTTAAGTTTATAAACAGAAGTCGCACAAGTAATCACCCTTAACTGAGAGGTCAGAATACATTTCATGTGCGCATTTTCTACACTTGATGCACTTTATCATATCTTCGACAAAAGACTGGCATATTGTGCATTACCACTCATCAGCATTGCTTTCAATTATTATTTTATTTTTCTTAGATGAATGAGTTCTTTTAGTTTTTTGTTTTGACTTTCCTGGTTGAAGTTGAAAGATTTCTCTTTTGAAAGCCCCTTTTGTCTTTTTTAATTCTTCTTTTTTTACCTTTAGAGCATATTTTAATTCTAGCTTATTCTTATCCTCATAAGCTTTTGTTTAATATTGCAACTTTTTGCGCACCTTTTTTTGCTCTTTCATCTAATTTTTTTTACGACTTTTGGAAGTGGACGTAATGGCTCAATTGAAACAGCCTTACTCTTTTTGTTGACCTACTTTCCTAAAGTTTAAATTTTACTAAATATTATTGCTATCTCACCGAACAAAAAAAGTATTTAATTTATATAAATTTTAAGTAGCTTTTTCGTTTTAAAGTAAAAAAATCCAATTTAAGTGAATCAAATTAGTATGGTGTTTTAATCAGAATAAATGTATTGTTCTACGACCAAAAGTTTACAATCTTTCTACATCAAAGCTTACAGAAACTAAACACAAAGGTTTTTAAACATCAACTAAAACTTTGGAGATAAAGCAAATCTAGAATGTTCATACACCGGTCAATTAATGTACGAAATTTTTGCCTCCACTTTATTATTTTTAAAAGCAATAATACTTAGTTAGTTAGGTTCAGTTTAAGTTTCTGACCTAATTAAAGTTAGTAAAAAAATTTTGGACATTTTCAGACAATATGTAAATACGCAGTAAAGGCTACTTGTATTTGTAAGGTGCAAAACCCTAGATACGCCCTACATATATTTATTCGAAATTCATTAAAGAAATATATATTTTTACTGTTTCTAAAATTAGTTTATAAGATAATCACCAAAATCAAACTAAATTCCAAATGTTCTTTGTAGCTCCCAAAGAACCAACCAATCCTTGTGTGCCCTCTCCATGTGGGCCTTACAGTCAGTGCAAAAATCTTAATGATCATGCCGTTTGTTCTTGTCAATCCAATTATGTTGGCGCTCCTCCTATGTGTCGCCCTGAATGCGTAGTAAACTCTGAATGTGCCCCTGACAAATCTTGTATTAATCAAAAGTGTCAAGATCCTTGCCCTGGCACATGTGGCATAAACGCAAGATGCAATGTTAGAAACCATAGTCCGATTTGTAGTTGCCAACCTGGATTAGTAGGAGATCCTTTTACACGTTGTATTGCCGAAGAAAAACGTAAGCAGAAAACTAACTTTGTTACCTAATTGAAAAAAATAACATTGAAGTTTAAGGGCTTGGTTGTTAGCAATTGCTAGAAAAGGTTTTCTTTTCGATAAAAAAATGAGATAACACCTAAAATGTTTTATTTGGGTTTATTTAAACCTCTCTTGGCAATCCCGTTGTCTGTCCGTGTGTGATTGTGTGTGTCTGTATGTCTGTCCGGCCCACGATAGCTCCGGAATCGCTGGACCAGTTTTCATGAAAAATAGTGTTTGACACTGTAACGAGGTTGATCAAAATCCATCAATGCTAATTTTTTGAGTTAAAAAATTTACAAAATGCAAAGTTTTTAACAGAGCATCCCATCAATATGCGGTTTGTTTTTCGGAATATGTTAGAACACGTTTTTCTCAATAATTTGTGCTCATTAAAAACTTCCTAGGAGCTTTCGTTTCTAAGATATTTGCAAATAACTGTTTTCAAGGCTGATCTAGTGTCGAGTTCACTTGGAGTGTGCTAATGTGCTAAGAATGTATCAGATCCGTCGTGGATTTAATTAATATCAAACGAAAATTAACTTAAACTGTACATTGTTTGTTATAAAACTTTTTTCTAAACTATGTAAACGTTTGTTACAAATTGTAACATTTTTAGAAGTACCTAAGCCAGTTGAAAACCCATGTACTCCATCTCCATGTGGTCCAAATTCTCAATGTAGGGTAATCGGAACCCAAGCTGCATGTTCATGCTTACCAAATTACATCGGCAGATCACCAAATTGTCGTCCAGAATGCAGGGTAAATCAAGACTGCATTGGCAGTTTAGCCTGTATAAACGAGAAGTGTATAGATCCTTGTCCAGGCTCATGTGGTCCTAATGCATTATGTAGTGTTATTAATCACTCTCCTCAATGTCACTGCCAAGAAGGGTATACTGGAGATCCATTTAACGGCTGCGCATTCGTTATTTCTATTGAACCTTTGGAAGAAGACTCTGACCCATGTAATCCTTCGCCTTGTGGCGCCAATGCGATATGCAAGGAAAGAAATGGCGCTGGATCATGTGCATGTATTCCTGAATATAGAGGAGATCCGTATACTGGATGTAGGCCCGAATGTATTACAAACTCAGATTGTTCAAACAACAAAGCATGTCTTAATAATAAATGTCGTGATCCATGCCCTGGCATATGTGGTGTTAACGCAGAATGCGCAGTATCCAATCACGTACCATCTTGCTTCTGTCTGGAAGGATACACAGGAAACCCATCGTTTTCTTGTCATTTAATTCCCAAAGGTATGTTTACTTTCTTAACCTCTCCAACCACAAAAATACTCAAATATATTAATTTTTAGTCGTTGAACATGGTAATCCATGTCAACCATCCCCGTGTGGTCCTTATAGTCAGTGCAAAGAAACAGGTGGGCATGCTGTTTGCTCCTGCCTTAAAAACTATATTGGTAGTCCACCAATGTGTAGGCCAGAGTGTATGACTAGTGCTGAATGCCAATCCGATAAAGCTTGCATAAATAGTCGCTGTCAAGACCCTTGTCCGGGCACATGCGGTATTAATGCTAGATGCAACGTAGTAAATCATAATCCAATATGTAGTTGTTCCCCTGGCTTTTCTGGGGATCCGTTCATAAGATGTTATGTAGAAGAAAGTAAGTGTAATTTTCCTAATTCCTGCTAATAAATCTTAAAATTTTCTCTCGGGCTTTTTTAAAAACTTACTATTAGTGAACACACACACATGTATAGTTTTTTTAAACTTACTTGTTTTAAAAATTATGTTAAAAAAATAATTCGTTAAAACAATTATTTCGGGTTTTTTGGACATTCTGTTTTAAATTTTTTACTTAGTTGTACTCTTAGGCACAAAATTTGTAACATAACATTGTAAAGCTCTGCTACCTTATAATTGGATGTTCACTAAGAATATCTGTTAGGTAGCCTAATTTTATGAAATAAAATAAAATATAAAATACAATTTATTTATGTTCATAGAAAAAATTACTCCTCCCACAAACCCTTGTGAACCAAATCCTTGTGGGCTTTATTCGGAGTGTCGAGTTCATGGATCAACTCCAGCATGCTCATGCCTTCAAAATTACATTGGTCGGCCGCCAAATTGTAGACCAGAATGTAAAGCCAATTCTGAATGTCCAACTACAGAAGCTTGCCAGAATGAAAAATGCGTGGATCCTTGCCCTGGGTCTTGTGGATATAATGCCGAATGTACAGTTATTACACATCGACCTGCTTGTACTTGCAAAATAGGCTTTAGTGGTGATCCATTTTCCGGCTGCGTTGTTATTCCAAGTAAGATAGATACTGATTACATACATGGAATATTAAGTTTAACGCACCTCAATAAAATTTTAGTTGTTGAACCAGTCGAGGAACATCGAACACCATGCGACCCATCTCCTTGCGGTGCTAATGCTGAATGCAAAGAAAGAAATGGGGCTGGGTCTTGTGTCTGTGTGCCAGAATATTTTGGGGATCCATACACGGGTTGTAGACCAGAGTGTGTCACCAACTCAGAATGTAGCAAAGACAAATCCTGTATAAATAATAAATGTAAAGATCCCTGCCCAGGCACTTGTGGAATCAATGCCGAATGTACTGTTATGAATCATGCTCCATCATGCGCATGTCTTTCTGGTTACACTGGAAATCCATTTACTTCTTGCCGAGTAATTCCAGAAAGTAAGCTTAACTCATCGATCTCTTGTTTAATTTGTAATTAACGTTTTTATTTCTTTAGTTGTGGAAGAACCCAAAGACCCCTGTTTACCATCTCCTTGCGGACCCTATAGTGCATGTAAAAATACAAACAATATTGCAGTTTGCTCTTGTCTACCAAGTTATATTGGGGCACCACCTGCATGTAGACCTGAATGTATGGGTAGTTCAGAATGTGCCCAAAACAAAGCTTGTATCAATTCTAAATGTGTAGATCCTTGCCCTGGGACTTGTGGAATAAATGCACGATGCCAAGTAGTGAATCACAATCCGATTTGTAGTTGCCTTGAAAGTTACGAAGGCGATCCATTTGTACGGTGTATTTTACAACAAAGTAAGCCATTGTAGATGTAGAAATGTACTTCAGTTACTAAACCTATTTTGTTTTTTAACTTTTAGAAATTGAAATTCCTAAAGATAGTGGTAATCCTTGTGTTCCATCTCCATGTGGAAAAAACTCACAATGTAGAGAAGTGAATTCTCAAGCTGCATGCTCTTGCCTCCCTGATTTCATAGGTCGACCACCAAATTGTAGACCCGAGTGCGCTATAAATGCAGAATGCCCTGGAAATAAAGCTTGTATAAATGAAAAATGCAAAGATCCTTGTCCAGGTTCTTGTGGATCATATACCGAATGTCAAGTTATCAGCCACAGACCTGTTTGTATGTGTGTAGCTGGATATACGGGTGATCCCTTTTCCGGTTGCATAATTATACCAATAAGTAAGAGTTTGTTTTTTTCTAGTTTTTGTTTCTTTTTTCTGAACTTCAGAAACTTTATGTTCCCTTCTTGACTTTTTAGCGTCTGTAACTGAACAGCCTGCGACTCCTTGCAATCCTTCACCTTGCGGTGCTAACGCCGATTGTAGGGAACGAAATGGCGCAGGGTCTTGTGTCTGTTTACCAGAATATTTTGGAGATCCATATACAGGCTGTAGACCTGAATGTGTGGCTAACACCGACTGTGATAGGAGTAAAGCATGCGTAAACAATAAATGTATAGATCCTTGTCCAGGAACATGTGGACTAAACTCTGAATGCAGTGTTGTTAATCATATCCCAACATGTTCATGCATTTCAGGATATACAGGAGATCCAACACGAGCCTGTAATCTTATACAAGCCAGTAAGCTTATTTTTTATTTAGACATTACCTACCGACTTTTACAAAAACTGACTAAAATATATTATCAATTTTACAAATTTATTGCTAGTTAAAATGTTGTAACATAATAACATAGAATTTAAAATATTTAACTAACATACTGTGACTAACCAAATGACCTAATGACTTTTTTAATCAGTTGTAGAAGACCAAAACCGGTGCCAACCTTCCCCATGTGGACCGTATAGTGAATGTCGAGAAATAAATGACCATGCAGTTTGCTCTTGTACTCCTGGATACATAGGGTCACCACCTGCCTGTAGACCCGAATGTGTAGCTAGTTCAGACTGTTCCCAAGATAAAGCATGCGTAAATCAAAAATGTGTAGATCCTTGCACAAGCTCATGTGGGTCAAATTCTCAATGCAGAGTAGTTAACCATAACCCCATATGTAGTTGCAATGTGGGTTATACTGGCGATCCCTTCACCCGTTGTACCAAATTTGAACGTAGGTTACCTTCTTTATAACTTTAAAAACTTTTTCTTGACCTATTCTTCTATTTTAGCCCCTCCGCCCACCACTGAAGCCATAAATCCTTGTGATCCCTCGCCCTGTGGACCCAATTCACAATGTAGAGTAATTGGTTCTCAACCTGCATGTTCTTGCCTGCCAAACTATATTGGGCGCCCTCCTAATTGCCGCCCTGAATGTATTAATGATAATGAATGTGCCAACCATTTAGCATGCCAAAGCGAAAAATGTAGAGACCCATGTCAGAACTTATGTGGAATTAACGCGCAATGTACTGTTGTGAATCACAAACCTATCTGCTCTTGTTTTCCTGGATATTTTGGGGATGCAACTATATCCTGTTCTCTACCTCTTCCAACTCGTAAGCAACCTTTACCGAATAATCACCTAAATAATGTAAACTAATTTATGACTTTCTTTCAGCTACAGAAAAGACTCCAGCCACTCCTTGCTTCCCTTCACCTTGTGGACCAAACGCAGAATGCCGTGAAAAGAATGGAGCGGGTGCCTGCTTCTGTTCGCCAGAATACCAAGGAGATCCATATGATAACACTAGAGGATGCCATAGAGAATGCGAAGTTAACACAGACTGTATTCCAAAATTAGCTTGTATTAATTATAAGTGTAAAGATCCCTGCCCAGGCACATGTGGTACGCTAGCTGAGTGTAATGTAAATAACCATGTCCCTACGTGTGTTTGTCCAAATGGTTTTACTGGTGATCCGTTCTTCCAGTGTAGAGAAATTCCACCGCCACCAAAAACAGTTGAAAATCCTTGTCAATTTTCTCCTTGTGGACCAAATAGTCAATGTCGCAACGTTAACCAACAAGCTGTTTGCTCTTGCTTACCTGAATATACTGGAAGCCCTCCTTCCTGCAGGCCTGAATGTATTGTTAATTCAGAATGTCCTTTGGATAGATCTTGCATAAATCAAAAGTGTAAGGATCCTTGTCCCAACACTTGTGGTCTTAAGGCGCAATGTACCACTAAAAATCATAATCCAATTTGTGCTTGCCCTACTGGATTTACAGGAGATCCATTTTCTCGATGCTATCCATTTGAAGTTACAGAAGCTCCTCAGACTGAACGGCCTCCATCTTGTCAACCATCTCCTTGTGGTCCGAACTCCATTTGCAGAATGACTGGTAATACTCCAACATGTTCATGTTTGCCTGACTACATAGGAGCACCACCAAATTGTAGGCCAGAATGCTTATTAAGCTCTGAATGTGGAAGCAATCTCGCTTGTATAAACATGAAATGTAAAGATCCGTGTCCAGGGTCTTGTGGTTCAAATGCTGTTTGTAATATACTTAACCATATACCGATTTGCTCGTGTGCCGAAGGTTATACTGGAGATCCATTTACTTTTTGCAATTTAATACCAGCTCAAACCGAACCTTCTGTACCTGAAGATCCGTGCAACCCATCACCATGTGGACCCAATGCACGATGTGAAGATGGAGTTTGTAGTTGTTTACCGGAACATATTGGAAATCCTTACGAAGCCTGTAGACCAGAATGCGTCATCAGCGCGGAATGTTCAAGGGACAAGGCATGTATAAGAAACAAGTGCGTGGACCCTTGTCCAGGAACTTGTGGACAGAATGCAAAATGCGATGTCATTAATCATATTCCAACATGTTCTTGTCCGACCGGATACACTGGAGATCCATTTACAAATTGTCGTGTCTTTGAAGAACCCAAAAATGTTAGAACAGATCCGTGCAGCCCGTCACCATGTGGGCCAAATAGTCAATGCAAAAATATTAACGAACATGCCGTCTGTTCCTGTATACAGGGATATCAAGGCTCTCCTCCAAATTGTAAACCAGAATGTGTCGTAAGCGCTGAATGTCAACCGAATAGAGCTTGTGTCAATAGTAAATGTATAGACCCATGTCCGGGTTCTTGTGGCGTAAATGCAAGATGTGAAGTACGTAACCACAGTCCAATATGCAGTTGTGGGGCAGGAAAAACTGGAGATCCATTTAACCAATGCCGAGATATTCCAATTGTTGTAACACCTCCGGAACCAACAAATCCATGTTTACCGTCACCTTGTGGACCAAACTCAATTTGTCGCGCAGTTGGAGAAACTCCATCATGTAGTTGCGAAATTGGCTACATTGGCAATCCACCTAACTGCCGCCCTGAGTGCGTAATCAATCCAGATTGCCCAAGTACTCAAGCTTGTGTTAATAACAAATGCAAGGATCCATGTCCCGGTAGCTGTGGTAATAATGCAGAATGCCACGTCATCTCACATGCAGTATCGTGTTCATGCTCTCCTGGATATACTGGCAATCCATTCGTTCAATGTGTTGTACAACAGCCTGAACCGATGAACCCATGTGAGCCGTCACCTTGTGGAACAAACGCTCTTTGCAAGGAAAGGAATGGGGCAGGTGCTTGTGTGTGTATTGATGATTATCAAGGCAATCCATATGAAGGATGTAGACCAGAATGTGTATTAAGTTCAGATTGCCCAACCAATAAAGCCTGTATTCAAAACAAATGTGCCGATCCTTGTCCAGGGGTTTGCGGTTCAAACACCGAGTGCTCAGTTATCAATCACGTTCCAGCATGTACCTGCATCATTGGATTCACTGGAGATGCTTTTAGATTCTGCTCTCCATTGCCAATTGAATGTAAGTCTTTTAAAAGTCCTTAGTTTTACATATTAGATCATAAACTTGTGTGTTTTAAAAATTCCGATTTTATTTAAAAAATATATCCGTCTTAAAAGTGTTTCAATAATTCTATTGCTGTTAGAAATGCTCGAAATCTTTTATTAAATAGGTTTCTATATTTTTCGAAAACTAAGGGAAACATGTATTTAGTGCCACATTTAAAATCACATAAAATTTTTCCAAACGCGATTATTGCACTGTAAATACAATTATTGAAAAAAAATTCAACAATGTATCACTTATTTTTCCTGTTTGTTTAAATTAAGAAAGTATATTTATCGTTTAAAGGTAAGGATGTATTTAAATTTATAAAATAGAAAAAATTCGAGTACAACATGCAAAACACAAAATATGGATCATATGCACTGTAAAATACATAACAAGTTAACAGTAAATATAACTTCAAGTGCAATAGCATAGTTTGTTAACAAAGTTTTTGCGTAGAAAAAGGCTTTTGGACATTGAAATGTATTGTATTAAAAGGTATTTGATAACTACTTTTACTCAAAAATTAAATACCTTAATTGTTTACAGCTTATTTAAATAGTACAAAACTTTTAGCAGTTTTTTAAATTTCTTATATTGTACTTTTTTATTTATTATATGATTTATACCCATGCTATCTCCCTGTTATAAATTGTTTAAGTTAGTCGGATTTAAACGATTTATTATTGTTTTAAATCAAGGGATTAAATCCACCATGTCTAGAGGCCTATAAGTTTTTTCTACATTTTTAACACTTCTTGAAAAACTCTATGCTCTATGTTTTCAGTGGAACTCACTGTATATTATCTTTTATATGCAGTTTAAAAAAGTGGTTTTATACTAGAACTTTTTAAGGATCAGTTATACATTAAGTAACGCAAATCAGAATTTTTTACTCCCCGTTTTTTCAAGAAAAAAATACTAAAATAGCATTGAGTGTAAAGCTCTACGTAATTTAAGAATGGTCCCTTAGGAAGTTTCCGAATGTTCGCTAACTATTTTTAAGCCTAAATTCTGTTTACAGCTGTTACCGAATCGCCGAAAACTGATCCTTGCAGTCCCTCACCTTGTGGTCCAAATAGTCAATGCCGCAGCGTTAATGGTCAAGCAGTGTGCTCTTGTCTACCAGAATATCAAGGATCGCCACCAAGCTGTAAACCAGAGTGTGTTGTTAGCTCTGAATGTCCCCAGAATCGTGCGTGCCATAAATTCAAATGTGCCAATCC